>CAWUFW010015562.1:0-355469 GCA_963921515.1 Calotriton arnoldi
AAATGTATATAACAATTAATACATTTAAAAATTGTCATTTACAAAACCTTTGAAATTCACTGAAAAAACCGTAGGTTTCAGACATGTTATAGTTACAAATTAGCATTTAAAAAACCTTTGAAATTCACTGAAAAAACCATAGGTTTTAGGGACGTTATAGTTACAAATTAGCATTTAAAAAACCTTTGAAATTCACTGAAAAAACCATAGGTTTTAGGGACAGTTATAGTTAGTTGGACATTGCACTCGTACAAAACCCGTGAAATTCCCCCGTTATAGTTAGTTCAGCTAACTATAACTCGCGCCCCGCAATGCACTGCTGATGACGTCACATATTACATCACTCATGACATGGTCAGTGACATCACTGATGACATCACTGATGACATCTCAAATGACATCACTGATGACATCATCCACGTGATAATCTGATGCAGCTCTTCACACCCTAATATAACCTTTGATACACCCAATCTAAATTACAGACTGCCATTCGCAAAACCATAGACACTCCAACACCAATAACTACATACCCACTCACTGATTCTTAGGTCTACACACACACATCCACTCACTCACCCGTACAGTCACTCATACTTATGGTCACTCAATACAGGACTATCATATGCACTCTTACTCCTATATAGACACTCAAACACCGCCACTCATCCATAGAGGTACTCACACACCTAGTCAGTCATGCAAATAATTAAACACACTGCCATTTACTCACCTATACAGTTATACACACACCAGCTCACTTAATCATACAAATACTAGCACATTGTTACGCTCTTATACAATCACTGATACAAGCACACACTCATCCATACAGCCACTATCACAATCACTCACTCTCGCTTATAGCTATTTATATACTCCAACACACATATATACTGCCTTTCACATATGTAGTTACTCACACATGTACCACTGGGACATACATTCACTCACTAACACACTCTTACACACACTTACCCACCCATACAGTCTATCACAGATGCACTCTTGAAACCATCCACCCAGTGAATCACCCACTCACACATCTATGCACAGTCGCACACACCCCATCCACACAAACACTCAGGCACCCATACAGATACTCAGACAACAAATCAATAACTCTTATAGACACTCATGTAGCTATTCACAAACCCATGCAGCCACTTACACAGCAACAGACAGATACAGACATTCACCCAGTTTAGTCACTAACCCATGCATTCAGTAAGATACGTTTAATCACTCACTTATAGAATTAGTCACGCACCTACTAAATCATCCATACAGACACTTATACACCCACTCATTCTTCAATACGCCTTTCCCTATATATATATAAAAAATATTTAAACTTTACAGAAACACACAGTCACTGGATGATGTCATCAGTGATGTCATTTGAGATGTCATCAGTGATGTCATCAGTGATGTCACTGACCATGTCATGAGTGATGTAATATGTGACGTCATCAGCAGTGCATTGCGGGGCGCGAGTTATAGTTAGCTGAACTAACTATAACGGGGAATTTCACGGGTTTTGTACGAGTGCAATGTCCAACTAACTATAACTGTCCCTAAAACCTATGGTTTTTTCAGTGAATTTCAAAGGTTTTTTAAATGCTAATTTGTAACTATAACGTCCCTAAAACCTATGGTTTTTTCAGTGAATATATATATATATACATACATATGTATATATATATATGTATATATATATATATATATATATATATATATATATATATATATATATATATATATATATATATATATATATCCATCCAAGAGCTGTAATTACGCCCAGTAAAGGTTCCCTGGCACTGGCCGTAATTGCAGCTCTTGGATGGAATGTTGGAGGTTCGCACCTCACCGCCCACTCCTCGTTCAAGTAGGCTGGGGCATAAGCGACAGTTATTGGATGGATATATATATATATATATTCTTCCGTGCTTTTCCCATGTAACCCCACCGCTGCTCCTGACCAAAGGGCGCGTCGTCGTACCGGACCACACGAGAAAAAGGTCCGTTTTACGTAGCCATTCCCCTTTTTCCAAAGGATGACGACGCCGTGTGTAGATGCTCAAAAGTTTTATTTGCCGGGCACCATTGAAAACGTTTCGGCTGCGCAGCAGCCTTGTTCACCAATGCCGAGGCAAGGTTTTCAGTCAACCTATGAACATTTCTTAGCATGTGTCACGTGCGAACTACTGTGTAACCAATACTGAAGACAGACTAGTAGTTTTCATTGCATTACCCTTAGTTCATTTACAAATCATAGTGATTTTCAATTCATTTATGTACTAATAGTTAAATAGTGATACAATGTTTACACTAAATCAATACCTTTAACAAAAATTCATAAGCTAATATTTTTTTGGCTTCGATTTTCAAATGGTATCTAATTACATCAACAAGCATTGTTATAACATTTTCAATCCATTGATTATTTTGACACTGTTTTTATACAACCATTAAACAATGGAACCTGTCGATGATATTGAAGATCAAACAATTTGTTTGATCTTACTGGCATTGAATTCCTGCATTGTATTCTTTTCTAATTAAGCCCAAGTGGGCAATTTAATTTTTAATACATTACATTGTATTTAAAGCAATGTCCGTCTCGAGAGTGCAAAGTGCAAATGTGGGTTAAAATCAAAACTAATAACAAAAGAAAAAGAAAATAATAAGAAAATAACTTATATATATATAATATATACATAGCTAATGCGATAGAGGAAGTTGATCTCAAAGCAATTACTTCTTCTCACAAGTGAGTATGGAAATCCTCTTCCATATTTAATCCTTCTGGAATTTTAGTATCCAGTTCAATAATGTAGCGGGACTCTAACGTCCTTAGCTTCGTCTCACGATTGCCACCCCTTATGTCAGAGGCTACAGCATCTATCACAAAGTACGTTAAACTTTTCACTTCTTTATTGTGACAAGCTTCAAAATGGCGCGCTACTGGGTATGTTCTGTCGCCATTTTTTATCGCTCTGAGATGTTGAAGTATGCGTTTGTGTACCGCCAGAATTGTGCTTTCCACGTACCTCCGGCCGCAAGGGCACTGGAGCACGTAGACCGCAAACTCTGTCTTACAGTTAAATTTACCTTTGATCTTTCTCATCACATTCGACAAACCTGGTTTGTATGATTCAGTATTTTTTCCATGAAGGCAGGCTTTACATTTCGGACATTTTAAAAATCCCTGTTTCCTGCTTAACCATGTTTTTTTGGCTACTTTTCCCAAAATTGGGTGGCCGGCAAATAAAACGTTTGAGCATCTACACACGGCGTCGTCATCCTTTGGGGAATGGCTATATATATATATATATATATATATATATATAACCTACTGGCGGTCACCAGTAGGTAGTTATAGTTAGGACCTAGTTTCCCTAGGAAGAGAGTTTTTTGATTTGCCAATATCTTTGGCGCCGTTTTTCTAAACTAATGCCCTGCCCCGGTCAGCTTTTGTCTTGAAAGTTTTGGGGTGATTCGTCAAGCGGAGCCGGAACTGCTGAACGGAATTACACCAAATTTGGCAAAAAGGTAGCTCCTGGTTCAGAAAGCGTTCTTTTTTTTAAATGGTGTAAATCCGTTCAGTAGTTCCTGAGAAATTCAAAAATAAAGAAATATCAATACCTGGTGACCGCGGTAGATCCGCGAACACTCCCGATCACGAGCTGACTTCTGATTGGCTGCCAACACTTCAAACCAGGAAGTGTTGGCAGCCATCTTGTGACTCGGTTGAACCGAGTCAGAAGAAAAAATGTTAAAAAAACTTAAGGGGGCAGGGTAGAAACACCCTGACCCCCTAGGCCTGCTCAGGGGGTCCCAAAAAAACATTAAAAAAAAAAACAATTCGGCGGGATTCGCGTAGGGTGTGCGAATCCCGCCGAAATACAAAAAAAAACGAATCGCAGTCTCCCGCGCTTTGTTTTTTTTATGCCCCTGGGTGGGCCAGGTCCCGAGGGCAATGCATCCTTATTATGCGGGGGTCTGCGGGGTCCCCCGCAGCCCCAGGGACCGCCACCTCCCTGGGGGCTTTTGTTTATAATGGGTGGGGGGCCTCGCGGCCCCCCCAAGCCCCAGGACCGCCACCTCCCCAGGGCTTTTGTTTATTATGGGTGGGGTGGCCTCACGGCCCCCCCAAGCCCCGGGGACCACCACCTCCATGGGGCATTGAATAATAAAGATACGGGGGTCCATTGCGGGGCCCCGGGGACCACCACCTCCCTGGGACATTACTTTACTATGGGTGGGGTGGCCTCATGGGCCCCCCCAAGCCCCGGGGACCGCCATCTCCCTGGGGCTTCAATTTTTAACAAGTGTGGGGGGCCTCCTGCCCCCCCACACTGCCCCGGGGACTACCACCTCCCCGGGGCATTGAATAATTAAGATACGGGGGTCCATTGCGGGGACAGGGTCCCCGGGGACCACCACCTCCCCAGGGCTTTAAACACTAAGGGAGGGGGGCCGCGCGACCCCCCCCCAGGAGCTTTCGATGGCCCTGGGGACTGCCACCCCCCAGGGCTGGCTCCAGCAATGTCCCGGGGTGCCAGGAGGTGCGTTTGCAGAGTTGTGTAAAAGGGGCCGTGGCCTCTGACCACTCTCAGCAATCCAGCTATTTGGCGCTTACTAGAGATAACAGGAGGGCTAGTTGGACCCCAGGGACCCCCAGGAGGCAAGGGGACTTCATCACCCTACCAAGAGTGCGCCAGGATGCACGTTTGCAGAGTGGTGGAGAAAGGGGGCGTGGCCTGTGTCCACCTTTCAGCAATCCCACTATCTGGGGCTTACTTACTGGAGGTATCAGGTAGGCTAGTTGGCCCTTAAGGGCCCCAGCAGCGAAGGGGACTTTAATCCCCATCCAAGAGCGCGCCAGGGAGCGCGTTTGCAGAGTGGTGGGCAAAGGGGGCGTAGCCTGCTATGGGAACTTACCAATCCTGCTGTGTGGGACTTACTGGAGGTAATAGGAGGGATAGTTGGCTCCAAAGGTTGTCCTTGGGGGCCAACTACACCTCCTGTTACCTCTAGTAAGTCCCACACAGTGGGATTGCTGATAGGTCTTCGGAGGCCACGCCACCCTTTCTCCACCACTCTGCAAACGCGCCTCCAACTACTGGTTGGGGGATGAAGTCCACTTTACTCCTGAGGGACTTTGGGGGCCAAGAAGCCCTCCTGGTACATCCTGTAAGTCCTACGCAGTGGAATTCCTGAGCGCTGGTCGGAGGCCCAGCCCCCTTTCTCCACCACTCTGCAAATGCGACTACTAGTTGTAATAGGTCTCAGATTTGGGCGAGTTAGAGCTATTGGCGTTGTAAATGTAATAGTTTTTTACTAATTTTTTGGGAGTGGAGTGGATGTACGTTGTGTGTAGTGAAATTATGTGGTATGTTGTGCAGTGAAATTATGTGGATAGAAAGTATGTGGTATTTAGTGTATAGGAATTATGTAGAGTGTGATTATGTGTTATGGAGAGTAATTATGTGGTATGGTAGTCTGTGTTGTGGAGTGGTAACCTCAGGTTTAGTCTTCCTCATTTCTATAGAAGCTAAAGTATAAACTCAATGAGACAAGAAAAAGAAGGAACCACTGAGAAGCACTTTTGGACCTAATCAGAGGTATGAGCAGGGCCACTGGCATTATGCAACTCTTTGGCTGCACCAACTTTCACACAATTATACATTTTCCGCATTTGCCACATAATCCATCATCTGCTGCATAATCTGCAGATTTGAACAAAAAAAACCTTGTTTCTAGCTCAAACTGCTCAAACATTATCAAAAATGTAGCGACAATAGTTACAGCGTGGTGGAAGGCCCTTTGCAAAACTGGAATGGTCACATGTTACTTATTGCTAAATGTGGGTGTTAAATTGGTACTAATGGTGTGCAAACCACTCTTGCTTCTTTCTGCGCCTCTCTTGCCTCTTTCTGCATTTCTCATGCTTCTTTCTGCACCTTTCTTCCTTTTTCTGTACTTCTCTTTCTGCACATCTCTTCCGCTTTCTGCACCTCCCTTCTTTCTGCACCTCTCTTGCTTCTTTCTGGACCTCTCTTGCTTTTTTCTTCTGCACCTCTCTTGCCTCTTTCTGCACCTCTGTTATTTGTTTCTGCATTTCTCTTGCCTCTTTTTGCACTCTCTTCCCTCTTTTTGCACATCTCTAGCCTCTTTCTGCACCTCACTTGTTTCTTTCTGCACTTCTCCTGCTTCTTTCTGTACCTCTCTTGCTTCATTTTGCATCCCTCTTCCCTCTTTTTGCACACCTGTTCTCTCTTCCTCTACTACCTTTTATGGCCAGACGACTACTGGTCCAAGCTCTTATTCTTTCACGGCTGGACTATGCGGATGCTATCTATTTGGGAGCCCCGCTATCTACTACTAAAAGACTTCAAACAGTGCAGAACTGTGCGGCGCGCATGCTGTTAAATATTCCGAGAAGCATCTCGGCTAAACCCGCTCTCACCTCTCTGCACTGGCTTCCAGTCTGTCAAAGAATTCAATTTAAGGCAATGTGCATCGTACACAAAGCACTCTCTGATAATGGCCCCTGTCTGACTCGCTCATGGATTCAATCCTATTGTCCTAACAGACCCCTTAGATCGGCGAATAAAGGCCTTATTGTAGTCCCCAAGATTAAACGCTCTCGGAGTGGAGGTCGACTGTTTACATACAATGCAGCCAGACTATGGAATAGTCTTCCTCTCCACCTACGCTCTGAGCCTAATCACTTTAAGTTCAGGAAACTTTTGAAAACCTCTCTTTTCCTTTGAGTGTCTCGTAGCATCACTGTTGTCGCAGCGCTGGGATGCCTTCGGGTAACCATGCGCTCTAGAAATGCTACTTCATTCATTCATTCATTCACCTCTGTTGCCTGTTTCTACACCTCTCTTGCCTCTTTCTGCACTTCTCTTGCCCCTTTCTCCACTTCTCTTGCCTCTTTCTGCATTTCTGTTGCTCTTTCTGCATTTCTGTTGCCTGTTTCTACACCTTACTTGCCTCTTTCTGCACCTCTCTTCCCTCTTTCTGCACTTCTCTTGCCTCTTTCTGCACCCCTCTTGCCTCTTTCTGCACCTCTATGGGTTGTTTCTGCACTGCTCTTGCTTCTTTCTGCACCTCTCTTCAAATTTCTGCACCCCTCTTGCCTCTTTCTGCACCCTTCGTCCCTCTTTCTGCACTTCTCTTGCCTCTGCCTGCACCCCTGTTCCCTCTTTCTGCACCTCTTTTGCCTGTTTCTGCAACTCTGTTGTTTCTTTTTGCAGTTCTCTTGCCTCCTTCTGTACGTCTGTTGCCTCTTTCTGCACCCCTCTTGCCTCTTTCTGCACCCCTCTTACCTCTTTCTTCACCCCTTTAGCTTCATTCTGCACTTCTCTTGCTTCTTTCTGCACCTCTCTTGCTTCTTTCTGCATCCCTCTTGCCTCTTTGTGCACCCTTCTTCCCTCTTTGTGTACCTCTCTTGTCTCTTTCTGTACCTCTCTTGCCTCTTTCTGCACCCCTCTTTCTTCTTTCTGCACCTCTGTTGGTTCTTTTCAACTGTTCTTGCTTCTTTCTGTACCTTTCTTATACATTTCTGTACCCTCTTGCCTCTTTCCACACCCATCTTCCCTCTTTCTGCAGCTCTCTTGCCTCTGTCTGCACCCCTTTCCCTCTTTCTGAATCTCTTTTGCCTGTTTCTGCAACTCTGTTGCCTCTTTTTGCAGTTCTCTTGCCTCCTTCTGTACGTCTGTTGCTTCTTTCTGCGCTTCTCTTGCCTCTTTCTGCACCCCTTTAGCCTCATTCTGCACCCCTATTGCTTCTTTCTGCACATCTCTTGCCTCTTTCTGCACCCTTTTTACCTCTTTCTGCACCTCTCTTGCCTGTTTCTGCATGCCTCTTGCAAATTTATGCACCCCTGTTGCTTCATTCTGTACTTCTCTTGCTTCATTCTGCACCTCTCTTGCTGTAACCCTCTTGCCTCTTTCTGCACACCTCTTGCCTCTTTCTGAACCCCTGTTGCTTCATTCTGCACTTCTCTTGCTTCTTTCTGCACCTCTCTTGCTTCTTTCTGCACCCCTCTTGCCTCTTTCTGTGCCCTTCTTCCCTCTTTATGCACCTCTCTTGCCTCTTTCTGTACCCCTCTTGCCTCTTTCTGCACCCCTCTTGCCTCTTTCTGTACCTCTCCTGCTTCTTTCCGCACCCTTCTTCCATTTTCCTGCACCTCTCTTGCCTCTTTCTACACCTCTCTTGCCTCTTTCTGCAGTTCTGTTGCTTCTGTCTGCATCTCATTTACTTCTTTCTGCACTTCTCTTGCCTCTTTCTGCACCCCTCTTGCCTCTTTCTGCACCTCTGTTGTTCTGTCTGCACTGCTCTTGCTTCTTTCTGTACCTCTCTTGCAAATTCCTGCACCCCTCTTGCCTCTTTCTGCACCTCTCTTGCTTCTTTCTGCAACCCTCTCGCCTCCTTCTGTACTTTTCTTCCCTTTTCCTGCACCTATCTTGCCTCTTTCTGCGCCTCTCTTGCCTCTTTCTGCAGGTCTCTTGCCTCTTTCTGCACATCTTTTGCTTCTTTCTGCATGTCTCCTGCCTCTTTCTGCACCCCTCTTGCCTCTTTCTGCACCCTTCTTCCCTTTTCCTGCACCTCTCTTGCCTCTTTCTCCATCCCTCTTGCCTCTTTCTGCACCCCTCTTCCCTCTTTCTGCACCTCTCTTGCCTCTTTCTGTTCCTCTCTTGCCTCTTTCTGCACTTCTCTTGCCTCTTTTTGCACCTCTCTTGTTTTTTTCTGCACTTCTCTTGCTTCTCTCTGAACTTCTCTCGCCTCTTTTTGTGTACTCAAATGGGAAGTTGAAGATGTCAAGTTTAAAGGTCTGCGTGCTCTCGTGACTGAGGTATATGTCTACTTGTACATGTATTCTTACATGTGTTAATCATCTGAAGATGGTAGCTTAAAAAGTGGGTAGCTTCACCTGTAGGTGGTCAAATCTTCTCAGTTCTGCTCTGTCATTCGGTTGCACAGGCAGACATGTCTTATGTATATAGGTGTCATAGTGCCCCTCAAATATACTATTGAATACCCATGTGCCCTGTATTATGAGCAGAAAGAAATGCATACACATTTTTGTACACAAATTTACAGGGTATGCTGTTTGAAACACAGGTATTCAAGTATCTGTATGTTTACTTTTATGTAACATGTCACTAGGTAAAAGCAGAGCCACACGCATGCATACCTTCACAAACTTGGTGAGACTTACAACAGTGATATGGTTAGGATTGCTATTTTTCATTTGGTAGGCGTAATATTCTGATCAGTCAATGAATAGTGAACCTTCAAGAGAAAAGTGAGGTTTAAGACATCTTGGGACAAGGATTAGTGATTAGGCTACTTTGTATGATTCTGTGGTAAGGTACAGACGAAGTAGGCCTCTTTCTGCACCTCTGTTGCTTTTTTCTGCACTTCTCTTGCTTCTTTTTGCACCTTTCTTCCTCTTTCTGCACCTCTCTTGCCTCTTTCATCACTTCTCTTGCTTCTTTCTGCACCTTTCTTCCTCTTTTTGCACCTCTCTTGCTTCTTTCTGCACTTTTCTTGCCTCTTTCTACACTTCTCATGCTTCTTTCTGCACTTCTCTTGTTTCTTTCTGCGCCTTTCTTTCTGTTTCTGCACATGTCTAACTTATCTAGGTGTAGTTAGAAATTAGCATTTAAAAAACCCTAGAAATTCACTGAAAAAACCACAGGTTTCAGGGACGTTATCATTAGGAATTAGCATTTAAAAAACCTTAGAAATTCACTGAAAAAACCACAGGTTTCAGGGACGTTATAGTTAGGCTGACATTTCACTCATATAAAACCAGAGAAATTTGGCCGTTATAGTTAGCTGCGCTAACTATAACTCGCGCCCTCACGATGCACTGCTGATGACGTCACATATTACATCACTCATGACATGGTCAGTGACATCACTGATGACATCTCAAATGACATCACTGATGACATCACTGATGACATCATCCACTTAATATCTGATGCACCTCTTCACACCATAATATAACCTTTGATACACCCACTCTAAAATACAGACTACCATTCTCGAAACCATAGATAGACCAATACCAGTTAGTACATACCCACTCCCTGATTCATAGGTGTACACACATCCTAGTCAGTCACGCAAAGAATCAATCAGATTGCCATTCACTCACCTATGCAGTTATACTCACACCACCTCACTTATTCATACAGATACTAACACATACTTACTCTCTTATACAATCACTGACACAAGCACACACTCATCAATACAGTCACTCTCACAATCCTCACTCTCACATATAGTCACTTATATACTCCAACACTTACATATGCTGCCTTTCACATATGTAGTTACTCACAAATGTACCACTGAGACATCCATTCACTCACCAACACAGCCATACACACACTCACCCACCCAAACAGCCCCTCCCAGATGCACTCATGAACCCATACACCCAGTGAATCACCCACTCACACAGCCATGCAGGGAGTCACACCCCCCACCCACCCACACAGACACTCAGGCACCCATACAGGTACTCAGACAACCAATCGTTAACCCATATAGACACTCATGTAGCTACTCACCAATCCATGCAGCCACTTACACACCAACTGATAGACTGATACAGACATTCACACAGATTAGTCATTCACCCATGCATTCACTAAGACATGTTTAATCACTCACTTATACAGTCAGTCACGCACCCAGTAAATCATCCATTCAGACACTCAAACACCCACTCATTTTTCAACACACCTTGGCGTATATATATATATAACATTCTTAAACATTTTAGAAACACTCAGTCACTGGATGATGTCATCAGTGATGTCACTGACCATGTCATGAGTGATGTAATATGTGACGTCATCAGCAGGACATTGCGGGAGCGCGAGTTATAGTTATCTCAGCTAACTATAACGGCCGAATTTCTCTGGTTTTGTACGAGTAAAATGTCAGCCTAAATATAACATCCCTGAAACCAGTGTTTTTTTCAGTGAATATACACTGCATTAAATCCAGGAGAAACGAATATTCTGTCACATAGATTATCTTACTGTGTTTCGGAGAATTTGGACTATGTCCAAACAAGAATTGACTGTTTTAAATTTATCCAAAAATTAAGGTTAGCTAAGTTTTTTGCAACCAGTAGAAAGACTGGAGTGGTACAGCAAGAGGCACTGATGGGTGGTGAGAGTTTGGAGGTTTCTGATTTGATTTCATTACGTGACCTGGATAATTTATCCAGGGATGATGCGACTGAACTAACAGATGATGTTTTGGCCAGAGAGCAAGATTTATATGTGTATGGGAGACCAGTTACTCCATTTAAACCCAGGTCCATTTTCCTACCTATGGTCCCAAAGGATTCTATTGACACATTTTCCGATCTGATAGTTCAGGATTTAAAGAAACTTTATACACATTTTGAGGTGGGGGGAACATCTGATCCATCCAAAACAAACTACTTGAGTTTGGTAAAAAAGCTACATTCCCGTCCTGACATAGTGGTATGACAAGCGGACAAGGGTGGAAATGTTGTACTATGGCCGCTTGCTATGTACCAGGAAGAGGCACTTAGCCAACTCATTGACCACAGGTGCTATGAAAAAGTAGATAAGAATACCTTGCAGATGATAACCACCAAGTTTTACTCAGATTTGAATCATTGGAGAGCAGTGGGCCTTATCTCACAGGCAGAATTTAAATTCCTAAAAGTAGAGAATCCAGTCATACCTGTTCTTTATTTTATACCTAAAGGGCATAAGAATATCAGTGCACCGCCTGGCCGACCCATCATTTCAGCTATAGGGAGTCTCTTCGAAAATACCTCCAAATAATTGGATTATTTTCTACAGGTCCCAGTAAAAGAGCTTCAGTCGTATATCAGGGATACGGGAGACTTTTTGAAGAAGATCTACAATGTGGGATGGCAAAGGGATTACATCATGATTACACTTGATGTGACATCCTTATATACTAGTATCTCGCATCAAGACGGATTAAGGGCAGCACAACACTTCCTAAGCTCACAGCCAATATCACTATATAAGCACACAGAAATGTTGATAGGTATGCTTAAGTGGTGTTTATGCAATAACATCTTTATGTTTCGATCTGATCTGTACCAGCAGATGAGGGGCACAGCCATGGGCACCTGCTTCACCCCCAGCTATGCAAATCTGCATATTGGCTGGTGGGAGGAGCAGGTGCTGTCAAAGAAATTTTCCACTGAACTGTCTAATAATGTAATCTTGTGGTTACGTTACATAGACGATCATTTCGTCATATGGCGTGGAGACAAAACTTCAGCCGCAAGATTTGTAGAGAGTTGACTCTCCAATTTACCTCATACATAAGTGAGAAAGAGGTTGAGTTCCTCGATCTGACTATCTATGTGGTGGATGAGACTCTGCAAACCAAGACATTCAGGAAGAGCACAGCTGGAAACACGGTGCTACATGCTCGGAGTTTCCACCCGACAAAGCTAAAAAACAGCATACCCTATGCAGAGAACCTCCGCATGCGGAGAAATTGCAGTGAGGAAGAACAGCTAAAAGTAGCACAAACAGAACTAACAGGGAGGTTCCTAAGGAGAGGGTATAGCAAGGCCACGTTGGAGTCAGCAAGAGTCAGGGCCAACCGGAGTCACAGAGAAAAACTCATATTCACGAAAGAGAAGCAAAGACAGATTTAGGGCAGCCCATAAGGTTCATCATGGGGTTTAGTAATCAACATCAAGAGATTCGTGCCATTTTCCAGAAGCATTGGCACTTGATTTGTAGTGACCAAATATTAGGTCCTAGAATCCAGAAAAAACCCCTACTAACCTTCCGGAAGGCTAGATCAATGAGGACTGATTTAGTCAATAACACCCCCGGATTGAAACCACAGCAAAGTTGGCTTAGTGGAAGCAAAGGGTTCCGGCGCTGTTACAAATGTAAGGCATGCAACTTTGGGGTGAACACAACAAAGGTGCCTCTGCCATTTACAGACACTAAGTGGCAGATCCTGAAACCATTGACATGTAGGAGTGATTATGCGGTTTACGACTTGAGATGTAGTTGTCATAAACTGTATATAGGGAGCACTATCCTAAGAGTGCATCAACGCACCCTGCAGCACATCCGTGCAATTAAACACAGGGATCAAACGTATCCTGTTGTGAGACATTTCGAGCTGATCCACAACAGTGATGTAAGCAATCTAAAATACTTTGTGCTAGATCAATTGTTAGTAAGACCTAGAGGTGGCAATAGAGAGAGGTTTCTGAGACAGCTTGAATCAAGATACACCTTAAGATTCAACACGAAAATGCCACAGGGCCTCAACACTGAAGAGGATCTATACATCCACTTGTAATGTCATGAGGGTATTTTTCTCAGAGGGTTTCTTTAGACAGAAGTACTAATGAATTTTTCTCCCATCCATCTACGTTAGGTCCACAGGGATATATTTTATGAACAGATTCTAGATATAAGGTTACTGCAGCAACTCTGTTTCCCAGAATAATCCAGACCATGATTAATGTATTGTTGGTGTATGTTTTCACAGGGTCATGTATTCTTTTTGGGTATTTATTATGTAATAATTGGGATTTATTTTGAATGCTTAATTCTTGTTGATTTCTGCAGACACATTTTGCCTGGCAAAACCTGTCCAAGTATGTCAGAAGAAAAGTCTCCGAAAAGTCAAAATTACCTGTGGAATTTGGTATGTATGTACTCGGGCATGTTTCTTAATCGGCAATCTAGTGAAGAGCCAATCAGGTCTGCATAAGGTAAAGGTAAAAAGAATGATAATATGGAATGTTGAAAGGATGAAAGGTGTTGCGAAGTTCAGTGAGAGGCAATACTTTCTATGCCATTGACATAGAGGGGCCTATTATGATGGCGGTCGGAAAGCCTCCGACCTTCGGTCGGATCCTTTCCGACTGCCATCATCGGTTTCAATTACGACCGGCTGATAATGATGCAGCCGGCCGGAATTGAAACCAGCCAGTCATTCCAGCTGGCTTCCGACGAGCTCAAAGGCCTTTCCACTCTTGGGATAACGATGCAAGGTTTCCGGCATGGTTTCCATGCTGGCCTGTCCGACATGGAAACCATGACGGAAAGCGTGTTTGGGGGCCCCCAGCAGTGCCCCTTTGTGTATGCGGCCTCCAGTTGGGAGACGAGGGGGCACCTATTGTGCCCCCCTGTTGATCCCTGCACACCATGGCAGGCACCTTGAGGTGCCTGCCTCGGGGCGCAGGAATGAACCACACCTCCCATTTCCCTATGGGAGCATATATTATGGCCTGTTTAAGTCCGTAATCCATGCTTCTATAGGGAAATGTAGGAATGCGACCAAACAGTGTTCGGTCGCATCCTAATTAGGCAGTCGGGACCGCCAACCAAGTGTCGGTCGGTCCCAGGACAGAGTCGGTGTCGGGCGGCAGCAATTCCGCCCAACATCGAAATCGGCCCCATAGTGTTCTGTGAAGAGGTGTATCTTTAGCCCCTTCTTGAACTGAAAGAGACTTGGGGTGGTCCTTATGAATTTAGGGATGTTGTTTCAGATCCTGGGAGTTTAGATGGAAAAGGCCTGTTAACCAGTTTTTCTGCATTTCTTCATCTCCAGTCTGACAGGGTCCTGGCTGCCAGTATGCTGAGAGCCACTGGGAAGATACACCTCTTTAGCAGGGAGCGATGAGTGTTGCTCCTAATGGTTATGTAGATAATACAATTTGTATCAAAGATTGCACAGGCGGTTAAGGGAAGTCAGTGGAGTTTCAGGGTAGTGATTTTGTGGCTCAATTTCTTCATGCCTTTGTCAAGACACACTCAGAAAAGTAGGATACCTGCCTGGGGGTCAGTGTGGTGCATGGGAAACCAGGTACCAGAGTGGTGCCACCATTGAGATGAAAGTGTAAAAAAAATGGACATCAGTTCTGCAGTCTGAAATATTCACTTTCTGTAGGATAAAGAGCTGGTACAAGGCTGTATGGTCTTCTTGGTGATGTGTTCTTTGATGGTGAGGTAATTTTTTAGGGTGAATTCAAGTGACATGGCGTTAGATGATAGTGGGGTTTGAATATATTCAACTTTATGTTGTTGAATTGAGGTTCAAAAGATTTTAGGACCAGTTCCCCATTCCGCAGGGATAAACTGATGCTATAAATGTGGTAGGACCTGCCAGTTCTCAGACCAGGCAGAAATTAAAAAGTGACTTTGAAATGGGTCCCTCCCAAGACCTATATTTGTGTCCTTAACTGAGCAAGCAAAAACAGATCAATTTCACAACAATAACTTGAAAACCCTTAAGGTAATACGTGCAAGTGATGCATTCCATGTTTACATTTAACTTTTTTTACTTCATCTTTCATTCTCAAAGAATATTTGCTTTTTCCAGATGTTCTGTTTCTGTAACTTTTTTGATGCAACATATGACTCTTGCTTAGTGCATACTGTGAACTGAGTTGAATTTCTTAGTCTGCAGAAGTTCAGGTTGTGGGTGGGCGTTCATAAAGGGGCAAGATTAATAACTTTGGACTTGGGGTTGAAAGCAGAGCAAGTTTCTCACAGCACCAGTCAGTGGGCCACATAGGTGTTGCTGTTACATGCTCATCCATTCCATGGCCTCTTCATCAGAGTGTACAGAGCAATGGTTGCATTTATGCCAATTTTATTTATGATTCTATAGGGAAGTCTGTGAAACAGAAAACAAATTCAAACAAAGAGGTTATAAACTGCGTGACATCAAAGAAGGAAGAGCACAAACTGAAAAGCTCTCACAATCAGAAACATTGAAAAACTATGACACACCCAAACAAAAGGAAGAAAGCAATAAGATCAGGCTAATAATGACTTACAGCAAAGAACATGTTAATGTTAATGTTATAGAGACTTGTAAAGCGCATTATAACCCTACGGGCATCCTGGCGCTGGGATACGTGCGCCCTGCCGAACATAGGTGCTATAAAGAAGATAGTATTCCAGTAAGAGTAGGAGAAGGACTAGAATTATACTCTGGGATAAAGCCAGGTCTTTATTTTCTTCCTAAACTGTAGTAGATCTTCCATCTGTCTAAGGTCAGTTGGAAGTTTATTCCAGAGCCACGCCACTGAAATGCTAAAGGCCCTTCCTTCCGATTTTGTTCTTCTGAACCTGGGCACTTTCACCAATTTGGCTGAAGAAGACCGAAGACTACGGATGGGGACATACCA
This sequence comes from Calotriton arnoldi, assembly GCA_963921515.1. Taxonomy (NCBI): domain Eukaryota; kingdom Metazoa; phylum Chordata; class Amphibia; order Caudata; family Salamandridae; genus Calotriton; species Calotriton arnoldi. Next base: position 16,238 of record CAWUFW010015562.1, read on the forward strand.
TTCAAATTTATTCTGCAACGGTTTAGGCCCAAGGCCGTGCAGAGCTTTAAAAACAATACAGAGCGACTTAAATTGTATCCTCTGTGATACTGGAAGCCAGTGGAGCTCCATAAGTGCCTGAGAGGCTGATGAACGTCGTGGTCTCATTAGAGCTAGCTTGGCCGCCATTATCTGGATTCTCTGGAGTCTCCCAATAAAATACCTTGGGGACTCCAGCAGCAAAGTATTGCAATAATTCAGCTGGCTCAGATAACACTCCTTACTATCAGTGCTCTGGCCTGTGTTGATAACATCGGAAGAATCTTCCGAAGCACTCTAATAAGGGAGAAGCTGCTCCTGACTGTTTTATTTACTTGAGTTTCTAGACTCAACTTGTCATTGAAACTAACTCCCAGGTTACGCAGCGTCTCAGAGGGTATCAGTGGTGTAACCATAGGAATAGGCCAGAAACCAGTTGGGAGTAGCAATGAAACTTTTCCAACTGCACAGCATAAAATCTCTGTCTTCTCGCCATTAAATTGCAGGGAATTATTTTTTAACCATTGTGCAGTATCCTGCATACAAGCATGGAAATTTTCCAATGATACGGATTGATCTCCCTCCAGTGACAGGATAAGTTGTGTATCATCTGCATAATTCACAAGATTAACATTGTGTGACTTAATGACAGCAATCAAAGGGCTCATATAAACATTGAACAATATCAGGCTGATCGTGGACCCCTGAGGGACACCATGCTGGATGTTGGTAAAATCTGATTGGTAGGAGGGAAGAGCTACTGCCTGTCGTCTATTGGCCAGGTAAGATTGAAACCACTTAAAAGCCATGCCTTCCACCCCAACTCCTTCAAGCCTCGCCAAAAGGACTTCGTGGTTAACCGTATCAAATGCGGCAGACAGGTCCAACAGAATCAGTATAGCTGATTGTCCCCTGTCTGGTCGCATTCGAAGATCGTCCAGAACGGTCACTAAGGCAATCTCCATCCCATGTCCTGGACGGAAGCCGAATTGCACATCCTCTAATTTGTTGTTGACTTCTAAGAACTGGGAGAGTGTCTTTCTAACCAGTCGCTCTGTAATCTTCACTGGATAGGGTAGAAGAGCAATGGGTATGTAGCTTTTTGGACATGCTGGATCAAGCGTGACTTTTTTCAAAAGTGGTGTTATTATTGCTTGTTTCCAGCAAGTCGGTACCAGCCCACTGCTCAGGGATTGACTGCAGATCAGTCGGAGTACCGGGAAGAGTTCTGAGCCTAGTTCTTTCCATATTTTATGTGGTATCCAATTAGGAAAATCATGAACAAATATTGGGACATTGTCAAGAAAGATCCAGACATCGGGGGCAGCCTGAGTGAAACAGTAGCCATTTCCTTTAGAAAGGCCCCATCCCTTAAAGACAAACTCATCAGAAGTCATTTTGTGAGATCCAAAAGCGAAAAATGGATGACAAACTATCAAATAGGTTTCACAGAATGTGAGAAATGCAAAGCTTGTAAGATCGGAAAGAATATTAAACATCTTACAGATTTTAAAGGGAAACAATTTACCATCACATATAAAATCACTTGAAACCAGCTACGTAGTATACTTGATCATTTGTGACTGTGGCAAACAATATATAGGAAGTACTATCTGCCCCCTCAAGAATAGGATACTAGAACATATTAGGGCAGTACAAAACAAGGATGTCAACTATGCCATGGCAAAACATCTTGGAACACATGGAGACTTTACATGGCAAAATATGAAATACTGTGGCATTGCACACGTTCCCAAACATGAGAGAGGGGGCGATAGAACACTAAAATTGAGACGCTTGGAGTAAAAAATTATCATTCGGTTTAGGACTAAACAGCCACAAGGCTTGAATGCCGATGAAGAACTTTATGTACATCTATAACAAGATGGTTACTGGCTGAATATGATCACATGATAGCTATCTATGGAATAATGGGACATTAACATGCAATAACAGAATAATGACCAACATGCAATTTACTGTGATAGTCAAGTTTGCGGATATCAATTGAAGACCTTGTTTGTAAATTACTTGAGTACATGCTAAGAATCCTTGGCCACTTAGGCTTGATTGTTTTCAAGTAGTGACGAACACATGCCATCACTGTGTATATTACTAACTGCAAAGTCACTTAGACATACCATTTGTAATTTCAGGTTACACAATGATGAAATCAAATGATTTAATAGAACCAAATTGATGCATTAGCAACATCAAACAATTGACTAAGTATGAATTTAAAAAATCATCAAATGTTTCATGTAATTGACACTATGGGGCCGATTCCGATCTCGGCCGGTAGGGCTCCGAATCGGATTCGGCTTTACCGGATCCGATTCGGAGCCCTATTTCCCGACCGAATCGTACGTGCGTCTGGGCGAGCGAGTACGATGCGTGCGCTCGCGAAATCTCCGACCGACTCGTACGCAGGACCCGACCACTCCGACCGACTCGCACGGGGACGACTCGCACCGCGCTATGGAGACGTTCCCCGGCCGGGTAAGTACGATGCGCATCACGACCGCTCCGACCGACTCGCGCAGTCCGGCTCCAAGGAGCTGTCGGAGCCGCACTTTGGGGGTCCTTGTCGGACCCCCCTGGAAGCGTAGCCGCGCGAGTCGCACACAGGGGGGACACATGTGTCCCCCCTACACGTGCATGTATGGCACGACCCGCATCGACGCGCACACGCTGTAGGGGGCGCCCTTGTTCGCGTCGTGCCCATTGAGTCAATGGGAGCCCGTGTACGCGTCGTACGACTGGCTCCCATTGACTTCAATGGGAGTCCGACCGAATCGAGTCCGATAGCATACGGGCGCATCGTACTCGTTCGGTCGGACTGCTAGAGTCCGATTCGGTCGGAAATCTCTCCGGGTCCGGCTCGGTCGGAGAGATTTCCGGCCCGAATCGGAATCGGCCCCTATGTCTCTTACTTGTAAATCGTTATCTCCTGGTTTCCATTAGTGAAGATACCAACTATAAGTGAATTGAATGATAAAGTTGTATATATTTTGTATATTTGTATATATGTTGTTTTCTACTACAAATCCCAGAATGCCTCAAAATGGGCTATTTGGGATACTAGTATATAATGAAAATGAAAACAAGACTTACCCAACCGTGAACAAGCCCTTGTGGAGAAATGCATTGGTGTTAGTGGTAGTCTAATAAACATCTCTGAAATTGGATCTCTGGAGTGCGGCAAATCCTTTTGGTAATTAAATTAATTTCGGGTTGGATTCCACCCATCCTACCTGCACCGGTTGTGTGAGGGCTCTGGAGAGTTAGGAATCGTTTTGCTTTTATATATATATATATATATATATATATATATATATATATATATATATATATATATATATATATTCACTGAAAAAACCATAGGTTTTAGGGACAGTTATAGTTAGTTGGACATTTCACTCGTACAAAACCATAGAAATTCCCCCGTTATAGTTAGTTCAGCTAACTATAACTCGCGCCCCCGCAATGCACTGCTGATGACGTCACATATTACATCACTCATGACATGGTCAGTGACATCACTGATGACATCACTGATGACATCTCAAATGACATCACTGATGACATCATGCAGTGACTGTGTGTTTCTATAGTGTATTGAATAATGAGTGGGTGTATAACTGTCTGGATGGATGATTTAGTAGGTGCGTGGCTGATTCTATAAGTGAGTGATTAAACGTATCTTACTAAATGCATGGGTTAGTGACTAAACTGTGTGAATGTCTTTATCCGTCTGTCTGTTGGGGTGTAAGTGGCTGCATGTGTTTGTAAATAGCTACATGAGTGTCTATGAGTTATTGATTGGTTGTCTGAGTATCTGTATGGGTGCCTGAGTGTTTGTGTGGATGGGGTGTGTGTGGCTGCACATAGATGTATCAGTGGGTGATTCACTGGGTGCATGGTTTCAAGAGTGCATCTTTGATGGACTGTATGGGTGGGTGAGTGTGTGTACGCGTGTGTTAGTGAGTGAATGTATATCTCAGTGGTACATGTGTGAGTAACTACATATGTGAAAGGCAGTATATATGTGTGTTCGAGTATATAAATAGCTAGAAGCGAGAGTGTGTGATTGTGATTGTGAGAGTGACTGTATGGATGAGTGTGTGCTTGTATCAGTGATTGTATAAGAGCGTAAGATTGTGCTAGTATTTGTATGAGTAAGTGAGCTGGTGTGTGTATAACTGCATAGGTGAGTAAATGGCAGTGTGATTAATTATTTGCATGACTGACTAGGTGTGTGAGTACCTCTATGGATGAGTGGCGGTGTGTGAGTGTCTATGTAGGTGTATGAGTGCATATGATAGTCCTGTACTGAGTGACCGTAAGCATGAGTGACTGTACGGGTGAGTGAGTGGATGTGTGTGTAGACCTAAGAAACAGTGAGTGGGTATGTAGTTATTGGTGTTGGAGTGTCTATGGTTTTGAGAATGGCAGTTTGTAATTTACAGTGGGTGTATCAAAAGTTATATTAGGGTGTGAGAAGATGCATGAAATTATCACATGGATAATGTCATCAGTGATGTCATCACTGATGTCATTTGAGATGTCATCAGTGATGTCATCAGTGATGTCACTGACCATGTCATGAGTGATGTAATATGTGACGTCATCAGCAGTGCATTGTGGGCGCGAGTTATAGTTAGCTGAACTAACTATAACGGGGAATTTCTATGGTTTTGTACGAGTGAAATGTCCAACTAACTATAACTGTCCCTAAAACCTATGGTTTTTTCAGTGAATTTCAAAGGTTTTTTAAATGCTAATTTCTAACTATAACGTGTCTGAAACCTATGGTTTTTTCAGTGAATTTCAAAGGTTTTTTAAATGCTAATTTCTAACTATAACGTGCCTGAAACCTGTGGTTTTTTCAGTGAATTTCAAAGGTTTTTTAAATGCTAATTTCTAACTATAACGCCCCTAAAACCTATGGTTTTTTCAGTGAATTTCAAAGGTTTTGTAAATGACAATTTTTAAATGTATTAATTGTTATATTTATTTTTTTGATACTGATTTACTACATTTTTTAAAACTATTTATTTTTAGATATTTTATTTATTAAATTACATTGTAATTACATTATACATTACATTACAAAATATACTTTCTCAGAATGAATTACTTTAGTTTAAATAGTTTGCAAATAGGCAATAGAGTTTTAAGTACAGTAGTTACAGTTGTTGCAATGGGCAACACAATTTCAAACACAATGCAACATTGAGCTCAATGTGAATTTCTAGTTAAATGCAATTAGTTACTTTATGGATTACTTTTCTAACCACAGGACTGGATCCTAGATTCAGTCCTGGGACATCTCCTGTAAACAGTTGAGTAAAAGCGTTTTGGTTACAGTACTGATTTTTAAGGAATATTATTGTATTTTAAAAGTTGACACTTAGAAACTTTTTCACATAGAATCACCAATGTTATCCTATGGGAGGAAATTCACTTAGCAGGTAAGTAGTGTTATCGTGACTTTTTCTCACTCAGTGGTGGATCCTGGATCCAGCACTGGTGCATCTCCTGTAAACAGTTGAAAGAATGCGTGTAAGTCATACAGGCGATTTTTAAGGAATATTTGTAGTTTGTGAAAATCGACACTTTGAAACTTTTCTGCTGAAAACCAGACAATGGATTCCTATGGAAGGAAATACAAGTTACTGGTAAGTACGGTTAGAATTACTTTTCAGGGTCAGTGCTGGGCTAAAAGATGCAGCACTGGGTTCTCTCCTGATAACAGGTGAGTAAATCGGTTTTCGTAGTTCGGTTGATTTTAGAGAAATATTATAAAGTTCCAAAACTCCACACTTAGAAGAATTTCCAAGTGAAACCAGTCAATGTTAGCCTAAGGAAGGAAATTCAAGTTGCTGGTAAGTACGGTTAAAATTAATTTTCACGATCAGTACTGGGCTGAAAGATGCAGCACTGGGTTCTCTCCTGATAACAGGTGAGTAAATCGGAATTCGTATTTCGGCTGATTTTAGAGGAATATTCTAAAGTTCCAAAACTGCACACTTAGAAGAATTTCCAAGTGAAACCAGTGAATGATATCCTATGGAAGGAAATTCAAGTTACTGGTAAGTACGGTTAAAATTACTTTTCAGGATCAGTACTGGGCTGAAAGATGCAGCACTGAGGTCTCTCCAGATAACAGGTGAGTAAATCGGAATTCGTAGTTCGGCTGATTTTAGAGGAATATTTGTATGTTTCAAAAATCGACACTTAGAAACTTTTTCAGCAAAAAGCAGACAATGATATCCTATGGAAGGAAATTCAAGTTACTGGTAAGTACGGTTAAAATTTCTTTTCAGGATCAGTACTGGGCTGAAAGATGCAGCACTGAGGTCTCTCCTGATAACAGGTGAGTAAATCGGAATTCGTATTTCGGCTGATTTTAGAGGAATATTATAAAGTTCCAAAACTCCACACTTAGAAGAATTTCCAAGTGAAACCAGTGAATGATATCCTATGGAAGGAAATTCAAGTTACTGGTAAGTACGGTTAAAATTACTTTTCAGGATCAGTACTGGGCTGAAAGATGCAGCACTGAGGTCTCTCCTGATAACAGGTGAGTAAATCGGAATTCGTAGTTCGGCTGATTTTAGAGGAATATTTGCACAATGGTGAAGGGAGGGGCGGGGCCTGAGGTGACATCTGTGCAAACGCGCCCCGTGGCGAGTTTTAAGTTGGGGGATTAAGGCCCCTTGAATCATGAGGGTCCTTGGGGTCCAACTAGCCCACCCTGTACCTCCAGTATGCGCCAGGGAGCTGCGTTGCAGAGAGGTGTTCAGAGGCCACGCCCCTTTTTACACCTCTCTGCAACGCAGCTCTGTGGCGCTTTTTAGAAGTACATGGTGGGCTAGTTGGCCCCAGGGACCCTCAGGATTGAAGGGGATTTAATTCCCCATCTTAAAACGCGCCACGGGGCCTGTTTGCACACATGTCACCTGAAGCCCCGCCCCCTCCCTTCACCACTGTGCAAACGCGCCCCGTGGCGCGTTTTAAGTTGGGGGATTAAGTCCCCTTCAATTCTAAGGGTCCCTGGAGTCCAACTAGCCCACCATGTACTTCTAAAAAGCGCCACAGAGCTGCATTGCAGAGAGGTGTAAAAAGGGGCATGGCCTCTGTACACCTCTCTGCAACGCAGCCCCCTGGCGCATACTGGAGGTTCCTGGTGGGCTAGTTGGCCCCCAGGGACCCCCAGTATTCAAGGGGAATTACTTCCCCTTCTTAAAACGCGCCAGGGGGCGCGTTTGCAGAGTACTGCAGGGAGGGGGGCGGGGCCTCCGGCACGATGCGGGTCGTTTAAAAAAAAAATAATAATAATTTTAATGGGAGGGGGGCTGCGTGGCCCCCCTTCCCTTGCCCACTTTTGGCCCCGGGGACCCCATCCCCCGGGGCCTGAGCATTTTATTTTTTAAATTAAAAAAAAAAACGGGAAGGGGGCCGCGTGGCCCCCCTTCCCTGGGCCTGTATTGGCCCCGGGGACCCCATCCCCCGGGGCATGCCCTTGGTTTTTATTTTATAGATTTGGAGGGGGGCTGCGTGGCCCCCCTCCTCAGGCCATTTAAGGCCCCGGGGATCCCATCCCCGGGGCCGGCCTTGCACTTTTTTATTTTTTTAAATTTGGGGAGGGGGCTGCGTGACCCCCCAACCCTGGCCACTTATGGCCCCGGGGACCCCATCCCCCGGGGCCTGGCCTCTGGTTGGGGACTGTGGGTGGGTCCCCAATCCCCCCACAGTCCCGCCGGCTCCCCGCGTCCCTTGGGAGCCGGCATTGCTTTTCCACATGGGGAGCAGCTAACATGCTGCTCCCCGTGTGGAAAAGCAATCAGCTTTGGATATTGGAAGCGAGAGCTCTCTCTTCTAATATCCAAAGCAAGTTTGCAATGACAGGACGGGAGCCGCGAGGCTCCCGTCCTGCCATTGCAAACTACAGTGTCCCGGGGTAGGCACCCTGGGACACTGCAGGAGCCGGCCCTGGGGGTGGCGGTCCCCAGGGCCATCAAGGGCTTCCAGGAGGGGGCCGCGTGGCCCCCTCCCTTGAATTGCACAGCCCCGGGGAGGTGGTGGTCCCCGGGCTCTGGGGTCCGTAACGGACCCCCACATTTATTTTCTATGTGCCCCGGGAGGTGGTGGTCCCCGGGCGTGTTGGGGGCTGGAGCCCCCCCACACGTTATTAAAATTTAAAAAAAGAAGCCCCGGGGGGTGGCGGTCCCCGGGGCAGCGGGAGGGCAAAGAGCCCTCCCGCACCATTTTTTTTATTAAGCCCCGGGGGGTGGCGGTCCCCGGGGCTTGGGGGGCTCCCCATATAAACAATAAACACACCCCCCGCATGCCCCAGGGACTTGGGCCACCCGGGGGCCAATTTGTATCGAAGCGCGGGCGACCGCACTTCGATTTTTTTTATTTTCGGCAGGATCCGCGCACCCTGAGCGCATCCTGCCGATTAAAAAAAAAAGAAAATGCTTTTTTCTGCCCAGGGGGTCCTTGTGGGACCCCCTGAGCAGACCTAGGGGGTCAGGGTGTTTCTACCCTGCCCCCTTTGTGCGTTTTGCGCACTTGTTTCTGTCCCTCGGTTCTACCGAGGGACAAAATGGCTGCCAACACTTCCTGGTTTGGAGTGTTGACAGCCAATTAGCATGCAGCTCGTGATCGGGAGGGTGCGCGAATCCAACGCGGCCATAGATATATATGTGATTTTCATTTTGATTTTCTCAGGAACTACTGAACGGATTTACACCATTTAACAAAAAGGGTTCTTTCTGAACCAAGAACTACCTCTTTGCCAAATTTGGTGTAATTCCGTTCCGTTCAGCAGTTCGGGCTGTAGCCGTGTCTAAAGTTTCCTATGGGAAAATGAATGGGGAAAACACGTTTTGGGACCCCCCTTTTTTCTCGGCCCCCGCTTGACGAATCACCCCGAGACTTTCAGGGTAGGAGCGGACCAGAGCGGGCCATAAAGTTTGAAAATTTCGCGAAGATTCGTCAACCGGCAAGAGAGTTATTTCAAATAGAATGTCGCGGATTTCCTATGGAAAATAGGTCCTAACTATAACTATCTACTGGCGACCGCCAGTAGATAATATATATATATATATATATATATAACGGATGAAGTAGATTTTTTATGCCTAGAGCGCCTTCAATCGTTGCGCCCGAGAAAACAAATGAACAACCAAGCAACAAAAGAACCAGAAAACGTAGGGAGAGGTGGAGGGCAAGCAAACGAAGAGACGAACAAAAGACATCAGAAACGTCAACCGAAGAAAAACTGGAAGAAATTACACAAAATGTCCATAACAAAACTGAAAATAAAACAGTTATAAATTTAACAGACACTATATTAAATAAAGCTGAAGAACAACTCCTGACATTAGGACTATCATATTGTCCGGAAAGTTCTTTTAATTATGCAGCAACCAGAGTTGACGTATATAAGAGCGTGCGAAAACTAAAATAAAAAAAATATTTTATGTTACAAAATACTGCTAAACACAATACCAAAGAAAGGAGTGTTACAAAAACTCAAGAACAAATAAACATCATACCTTACAATTCAGTGGATGTAACCACAGAATCAACGAATTTGGATGCGGACGATCAAAGATTATTACAAGATATGCAGGATTTAATGAATGAGGAAGCGTCATTAAGTCCGAGCATTGAAGACATTGAACGATTGGGTGTAACACACAGGCCAGTCACTACTCCATTTAAACCAGTTTCCACCTTTAATCCCATTATGCTAAAGGATACAATCGATGCGTTCCATGACAAAGTGGTAGGTGGTTTAAAGAACCTCAACCGCAAGATACTTAATACCAACAGGAAAAAGATCAACAAAAGGGAGATACAATATCAGCAATTAATGGCTAAACTCAAAAATAACAGTGAGATAGTAGTCAGAAACGCAGATAAAGGCGGAAACGTTGTTTTATGGAAAAAAGAGGAATATATCAAGGAGGCTATGTCTCAACTAAATGACACTTCATGTTATTGCCGTAGTAACCAACAGGCGTCTAACAATATTTGCAGCATTTATGCAATGAAATTAGTGGCCTGGAAAAATGTAGGCTTATTGTCAGTGGATGAATACAAATATTTAAGGTTTGATAAACCTGTGATTCCGATATTATACTTTATTCCAAAAATTCACAAGAATATAAACAAACCCCCAAGAAGGCCAATTATTTCTGCTAAAAACAGCCTATTGGAAAGAACATCGGTCTATATTGAGTTCTTCCTGCAGGAGCATGTCCAGCAGTTAAAATCTTATATACGTGACACAGGAGACTTTTTGGCAAAAATGCTGGATTTTAAGTGGCAAACTGACTATTTACTCATTACACTTGATGTTACCTCACTCTATACATCTATTCGACATATGGATGGCTTAAGGGCAATACAATTTTATTTGTCTCGTAGAGGCTCCAATTTCACCAGGCATACTGACATGTTGATTAAGATGACTGAATTTTGTTTAAATAACAACATTTTTCTGTTCCAAGGTTCACTATTTCAGCAGTTAAGAGGTGTAGCCATGGGAGCCAGCTTCTCCCCCAGTTACGCATGTCTTCACATGGGCTGGTGGGAGGAGCTGGTTCTCATGAAGGAACACACCAAGTACATGAACCACAATGTCAAGGCCTGGTGGCGGTTTATTGATGACCTCTTCTTGGTGTGGCAGGGTACCCAGAAGGAAGCAGAAACATTTGTGAAAGATCTTAACATTAACCAACTCAATCTGCAATTCACTGCATCCATTAGTAAAACTACGGTTAACTTCTTGGATGTAGAGTTATACACAAATGGAGACAGATTAGAGACCAAACTTCACAGAAAAGCCACTGCTGGCAATGCAATTTTGCATGCCAGTAGTGCTCACCCGGGTCACCTAATACAAAGTATTCCCTACGGTGAATTGCTGTGGTTAAAACGAATATGCAGCAATGACCATGATTTAAAATTGGCACAAAATGATTGTATATCCAGATTTAAGGAAAGAGGCTACACCAAAAATGTTTAGAGCTAGCCCTTACAAAAAGTAATTTGATATCTAGGGAGGTCTTATTGACTAAACAGAATTCGAATACAAGTGAACTAGCAAATGATGCTGAGAATTTTAGATTTATTTTGAAATTCAACAAACAAGAAAAGGCAGTCAAAAGCATCATAAATAGGAATTGGCATCTTATTCAGGCAGATCCGGTAATTGGGGGAGCTGTTCCGAAAAAACCTTCTATTACTTGGTAAGGCTCCTTCAATGAAGGATGTCTTAGTCAAAAATGACCCCTATTGTACACAGGTAAAAAACAGTACATGGTTAAATCAAAGAGCTGGGTTCCACAAGTGCAGGACTTGCAAAGCCTGTCAACATGGAGTAAATACTACATCTTATGAGACTCCGTTTGGTGGCCAAATTAGAAAAATTGAGAAGTCTTTGAACTGCAAAACAGATCATGTGGTATATGTGCTGGAGTGCCCTTGTGGGCTAAAATATGTAGGAAGTACTATCCTGCAGGGACACAAAAGGGTACTCCAGCACCTAAGAGCCATCAAAAATAATGATCAGGCTTATCCAGTAGCACGCCATTTTAATGAAGTCCATGGGGGTAACTCCAAAGATCTTAAATATTTCCTTATAGATTCAGTCCCATTAACTAAAAGGGGAGGTGATCGAGAAAAAGCTCTTCGCAAACTAGAAATGTTTTACATATTGAACCTCGACACCAAATACCCAAAAGGGCTGAATGCTACAGAGGAATTACATGTCAGTCTGCTTGGATAAAAACTGTAATGGTGAAGAGTATAGTCAACGATATCAGGTTTATCACTCAAGGCGTCATCTTATTATCTAATATTAAATAGCAATATGCTGTATATCAAGGCCAACGTCCTCCTCATACTTTTAGAAATTTTAGCTAGATAGGTTCTTAAGCACTGATAAGTTATAGGCACCAGACACTTTATTTAATCTAATTTTGCACATGGTAACACTATTGGACAACTAAGGCGATATAGTGAATAATAACAGATTCTTTTGGTCTTAGGTTTTGTGGTAAAGCAATATGGAATTGTTGATTATATATTTGTAATTGGAAAGAATGCAACTGTTCTTTTATGGATTATATGGATGTGGATTATGAAAGAATTTTAGAATTAGTATTGAATGAAATCGGGTATTTATACCAGTATGAGCATACATAAATTTGTATATAAGTCAATGTGTATGTATTTATAACTAATAGGATTTATCCAGTTATTTATTTGTTTATTTGTATACATATTTATATATATATTTATTTATTTATATATTTATATGTTTAGATAATGTGTTTATATGTATTCATACAATAATTATTTATAGCTCCACATTACCTCCATGATTAAATGGTAACGGACAAAGCAGTAATAAGATGGAATGACAAATAAGGAAGAAAAAATAGACTTAGGTCATGTTTTAAAAAATTGTATTTTCACACGCTGCAATTCTTCTATGTCCATGATTTCTCAGTGCTACAAATTTATTTATATCACTTTAAGCACTAAGTCACGTGTGTATTGGTGAAAAAAAGAAAGAAAAAAAATGGCAACTATTTAAACGAACCACTGTTCTATTAGCGCGTCATGTGATCAAGTCCCCTGTGAGGGACGAAACGCGTCATGGCTACCATGGTCTGTTGGGAGCAACAATAATAAAATAGCCAACAGTAAATATTTACTGTGCTCTTTCTTCAGCCGACAAAGTGAGCGAGAAGGGAAGGAGTTGTTTTGTATATATATATATATATATGCGCGCTCACTCCCTCTCCCTCTTCGGTTTCGAGAAAGCACTCGCAGGGGTCTTTGCTTGCTTTAATTCGTAAAGCCAATAGTCAACATGACGCGTTTCGGCTTACGCCTTAATCTAATGTTTCCAAATTGCGCTCCGAAAAGCGGCAGTTTTTTAAAAGAGACAAACATTGAGTCACATGATGCATTTCACATTAAAACCAACGAAGGACCAACATTTCATTCTCAAAATTCGGCGCCATGTTGGAACGTGTATTACACGGTTAAATCCCTGTGTCAAAAGCATAGTTAATACACATTGCTTTTCTACCGCTACCATACAACTCTCAATCCAATCTGATTATATGGGCAATTTCATTTTTCCAAATCAAGAATTTAAATGAAACTTTGCGGTACAAAATTCTAACAGAATAAAACCATTTCATAGATTATTATGCCGTGTATCGGCATAATAGCTAAACCATCCTAGTTTCCTCCTGAAACCAAAATCATGGCCGCCATGTGAATCTTGATTACGCCGTGTATCGGCTTAACCTTCCATTTGATATCTGTTATGTCATGCACCATGGACCAATAAACAATCAAATTATAAATTCGAATTCCTGCAAAAACTTAATCCAAAGCTTATTCAATAAGAAATTGTACACAGATCTGACATAGTGTTACATTCCACTCATATTTTAACTGGCTCCAATTATTTCAAATTCAATCACCAAGATGTATGGCTAATTCTTCCCCTATATTCATACCTTTAGGGGCCTTGGTCTCTAAGTCAATTATATATCTAGATTCTAGCCTACGCAGCTTCTTAATCCTGTCCCTCCCCTCACATTAATCGGGATCTGATCTAATCCATAATACCGTCACAGCTCCCTGTCACTGCCATGTTTCTCAGCAAAGTGTCTTGCGACTGGGTAAGTGGCATCTTTTTTAGCTATCGCTCTCATATGTTCTAGAACCTGTATCTTTATGGGATGGATAGTGCTGCCAATATACCTCAGTCTGCAAGGACATTCTAAGCAATATACTATGTAGTTGGTGTTGCACGTGAGAAACTTTTTTATGATTCTGGGCTTCTTGAGACCTGTCACTTTATACGTAAGAGTTCTTTTGCTTCCTGCACAGGCTTTGCATTTCCAGCAAGGATAAAAGCCTCTAAGCTCCCTTAGGGTCCCCCCTGTGTTGGGTCTAGTTTGTAGGAGACTTTGTACTAGACCAGGCGCGGTGCGTCCATTGGGGCGTTGGGGCGTTGCCCCCCCGCCCTCCCGCGCCCGCAGGTCCCTCGGCATCTCTGACTCAGTTTATTTAAGTTCAGAGACGCCGAGGGAGAACTGACAATCATGTCAGTCAGCATGACGTCGGACCGCCCACCCCCTTCAGAGTCTGAAGGGGGTGGGCGGTCTGGCGTCATGTTGACTGACATGCATTTTCAGACCAGCCAGGGACAGGCAGCAGCACAAGTGCGCATGAGTGGGGAAGGTGAGCGAATTTTTCGCCCGTGCCCAGTCATGCGCACTTGTGTTTGCACTGGCTTGCGCATGCCCATTAGGAGCCCCTCGGTCTCCTAATGGGCAGGCGGCGGGCGAAGAATAACCGTGCCCTAAGCCAATCCTGGCGCTGCAGCAGCGCCAGGATTGGCTGAGGGGTTGCCACTCCAGTGCTGTTCCTGAAGAGGCGCCAACTCGGACCAGGAGCAGAGACGGTCAAGTTTTCTACATTTTATTTTCCCTCGGTCAGCCCCCCACCCCCGCGCGACCTCCCCGCGAGTACTGCGAACCGCGACTGTCCTGCACCTGTTCCAGTTGTAACCATACAAATGTCTCTGATAAAGCATCCCCTCCATCCACTGTGCGTGGCATTGAGCCCTTTCTAGCTGTGAGTAGCAGGTAGCTTCCTCCCCCTATTCAGTGAAGAATACTCTACTTGGACCTAGCTTGCCCTTCATTCGCTGTGAGTAGCTCTTCGTTGGCCTGCCCCCGAACTCCATTAAGTGAGAGCTTAACTTTCCCTCTCCTTGCCCGTCACCTGCATCCACTGAGTTAACAGGGCCTGGGCTCTCAGCTTTCCCACGTTCATATGCGCTCAATTCCTCCAGTGAATGTTTTTTATTTGCATTCTGGGATTTATAGTTGTAATTCTATAGCGGGATCCCAAGGACTGCAAATCCCAGAATGCAAGAAAAATACTGGATTGGCTGAGCTTTTCACGAATGGTTACAGGAAACTAGACTGCTCTTCGACTGTCACGGTAAATGTGGTTTACCTAAAGGAACTCAAACTGTACAAGATAAATGTGGTGCCATAATTGGCCAGACAATCTTAGTTAAGTAAAGCCTGCACAGACAGAAGAAGTTTACAAACATAATTTTCGTACGTCAATCTGTGCCGTAAAAGGCATAGACATCGTTTTTAAAAGTAGGAAGACCTTCCAAAGATTTGCATTATGGGCCAATCATTCCAACGAGAGGCTTGGACAACATACGTTCAGAACGTAGTGAGACGGCTTAGGCGATTGGTTCAGTATAGTACACGAGGCGCGATTATGTTGTTTTGGTTTAATGTGTTCTACCTATTGTAAATCCAATTTATGGCGGAATTTAACTTTGGCCCCCTCTAAAAAATCTGCACGTTTCAAAAACGTATATAAACACACGTATAACACGCAATAGTAATATCGTTTTGTTTATAGATGAACAATGAAAATCTATTTAGCGTGACTTCAGCATTTGAAAACGTTTATTTTAAATATTTAATAAGCACTTTGGAACCTTAAAAAACAGAAACTATACGAAGCACTCTCACATTGTGTCACCAGGCATGATGAAAGAGTGCAGCAGCCGCCACCCACTGCTCCAGCTGACTCTGGTGCTCAGGACACTGTTTTCAGGGCAGCTTACAGAGCACGAGGAGGTCTTGGCACCCATCGCGCCATTCACAGCTTCAGGTATGTTATCACCAGAGAGCCTGGCTTCCATCACCTCACAGGGCACAGTTCCCAGCGAGGCCCTGCCCCACGTATACTACCTAAAACAATAACGAAGGTGTCCTTCACAATAATTCACTTTACGATTCCTGCGGTTCCTGGTGTGTTCACGACTAGTGTGAGCAGGGAGTAACGCGGCGCTCGGTCACCGTCTCGACGCTCCCTCACACCCTCTGCAACGGGACGCAAGCTCTACATTCTTATTTGCGGGCATTTGAGTCCTACAGAGTGATTTGGTGTATTCTAGCCAATGCGGGTAAGAATTATTATTTTCTTCTGGCGGATCATTTTTCTGCTATTTTTCATTATTGTCATATTGGATGCATGAGACGAGGACTGCGTGTGTAGCTATAATAAATATAAGGAGACCAGCTTGTGTTTTGTGTGCTTATACTGCCAACTTGGCGTTCTCACAACTTCGTAACCGCAAGATCAAAGGTCGAATGAAGTATAAATTGTGCTAGAACACAGTTCTGGCCTTCGCCACTGCTGTGTGTTACCCGTTCTGTATATTTTTTATATTGTGTGTTAAACATGTTGGGCTTCCCTCTTGTTTGAAACCAGAGCCAATTCACATCCATGCCATATTATGCAAGTGATTGTTTTTTAACAGTATACAAATATTGCTATCACAATCTAGAATGCATTTTTGTGTTGATGTATTCGTGGGGATCATGCATATTAAAAATGGCAATGTATGGTCAGAAAATGACATCTATAAGTTCTGGTAACCTTTTTTCTAGTAAATTATTGCACATGCAATACTTGTATTCATACGTTTATGATCCAATGGGTCCATCACATGGTTTGCTGATATGGAGAAACATGAGACGCTATCTTGAGTAGTACATTTGACTAGAAATGGAAAATTTCATGATTGGTTCCTGCAATAATTTTCTGTTGTATTATATGATTTTACTATGTATCTTTTTTCACTGATGAAAAATCAGTAATTCATGGTATTGCTTTCTGACCTGTTGAAAGTTGCAATTCACTGTCTTGAGGTCTGGGGTTGCTTGTGTTCCCCTGTGTAGGTTGCCTGTCCTGGCAGTTCGGGCTAGAATATTCCTTTTGGAGTGGAAGCAGGGCTAATTCACATATAGCCTCTAACTATTGTGACTTATAATGTGATGGACTGAGATGCGGGGCACTGTAATTACAGACTCACTATTTCAGAATTTAAACATTTTCGATGTTAATTATTTATAAGAAATCATTGTTGTTACGCATTTATCTTAAACAGCTAACACCCAGTGACAAAGCCAATCATACTGACAGGCTTTAGGCGTATGTCAGTTGCTGTGCCATTTATCTGGATAAAATTACATCTCAGAGAGAAACCAAAATACCGGTCTGATGGCACACTATGGGAATCACAGAAATGTATTTGGCATGTTCCTTTATAGGGAGCACCCATTTTTTTCATCTCACTTAAAGACGAGTCTGCACATATTTCTATATGACTGGTTACAGCCAGAAGCTCTGGGTGCTTCCTGAAGTCTGGTTAGAGCATATTTTTCCAAAGTTAATGCTGCATGCAGTGCAAGACACTGGTCAAGCATACATTTTAAAGGGCTAAAGTTGTCATGCAGAACAATTTACATATTACAGTAACTGTTGAACAAATGAATGCAAGAAGATACGGGGCAGTTTTTAATGTGTTTAATATTTCAAGACTATACCTTCCCACTGCTTAATAAGCCTTGCTTTCTCGCTGCATTCATTTGCTTTAAAATGCACCATTTGCCAATCTTTTTTAAATTTCTTTCTCAGGAGAGGGACTCTCCCTAGACCCCAGATTTTTCAATTGAACTTGTTCACATCGCTAACTAGTGTTTTCTATTGGAAAGGGTAGAGCCAAAGCAGTATTGCTTAGTACCCTAGCCCTCTTCAGAAGTCAGACTTGCTTGGCAACCCAGAAATTCTCTGAAATAATGTATGAGTTTTCTTTTATGAATGCCTAGAAGAACTGAATTTTTAGTCCATTTATCACAGAAATAGTGCTGAAAATCGCACCAAAAAGATGCCAATTTTAAAAAAAAATCTTCACGGGGGGACAACCCCCCCGAACCCCCCTTATTGCCGTCCAGCTCGCTCGCTTCGCTCGCTCGCATACGTTGAATCGTTCTCCTTACGCCACACCAGTTTCAAATTCCACCAGCCGCCGCTGTACTAGACTATCCCTTAGTGATCTAGCCTTTCTACAGGTTATCAAAGGTGCAGCTGGAATGTCTGCGCCTATAACACTATCTGTTTTCAAGATGTGCCAATTTTTCTTCATGATTTTCCTTAGTTCATTGGCATCATCTGAGAAAGTAGTTATCATCCTGAACTTGGTCTCTCCTGGCTCATCCTTATTCCTTTTCTCCTTAGAAAGAATAGTTTCCCTGGGTATATTTTTTACCTTATTAAGGGTTACGTCCTGGAAATCCCTATTATAGCCCCTGATGGTAAATCTATCCAGGCTGGCTTGGGCGGCTTCTTCAAAATCCACTTCTCTGGTACTGTTCCGTTTTAATCTTAAGAATTCCCCATAGGGGATACTTCTAACCAACCCGGGAGGATGATTACTTGCCGCATGTAATAATGAATTACCGGCCGTCGGTTTACGATACAGTGACACATGAGGCTTGTTATCAATTACACTTACTTTGAGATCTAAGAAATTCACTGTATTAGAACTGATCTCTCCGCTGAACTCCAAATTAACTACGTTGTTATTTAAACTACTGATGAGTTCTCTAGCCGACTCTAATGACCCATTCCAAATTATACACAGATCGTCGATATAGCGATGCCAGGAAATTACCTTACTCATATCAATATTTCCTGGCGACCTGGACACTTGCTCCTCCCACCAGCCCACGAACAAGTTCGCGTAGCTGGGGGCGAAGCAAGTGCCCATCGCTGTGCCAGAGATTTGTCGATAGAAATCCTCACCAAATACAAAAATGTTATTTGTTAAACAGAATTCAGTGAACTGTAAGATCATTTTGTTGTGTTCAGTGAACTTCAATGGTTTCTTTCTCAGAAAGTGTGCTACTGCTTCTAAACCATGCTCATGCTGTATCCGAGTATATAAGCTTGTAATATCCAAAACAATTCATTTATACTCCGGATCCCATTGTTGTTTCTCAATACGGTTTAGAAAGTCCCGTGAGTCTCTAATATAGGCGGGCAAATTCTTTACAAAGGGAAAAAGAAAAAAAGAAAGATTTTTTTATTTTTCCCTTTGATTATTTTTTTTGATTTTTTTCTTTTTCCCTTTGTAAAGAATTTGCTATTCATAAATGCCTGTGAACAAGAACCGTGAGGTTTGAAATGCGTAAGGCGACAGAAATCTTTTCTAAATACGAAATGCTGTTTACTTCAATAAAGGACTCTGAAGAGTTCGCCTGCCTGCGAGTGCGTCTTGAATGAAGGGCAACGTTTTGGATGATGTTTAACGGCAGCCCAGCCGTGTAAGATTGCACCACCATCAGAGAATAACGTGGGACCGGAGGCTTTAAATTCCTCAGAGCTTCGTAGCGGTGTGGCAGACTAATGGACATTTAAACTGCATTTTTCAATTGGAGGCCCACTGGAGGGCTTAAAAATAACTGATTAAAACAATGGATTTGGCGCACACCCACTGGAGGGAACAAACATTTAAAAAGGGACTACGTATTCCAGCATGCCTTGGTAGAATGACACTGGAGAGGTCCACCGGAGGCAAATTAATTAATTAGCATGCAGAGGGGAGTGAAGTCCTGACGTGCTGCCAAACCTATTCATAAATGCCTGTGAACAAGAACCGTAAGGTTTGAAATGCGTAAGGCGACAGAAATCTTTTCTAAATGCGAAATGCTGTTTACCTCAATAAAGGACTCTGAAGAGTTCGCCTGCCTGCGAGTGCGTCTTGAATGAAGGGCAACCTTTTGGATGATGTTTAACGGCAGCCCAGCCGTGTAAGATTGCACCACCATCAGAGAATAACGTGGGACCGGAGGCTTTCAATTCCTCAGAGCTTCGTAGCGGTGTGGCAGACTAATGGACATTTAAACTGCATTTTTCATTTGGAGGCCCACTGGAGGGCTTAAAAATAACTGATTAAAACAATGGATTTGGCGCACACCCACTGGAGGGAACAAACATTTAAAAAGGGACTACGTATTCCAGCATGCCTTGGTAGAATGACACTGGAGAGGTCCACCGGAGGCAAATTAATTAATTAGCATGCAGAGGGGAGTGAAGTCCTGATGTGCTGCCAAAGCTATTCATAAATGCCTGTGAACAAGAACCGTGAGGTTTGAAACGCTTAAGGCAACAGAAATCTTTTCTAAATGCGAAATGCTGTTTACCTCAATAAAGGACTCTGAAGAGTTCGCCTGCCTGCGAGTGCGTCTTGAATGAAGGTCAACCTTTTGGATGATATATATATATATATATATTCACTGAAAAAACCATAGGTTTCAGGCACGTTATAGTTAGAAATTAGCTTTTAAAAAACCTTAGAAATTCACTGAAAAAGCCATAGGTTTCAGGGACGTTATAGTTAGTTGGACATTTCACTCGTACAAAACCATAGAAATTCCCCCGTTATAGTTAGTTCAGCTAACTATAACTCGCGCCCCCGCAATGCACTGCTGATGACGTCACATATTACATCATTCATGACATGGTCAGTGACATCACTGATGACATCTCAAATGACATCACTGATGACATCACTGATGACATCATCCAGTCACTGTGTGTTTCTGTAAAGTTTAAATATGTTTTATATATATATGCCAACCTGTATTGAAGAATGAGAGGGTGTAGAAGTGTCTGGATGAAGGATTTAGTAGGTGCGTGACTGACTGTATAAGTGAGTGATTAAATGTGTCTTACTGAATGCATGGGTTAGTGACTAAACTGTCTGAATGTGTGTATCAGTATGTCTGTTGTTGTGTAAGCTGCTGCATGGGTTGGTGAGTAGCTACATGAGTGTCTATATGGGTTATTGATTGGTTGCCAGAGTATTTGTATGGGAGACTGAGTGTGTGTGTGGGTGGGTGGGAGGTGTGTGACTCTGTGCATAGATGTGTAAGTGGTTGATTCACTGGGTGTATGTGTTCAAGAGTGCATGTGGAAACAGCTGTATGGGTGGGTGAGTGTGTGTATGGGTGTGTTGGTGAGAGATTGGATGTCTGAGTGGTACATGTCCAAGTAACTACATATGTAAAAGGTAGTGTTTGTGAGAGTTGGAGTATATAAATGACTATACATGAGATTGAGTGATTGTGAGAGTAGCTGTATGGATCAGTGTGTACTTGTATCAGTGATTGTATAAGAGAGTAAGTATGTGTTAGTATATGTTTGAATAAGTGAGGTGGTGTGTGAATAACTGTATAGATGAGGAAATGGAAGTGTGATTAATACTTTGCATGACTGACTAGCTGTATCAGTAACTCCATGGATGAGTGGCGGTGTGTGAGTGTCTGTATAGGTGTATGAGTGCATATGATAGTGTTGTATTGATGAGTGACTGTATGTATGAGTGATTGTATGGGTGAATGAGTGGATGTGTGTGTAGACCTAGGAATCAGTGAGTGCGTATGTAGTAACTGGTATTGGTGTGTCAATGATTTCGAAAATGGTAGTCTGTATTTTACAGCGGGTGTATGAAAGATTATATTAGAGTGTGAGGAGGTGCATCAGATTTTGACGCGGATGATGTCATCAGTGATGTCATCAGTGATGTCATTTGAGAGGTCATCAGTGATGTCACTGACCATGTCATGAATGATGTAATATGTGACGTCATCAGCAGTGCATTGCGGGGCGCGAGTTATAGTTAGCTGAACTAACTATAACGGGGGAATTTCTATGGTTTTGTACGAGTGAAATGTCCAACTAACTATAACGTCCCTGAAACCTATGGTTTTTTCAGTGAATTTCTAAGGTTTTTTAAAAGCTAATTTATAACTATAACGTGCCTGAAACCTATGGTTTTTTCAGTGAATTTCAATGGTTTTTTAAATGCTAATTTCTAACTATAACGTGCCTGAAACCTATGGTTTTTTCACTTCATATGCAAAGTTCAGCTGACCCATTAATCGCTGTAGTTTACTTAACTCACGTGTCCCTCCCTTTTAGTAGGGTTTGTGAAATTTATGTTATTTGCTTTCAGGTTATTATGTGAAATTTTGGCAAAATTGTGGGAAATTTTATGCAATTACGGAAAAAGGAAGTCTACCGTTAAGTTCTATATTTTAGCATGCAATGCGTCAGCGCATCAATTTTTGATGCAGGAACACATTTTGCACCAAAAAAAGTGCAAACATGTTTGCACTTGTTCCGTTATTCCCATGCATTTGCGGTAAACTTTATTCGCACAAGGCACATTCACGGTACATTTTTAACGTTATTATGCAACGTGGAGTAATTGTGGGAAATGAACTCCAATGGGGTGATATTTTTGTAGATGACAGTATGTTGACAATGATTTTCTGCTACCACACTTTCTCATCAGAAACCACCTCTTGTTGATGTTGGTCTAAACCATCTGTGTTGTAGGCATCTCCAGAACCTGTGAGCCCCTCTCAGACATCCATCACACCAGATGTGCACAAACCACCCGTCTCCATCCTTGCCCGTGTATTGAGGATCTGCTTGTTAAGTCCCAACTTCTGACTCACAACCCTGGCCACTCACAGCCAGCACCTGACCTGGACATGGTGCACTTTGAGATGCATTCATAGACCTTTTTTAGCAACATCGATACAACATCTGCAACCCTAGTCACTTGGATGTTCGAGAGCCATTTACAGACCCCCCCCCCAGACTGAGCTGCAAGTGGTCCAGGTTGTGCACTACCCAAAAAATCATTCCTTTATGAAGCTGTCACACTTTATTGAACTAGTGAACATGTCATGTACATTAACGTAACCTAGAAGTTACTACAATACCTTTATAGTTGCTATTCATTGATTATCACAATCTGATTTTCTGAGTCCCTACCAACCTCTAAGCGCAAGTCTTGACTGTTCGACCTCTAACACCCCGGAAGTGAAAGCCTCAGAAGGTATTGGGCAGTTCAGATCAGGCGGAAGATCGTTCTCTCACATCGCAGCCAAGACCTGGAACGAGCTACCGGCAGACATCAGACATGCCCCCTCCCTGAACACCTTCAGGAAGTCCCTCAAGACCTGGCTCTTCGGCTGAACGGAGCGGCCTACCTCCCCCCCCCAGTGCCTTGAGACCCTCACGGGTGAGTAGCGCGCTTACAATTCCCTGATTGATTGATTGATTCAGAGAGCTCGCAGCAGCACCGGAAGTTCAAGAAGCAGAGGCAAGGACTTACTACAATGATTGGTTAATTGGGTCCTCTGGGACCTGGAGAACTGGCCTGTCCCATTAAAGGTATGTTCACATCAGCTCCTTTCCTAACATCCTCTCTTATCTGCCTAATGTGCCGCTTTTCCTCTCTTACCTTTGTGTCCTCACTTCTGCTTGTCTTCCTGTTTCTGGACCTTTCTCCAACTTTTGTTTTGCGTCTCTCCTGCCCCACCTTCTGCATTCCTGCCCCTCTCTCCTTCAGGCCCCATGTCTCCTTCACCTCTCTCGTCTACTTCAGTCTCCCTTCTCCATCCAATTCTAATATCGCCACCTTTTGTCTCCCTCTTCCTCACCTTACATTTATTCCCAATTCTCTCAATCCCTCCCTTGCATTCTCTCCATCTCTTTCCGCGTCCATCTTCCTCCTTGCCTCCTCTCATCTTTCCTTTACTGCTTCCAACATTTTGGTTCTTTTTTCCCAGCCTTCTTTCTTGTTCTCTTTTCTCTCGTCTCTCCTCTGTTGTCTGTCTCATCAGTCGCAACCTTTTCCCTAGCCTCTCGCTTTTTCTCTTTCTCTTTCTCTCTCTCCTTTTCTGTTCTTTCTCGCCTCACATGCTACAGACCTCACGTTGTCTCTTTTGCTGTCTCCTTTAATTGTAGTTTCTAAAACGTGAGATGAGGGTGCAGCGGGCCAGCATGGTTAACTTCCCCCTTCAATGCGGGTTGCCTGGAAACCGCTTCTCTCAGTTTAAAAAAAGTTTTATGGAAGCAAAGAAAGGCGGAATATTGAAGTCAAACGGTGCCTTTATCCCTTCATCCCTGCCTTCATCAGTGTGATCTAGAGAACCACCCGGGGGGCAGAGGGCGATTCGAGGGCACAGAGAAATTCAAGGAACAAACTCTTTGATGTGGTGCAGAAGAGAGTGCTTAGAGGCAGGAAAACTTGTTGTTGGCACTATACAAGACTACAACTGCAGACAAAGGTACCGAGTGAGTTTCACACTGAGTGGCATCGGGCCAGGAACCACAAACACAACAAATTTTGCATCAGACAATAAAAGAAACTATGGAAGAAAGGGACACATGGTCCTTCTGCAGGGCTGAAAGACCCCAGAAGTGCATGTTTGAGTTACATCTTACCTCAGAAACAATACATCCCAGATGAGAAACAGAAGACCCACAGACACTGCTCTAGAAAAAAATGCATATTAAGCAAACTGTCGAGGTGATATGAAATGGCACAAGATCACAGGCCCCAGCAGGGCAATGCTGCCAAGGGTGATGTGAATGAAGAGGAGGGCCCTATTACCCCCTCCCCCACTTCACCCCACAGAGATCCTACCTGAGATAGGCTGATATTTTTTTAACCCACACTGCTCGGTGTGCCCGGGCTGCGTTACGGCCGGGCCGCCGTCCTCAGACTTAGCAAGCTAAGCTTGCGGTGATCAGGCCTCTTCAACAGCATGCCATGGTTTTCTGCCAGCATGCCCAAGTGAAGGCTAGTTGCACCCTGGGGGCTCACCTGTTACTTTTCACGATACCAGCAGCAGTCCGCCGCGATGACTCACTCCCCCTGCACGGCCCAGGCTGCTGGGCAGCGGGTGAGGTCCAGGACATGACAAGGATGATGCCTCAGCCTCTCATGAATATGCGCGCCGCCGACCATGCTGAGGAGTCACTGGTCGATGTTTCAGCTGGCCTCCCGCCGGGAAATGGGAGACCTGCCAGCGGGATCTGCGCGAGGGATTCAGTCAAGCCTTACTGCTCCTCACCGCCAATCTGTGGGGGGAGTGCACTTGCCTATCTCCCTCTAGTCCACAACTTTCGCCCTCCTCTCCTCTTGCTCCGGGGCACCGCCGAGCCCTCTCGGCTGCCTCAGGCCGCCGACCCTCTGGAGACGCCGACCGGCACCATTTTGCACTGCAGCCGCCTAATGGTGTCCAGGATTCCTCCGCGCCTCCGCTCGCAGCTAGGAAACTCAACCGCCGGGTGCTCTGGCAGCAGCCCAGCGCACCGGAGGTTCTTTGTTAATGTTAGGTGACCCAAGGGCAGCACCTTGCTGTGCTAAATCGGTGGCGGGCAGCAGGGCTCACGAAGGTCGCTACCGCTCTGCCTCCATGCCCGATGACAATATCCGGTGAAAGAGAAACAGCACAGCCCCGACTGTCCTCTTACACAAGCGGGCCACATAGGGGCGCGAATGCCCGCCAAACATGGCAAAATGTACACAGTGCGACCGAAGACCATAATCCCCCTCGCCCCTACTTCCGTGGCAAGGCTGGCCCCATCCCCGTGCCCTCGCGGCGAAACAGGTCTAATTTAATGGTCACCACATGATCAAAGACCCCTGCCAGGGGGCGGAAACATCTGACATAAAGATTCAAAGTGGTGAACGTACCCTGGGTAAAACACCCAGAAGAAAAGAAACGATCCAGGTATTGTTTTTCCAAAAGGCGGTGCATTTTCATCCTGTTGATCAGCTATTCTCCCAGACCCTAGTCTCCACACCAAGTCAGCAAAAACGGCAGCAGAGCGCCGCAATGAAAGTCTGCGCTTTACATTTATAAGCACATTGATTTTTACCTTAGCGCCACACCAAGTCTGCAAAAACGGCAGAGCGCCACAACGAAAGTCCTTGCCAGGCTACCTCTACCTTCACAAACCGGCACATTGATTTTTACTTGATGCGAGGCACAAGATGGCTGCCAACACTTCCTGGTTTGAAGTGTTGGCAGCCAATTAGAGCCAAGCTCGGAGGGTTAGGCTCCGCCCAGATATCAAAACATTTTATTTTTTGAATATCTCAGGAACTACTGAACGGATTTACACCATTTAACAAAAAGGTCTCTTTCTGAACCAAGGGCTACCTTTTTGCCAAATTTGGTGTAATTCCGTTCAGCAGTTCGGGCTGTAGCCGTGTCTAAAGTTTCCTATGGAAATTAACATGGAGAAAACACGTTTTGGGACCCCCCCTTTTTTCTCGGCCCCCGCTTGGCGAATCACCCCGAAACTTTCACGATAGGAGCTGACCGGAGCGCGCCATAAGTTTTGAAAATTTCGCGAAGATTCGTCATTCGGCGCCAAAGTTATTGGGAAAAGATTAAACGCTTTTCCTATGGAAACTAGGTCCTAACTATAACTATCTACTGGCAATCGCCAGTAGATAATATATATATATATATATGTTAATCACCAAATGCCCGAAAGCTTTGGAGGGCACTCAGCAGTCATCCAACCATCCGGTTGATATTTTTAGCTCCCCTCGGCATCCCGACACGTTCATTAATTGCCTGACGCGTTTCGATGTAAAGCACATCTTATTCATAGGCTTGCAGGGAGTGTGTCAGAAAGTGATCTTTTTATTTCCGTTTCCGTCTGCCCAATTAATCAATTGCCCTCAGTGGGCTTTGCTTAGTGCATATTAGTTCAATGGCATTATGGGACATGAAGTCCTCCTTCGAGCAACAGTCCTCCCTTAGTGGGTATATATATATATATTCCACACGTAACGGGATACGAACAAAAGCAGTTCCACAAGCCCACTCGATCAGGTTAGCAGATCTATTTCTTTGTGACAAAAATACGCATTTCGACCACGTCCATGGTCCTGATCACCTGACCCCATCCTGGGTCATACACCATTTTCAAAGATTTGCTTGTGGTCACACATACCACGTGACATAACAATAGACATAGAAAAAATATATATTTACAATAGAAAAGATGTTAAGTTCACATCTTGTTTGCTATTTGTTCATTGGGGTGTTAGTGCATGTTTAGGTGTACTTCGGTGTCCAGGATTCCCTGGTTTACCGTGTGGAGTGTCAGAGGTGAGGTGCTTGTGTGCATCCTGGTTTCAAGGGGTGTGTGTGTTAACGTGAGGGTATAGTACCTGTATGTGCGCCATAGTGTCTAGTCAGTGTTCTCTCATTGTCCCCGTAAAGTGGTGCCGGTATAGTACCGTAGCTTCAGCCAATTAATTGAACTGTTATGGGGTTATTGATTCCAATAATGCAACTAGAATTTACGATATCAAAGAGTAGGAAGGATACCGAGGTCGTCCATCAACTCTGGGTGCGCATACGTTTATCGTGGGTGAGTGAATCCCTTGTACACCACTGACGTTGTCTCCCTGTAATAGAAAATACAAATAACGCCTGTTAATATATAGTAACATCATTCAAGTTCGATCTATAGATAGTGGATAACAACATACTAGTATCCAGGACACATTAGTTTGGGCATCCAATAAACCCTGAGCTTCGGTCTTGAATAAAAGGAGTTAAGTAACCCTGGGCAAAGCACTACGCTACGCTCGCGTAGTTTGCGAAGTTTGCGCTACTTCGCACAACGCGAATTGCACGTAGCACAGTGCAAACACGCGTAGCGTAGCGTAGTGCAGCGGTCATTTTTTGCTTGCTCGCGGTCCTCAACGTCAAGTTGGCGACCGCGAGCAAGCAAAATGACATCCCGGCGAGACTTTTTCCTCGTTCGCAATCAGCAACATCAAGTTGCCGATCGCGAGCGTGGAAAATAAACCTCCCAGCGAGATTCTCAACACGGGGAGGTCAGGTTTCTCATTGCGAGTGGTCGCGTATACTCGCGACCGCTCGTGATGAGAAACTACCAGTCCGCGTTGAGAAGCTGCCGCTCGAGTAAAAATCTACTCGAGCGGCAGTAAAAGACAGCTCGCACTGTGCAAGATGCCGTTTTCAATGATTGCACAGTGCGGACAAGCATCCGGCACTGTGCAATCATTGCGAACAGTGCACTACGCAGTTCGCGTAGTGCTACGCGTAGCTCGCGTAGTGCGAACTGCACTTTGCGTAGCTTCGCGTAGCGCTACTTCGCGAACTACGCCCAGGCTTAGAGTTAAGCAAATTTACGCAATACATCCATTTTGTTGCAACTAAGTGCTCATACATTGACACCTGTGAGATATTACAAGTAAGAAAATTGGAAGGTTGTCGGGGAGGGGTAGGGAGGGGAGGGATGGGACTGGATGGGGGGTGGGGGAGCGTAAGGCTAGCTGAGACTGATACCTAAGTTATCACTAATCTTTTACAAATGGGAATGCATCTCCTCATCTAAGTTCAACCCTCCTGGGAACTTGCTACCGGCTTGTAAGATAAAGCGTGAGTCTAATCTAAGGAGGGCCCCTATTCTGTTACTACCTCTTGGATTCAGGTTTACGCAATCAAGGCCAAAGTATTTGGCCTAGGTCCAATCTCCATTATGCTTAGCTGTAAAGTGCCTAGCTGTGTTGTAACTGTGGTCTTTATTGGTTATTGCCCTCCAGTGTTCCAGAATCCTTTTCTTTACAGGGAATGTTGTGGAGCCGATATACCATAGGTTACATGGGCACACTACGACATAAACGACAAAATCAATGTTACAAGTTATCAACTTTGGAATCTTCCACAGGGCTTTGACCTTTCCTAGAGTAATTTCCATCACGTTACTGCTGTGTCTGCAAGCCTTACAGTTTCCGCATTTGCGGAAGCCTTTGGCTTGTTTGAGCCAATTAGATTCCTTGGCTTGTAGATGGCTATGCACTAGCATGTCTTTGAGTGAGGTACTTCTCCTGTAGGACATGGATGGGTTGGGTCCTATCTTGTTCCTTAGTATGGAGTCCTGTCTCAAGATCCCCCACCTGTGTTTCAAGATTTTGCGTAGTTGTTCTGCCTGGCTGCTATACCTAGTGATGAACCTGACTGGTTCGGTGGTCTCGTGGTTGCTATCGTCAGTATTGCTAACCTTTGGCAGGATCTCGTCTCTCTGGAGTCCCCTTACTCAGGCTTCTGCCTGTTGGAGTGCCTTAGTTGGGTAACCTCTCTCCCTGAATCTCACTTTCATGGCTTGTGTTGTTTGTTCAAAGGCTGTAGTCGTGCTGCAATTTCTCTTTGCCCTAAGAAATTCGCTATAGGGTATGCCCCATCTAAAACTTGGTGGATGACTGCTTGAAGCGTGTAGGATGGAATTCCCTGTGTTTTTCTTCCTAAAGAGATTGGTGCAGATAGTTCCCTCCTCAATGGATAGTTTCAAATCCAAGAAGTCTATTGTTTCCTTGCTCTAGTGTCTGGTGAATTTCAAGTTAACATCATTTTCATTAAGTCGATCAATAAACAGATTCAATTCCAGTTCACTCCCTTCCCACACAAAAAACACGTCATCGATGTATCTTAGTAATTTCTTAACGTTATAAATCCATTTCTCAGTTTGGTCGTTCCAGAGCACCTGCTTCTCCCACCAGCCCACCATAAGATTGGCATAGCTGGGGGAGAAGCAGGTGCCCATGGAAGTCCCCTGCAGCTGTTTGTAGTGATCTTTTTCAAACATAAATATATTTTCCTTCAAACATGTGTCAATCATCTCTAAAAGCATGTGTGTATGTTCCAACAGATGGATATCAGGTGTTTTCAGAAAGAATTTGCATGCCTTGAGTCCGTTGTCGTGTTTGATGCTTGTGTAAAGCGACTCTACATCCAGACTTACTAGCCAATGGTTGTCATTTATGACTATGTCACTGATCTTTTCTAGTAAGTCACTGGTGTCTCTCAGGTAAGAATTCAGTTTTCTCACAACGGGGGAATAGAAAGTGGTCAACAAAGGTTGACGTTTTTTCCAAAAGGCTGTTTTTGGAGGAGAATATTGGTCTACCCGGGAGTTCCCTTACGTTCTTGTGGACCTTGGGCAGAAGGTAAAATGTGGGTGTTGTCTGTGTTTCATTCCTGAGAAACCTCCTCTCGTCCCATGTCAATAGTCCTCCCTCGTGCCAGTCATCCAGTCTACCATGGTACCTGTGTTGTAATTCACTCAGGTATTTTTTATCCACTTTGCAATAGCATTGTGTGTTATTCAGTTGCCTGTAGGCCTCCTTGGTGTACATGGTTCCGGTCATAAGGACCACGTTGCCCCCTTTGTCTGACGGTTTTATTATCAGATCCTGGTCACTCTGTAGGTTTCTGATAGCTTCCCACTGGGTTTTGATCATGTTCTTGTTGCGTGGTGTTGTATGCATCAGTTTCTCAAGGTCTTGTGCAACTAAGTCGCTAAAGATGTCAATATTGTCCTTGGCTGTCATTGGTACAAATTTCGACCTGGCTTTAAAATCTGTAGTCAGGGTTTCTCGTGTTTCTATTCCAAATTTTCGTGTTATATCTTGTATGAGTGCGGGGTCGAAGGGATCAGTCGCTACGTCCATGGTGTTGAGTTCTGTCTCATCCTCTAGGTCGGTAATCATCTGTAGCATGGGTATGTCTTCTATTGCCAGTCTATTGTCTGTGCTTGGTGTACTAGGGTGTCTGGCCCTCCCCGTTTCCATACATTTTTTATCATAGTGTAATTTATACAATTTTAATTTTCTTTCAAATTTATAGAGGTCAATTCTTGTTTGCGCAAAATCAAAGCTGATATCAGGACAGAAGGACAGCCCTAACTTCAGTACATTTTCTTCTTCTTCCGATAGTGTTCTGTTAGTGAGATTCATTACCGTTAACTGTGTAGTATTGTCCTCCATCATGGTTTCTTGTTCATCTGGCCTCATGTTCCCATGCCAACTTTTCTTACATTTTCTTCTTCTGATCCTCCGTTTTCGATTTTGTGTCTTGTTCCGCGTCCTCTTCCTCTCATTTTCTGCCTGGTAGAGTGTTCTTTTGTCATTTGCAGGAGGCTTATCCTCGGAAAAAGAATGTTGTTCGTGTAGGCTTAATGAGAGGCTGTCCGTAGATTCTTGATCGAAACTGAGGTCCGTGTTGGATCCTTCTCTGTTCGCCTCCATAGTGCCCAGGGCTTTGTCCTTTGCCAATGCTGATCTTGCCTTGTCAAATTTTCTGGCAAATGTCAGTATCCTGCCTGTGGCATAATCGTGCTCATCACGTAGGAACTTGCATTGTTTTCTAGCCACTACTTCCTTTTCATGTGTTTTCACTCTGTCATCCACTAGTTTTAGGACCTTGCTGGTCTCTGTTTGATCAGTTTCCTTGCCGAATTCCTCCATTAATTCATCAATCCGTTTCATTAGGTCTTTATGTTCTTCCCAGGCATTGGCAATTAGGATTTCCAGCATCCTTTTAGAGCAAGCGGTGGTGTTATCCACCCAGTCTTTTAACACTTGTGGCTTTGGGATTGACACAGTTGGGGTAATCAGTATTCTGAGCCCTCTCGGGATCCTGTTCACCTCTAAATAGTTCTGGAGGGAGGTCGCCTCCCACCATCGACTTATCTCTTTCTTCCGTAGTCACTCTAGGATGTTGCCTCTCTGTTTTATGCCTATTGCTGGTGTCTCTGGTAGATGGGTCTGTGCTGCACTCATTGTTGCTGTGTCCTTATTTACAGTAAAAATTGCTTTCGCTGAGGCCTCACGCCCCTTCAAAAATTCACTTGCCATTCTGGTACAGTAATGGTTACTGTTGGGAGGAGTGAGACTCCCTCCCTCCCAACCTGATCGCATGCTTCGGCTGCAGTAGCCTACGTGAACTCTGGTGGCTGCAGTGCGGCAGGGGTCGGACCGGGATCACTCCGCAGCCGCGGCTGACATTCCTCCGGCAATATATATATATATGGCCGAAACGCGTAGGTCGTCTTTTTGTTCCCTGTTGCACTTGGCACTTTGCATGCTTTATATATAAATCAAATGGAGAAAAAATCAAAATAAAAAAAAGGTAAACAACTTTAACTTGCCTTGATTTGCTGATGAGAGTGCTGCCTTTCTGTGACCCTCTGGGACTTCGATGTGCACAATCAAGGGTAAACACGGAAAATCTCCTTCCATATATATATATATATATATATATATATATATATATATATATATATATATATATATATATATATATATATATATATATGACAACAATTCTTCCGTCGTTTTTACAGAAATGGAACGGCACTCCTCGTAGTGTATATTCAAGTTTTATTAGCATGACAGTTCACATAAGTGCAGCGTCAGACGCGTTTCGGCTTGAAAAGCCTTTTTCACGGAAAAGGTTGTGAGCAAAATCTCCTACAAAACTTACATTGTCATCTTGACAGCGCCACACTGCTAGTGGTACTTGACTTATCTACCACATTCGGCACTTTAAACCATCTATTATCCTGTAGACACATGCAGGTTTCACACGCGCCGAAGGAAGCAGATGCTAGTTAAACTCATTGCAGTCAGATAGAGCTACATGTGCAATTTAGGATGACTTTAAGAAGCAGTTTAACAAATAACATATGACATGATAACACGTCAATATTTATGTGACAACACACCAGTGTACATCAGCATTGGCTTTACACACAGATTAATTTTAACTCATAGAGCGTTAGACAGACACCAGTTGGCTCGCATATCTTTAGAAGGATAGGCGGAGGACAATTGGATTAGCAAGAAGCTGCCAAACCAGGGCCCTTATACATACTTTATATTAAAAAGTGGTAGAATTAAAGCAGAATATTCATGACTCTGCATAAAAGAAGGAGCTCTACCAACAGTATCATGTCTGTGGTAAACAAGGTCAGTCAAGTGGTCTGATCAAACCCCCACCCCCCAGCTGTGCGAGCAACTCACGGGTCCTCCCACCATTCTTTCCTTCCCATCAATTATGTATACCAAGATCTTTTTTGTGGTGTTAGAGCGGCCGCAGTTTATTCACATCATAAGTTGGTACACACTTGTTGTGATGGCATTGGTCATCAACATGCTCATTTCTGGCTCATCTTGGACTACAACATAAGGCATTTTTGCAACAGGTTATACAGTGTACATCATATAATTTGTTGCATATTAATAACAATAACTTCCAACTGTCGTGACAGCACTACTTCTCTCACTTACTTGGTACAGCGGGTCGCGGCTTTGACGCTTCAACTTGCTACAGAATATCTGGCGTTCGTGGCCCCCATGGCCATGCTTGGGCTGCAAGTGCCGTGTCGGCCCAGCGCTGACCATTTCTTACCCTTTTGTCTGGCCTCAAGTATCCTTGCCATAAGGCATCCCAAGGACCTTGTTCGGGCAATTGCACTTGTCTCAAGAGTCCCAGCCATAAGGCATCCTAAGGACCTTGTTCGAGCAATTGCTCTTTTACGTCTTGATGTGAAGATTCTTTCTTGTTAAACCTCGTGACTCCCTGCCACGCTCAAGGTGGTCTACTGACTACTGACAGCTCCCCCCACGACTAGTCGCACCAGCAGCTCGAGTATCCTTGCAACGTTCAGGGGGAACACATTGCTTACTCCTCTGGACGGATGAATCCTGTTGTCTGTATAATCTCTGGGGAAACAACCAGAGAGGAAGGCACATACTGCTTGGGGGAGGGCCTCCCATGCCTTTTTAACCTGGTGGTGCACCCAGGGGGCTCCCCGATAATCATTTGCTTTGTGGGGGAGGCCCACCACACTCTTTTTATGTTGTGGCGCACCCAGGGCCCCCCCCAATGATTGGTCGCTTCAACCCCGCAAACCAACCAGCACCTGCGTTTTTCTGGGCTTACCTGCTGCCTGCCCTCATTACTGCCCCCTAGTAGCGGTTTGTCGCGTCCCCTCACCCGACTGACTGCGCCTCCCTGGCCCGCATTCTACCTAAAGAACCCTGCTATCTAAAGGTCCTCTAGACAGATGATCCCTATCATCAGCGTAATCCTCAGGGAGATCCTGCGAAGAGTTGCTGTCCATGGCTGCCTTGTCTCCCTTGTTCATCTGCCTATGCCGCAGCTGCTATGAAAAAAGTGAGTTTAATCATGATACCTGGGAAGCATTTCGTTTTTCAGGGTCAGGAATTATAACACAGTCCCACTTTAGGCATGGTACCTATTGCACCCCCTTGACCCTGGCACTAGGGTTGCCAATGGCTCAATTGATAGGGATGAGTGATACAAATGTATCTTTCACTTCTACAATCCTTGCATATCCTCTGTGTAAATGCACAAGTTGTTGTGCCGAGGCAGCTGCCTAACCATAAGGAAAGTTATGGCAAATGGGACATAAAATACTACTTGTTTTAAATAGCACCAGTGGCTGACCTGTTTAGCAAGTCACAGCCACTGCAGAAGTCACAAGAGCCGACCCCGACTTTGCTACCACAGCATAGGTATTTGTAAAACGCATGTTTACCCAAGGGTATCTCGGCGCTGACTAACAGCTGTGTTTTTTTTTTGTTTTTGTTTTTTATGTTGGCCAACTCACTGGTACTCTTTTTTTCGATCTCAGAATGATGACAGGCTGAGTGGACCCCCATGATTTGAACCTGTGACCATGAGGTCAAACACAGTGGATGCATAAGTCCACTAAGCCAGCATCTGGGTGCACCTGAAGCTTGGGTGCACAACAAAAGGTGTTAGAGGCGATTAACATTCATGCACAAAACCTACTTTTCACAAAAAGTGACGGCAGTGCCCAAACGCCTTGTTTTGTGCAGGGCCAAGTTATTGCTAATAACTGCTGTAATGGAAAGGGGGCATTGTACACTCCTGGGATTAAAGCGCGAAAATGACACGTCAGGGTAACAGAGTGCTGCACACAAAAGATGTAAGATGAACAGGAAAGGTAGTATATTAAACATGTAGGTAATCAGGTAAGTATAAACGTGAGAAAGGAACAACCCAGGTAATAGAAGGCATAAAAAAATACAAATCTCCCAAATACACCAAGGCCTTTGCCTGATCAGCAAATCCTCTCAAGCACCTTATGAATGAAGGGTCATGTCTATGTCTGGTCTCCGGGCTATAAGGCAGTATTTGATGCTACTAAGAAGTGCATCACTGAAGTTACAATTTGTACTTTAACCTTTCTTTGCAACCTGAAATCGCTATGTTTTCACAACCCATAGGTTTGGGGACTACATTTGCTCAATATGAACTAGGACCTGACTCACCGAAAGAGTTGTGTACACCAGTATAAGCCAATCCGGAACTGGAAAGGCAAACTCTCAAGCCAAGAAGATAACTCTGGCTATCATACTGGCTTGTGAACCCTTTTATTTGTTAGAATTTACTGTTGCTGTTGATCAAAAGCACTGTTCCCAATTTTTGGAAACTCCAAGGCTAAGATGCGCTGCAGGGCACTATACTCCGCATCCTATAGTACAAGATTTTAAGGGGAAACCTAGGACTTAAACCCTTTCAATGTATGATTTTAAAATGATACTGAAGGATCCAAGATCCTAATGAAAGGATGACTTGAGGCTGGATTCAAAGTTGAATGTAAGGTTTATTGTTATAGGAAAGATCCCATCCAGGCAGAGCATGTCATAGTATCAACAGCCTCTTCTTGTTTCAAACCTAACATTCTACTAGCATAGCTAGGCAGCAAGAGTGGAGCATATGACATACATACATTCTTGAGTAACCATGGCATCAGAACAACAATAAGCAGATGCCACAGATACAATTCTGCATCATGGACCAGCTTACAAAAGGCCAGATACATGCAACTTTTTAATCTAGACTTGCTGCCTAAAGCTGGCTAATAAGCTCACTGCTGCATTGTGGCTACAAAATATCTGCTGAAACAACAATTCTGGTTTCCATCATCTTCCTTAGCATGCTAACTACCTCCAAGTCAGGCAAGGTGCAAGCAGAATATCGCATTTGATTCCCAGGCATTACATGTATTTCACTAAAAAACATGAATTTAACGTGACTTACTACTTGCTGGTTGTCATTCTGCAGATAATAAAATACCCTTTAACAGCTCTGAGCGAGCAGGTGAGCTGGGCAGGGGGTGGGCTGTTGCCCCCGACCCATCAGCGTGAAACCAGCATGCGAGTTACGCTTTTGATAGACCAGTGCTGTGGCCATCTTCTTTTTGCATCTCTACCTTCACATTGCCCGACGCTTAAACAATTATACAGTGTAATCACTTTGCGTGGAAACTCATTTGCCGTGAACAACCCAGGGCCCCGTGGCCACAACATACCGCAATGGAGCACCAATTACTGAGGACACAAACAAGCGAGTGAATGTTCACTATCCTGGGATCTACTACAGCTCATTGTCAGGAGTCTTCATACCCCTTGATAGTTACAAACAAACTATCTATACCAAGCCGGAAAGCTCCCCTTTCCTTCGAAATCTATCCTGGACCCTGTATAATGGTGCGGTAAACCGGTCAGCCCGATTGACTGGAATCTGCACTGAGTACAAACTTGCATGGAAACAAGGGGCTGTCCAATCCTCGGGGTGCCCTTCCTGCCCCCCATGCCGTCTCAAGTCTCAGAAACACAGAACAGTCTAGGAGCCCCCCTATCTAGAGAGGGGCCGCACTGAAATCGAGGCTGCATCACAGCAGAGACCCCCTTCTGCTGGATGTACCCCACCCGACCTGCGAGCAAAGGGGTCCCAATGTTTGCAGCTTTGTAGCCTGTGTGTAACATTTCACACTCCGTGTAACACCCCTTGTGTGGCATGGATTTTTAGCCATGCACATCCACCCAAGTCACAATGCTGCCTCAAACACCTCACCACGGACCCCGCACACTGCTGAATTCCCCCGCTCTTACCTTACGCAGTGCATTCACTCCGGGACACTAAGGGCCAGATGTACGACCCCTTCATTTAGCGCCTCGCAATTTGCGACTCATTGCGAGTCGCAAATTGCGTGGCGCTAAATTAAATGTACAACAGTGTTATTACACTGTTTTGCGATTACCAATGGGGTTGCAAATTGCGAGCCTCATTAATATTAATGAGCCTCTCGCAATTTGCGAGCCCATTGGGAATGCCAACCCTCCCAGGGATGGTGGCCTGCTGGGCTCAGCAGACCACCATGTCTGGGACTGCTTTTCAATAAAGCAGCTTTTTTTTTTTAAATGCAGCCCGTTTTCCTTAAAGAAAAACGGGATGCATTTTTTTTTAAAAATGAAACGCTTTCGTTTCATCTTTTAAGGGCAGGCAGTGGTCCCTGGGACCACTGCCTGCCCTTAAAAAATATTTTCCCCTGCATTTGCAAAGAGGAAGGTGTCCCCTGGGGACCCCTTCTCTTTTGCGACCCCATTACCACCCTCTTGAAAAGGGTGGTAATTTGCAAGTGTTTTGCGACCGCAATTGCGGTCGCAAAACTTTGTACATGGGGTTGCGCTCGCTATTAGGAAGGGAACGCCTCTTCCTAATAGCGAATCGCAATTCCAAAATAGCGAGTCACAAACAAATTGCGACTCGCTATTTTGGAATGGTACATACCCCTATTGGTTTTTGAATGCGCAAACGGGTTCGCAAACCCGTTTGCGCATGCAAAAACCGTCGTACATCTGGCCCAAAGAGAGGTGCCACAGAAACATCATTTGCGTACGGCAGGGGTGTTTTTGCTCCTAAAACAAGCTTTTCATTTCCTCAGTGGACTGCAGGCTGCTCCACATGCGTTAGAGGAGCTTACTACCTCAGTGCATGTGACCGTGCTTGAGTGTGACAACCCACCAGCTGTGCAGCTGAGCCTGCCTTTCCGACTCAATGAGAATACCCACCCTCGCCTTAAGGCGCGCAACTAGCGCTAAGAAAAGAGCGAGCTCATTGCCGTATCATTATGTGTGCTCGCTGGCAGTGTTTTTCCATATACTACATGGCTGCGGTCCTGAGGTAACTACCGCTAGTCGTGTTGTCATACGCTGAGCAGACAACTAGAGCAGCCCTGTATTGAACCTGCGGTGTCATACACTGAAAGCATGCGCTGAGAGAGACCTGAGAACAAAGTATTTATTTGCTGCTAACTAGACTTGGCCTTAGGTAAACCTGTTTAGTGTCCAAAGGGGACTATTTTAACTGTGCCTGGGGCCTGGCACAGTTGAGTCCCAAAATGAGCAAATGGAAAAGGTTTTAAATGAATTGTGAGAAATAAGAGAGGCTAAGTTAGCTAATGACTGAAGTTTTGTAACAGCAGAAACTCAATTTTCTCTTTTCTGGCAAAATCTCAGCTGGAATTAAGGTTTTGTGTTTTTGTTCGAATTGAACTTTGGTGCTCTGGGGAGTGCTCCTTTGAGAACATTTCAGGCTATCCGCTGTCTTTTTATGGCTTGCCCGCCCTCGCAATTACTTGGAGCCATACATCTTGGTTTCTGTGCTCTGGGGGCTCCTTGAAAACATTTGATTAAGATGGCTGCGTTTTCTTCTGAGATTTCAGTAAATTGCAGCGGCAATAAACATTGAGAATAAAAGAACACATTCGACCACCCTCCTCAACCATTGTGTAGTACACGTAATTGAATTCTTTATCTGCCATGCATACGCATAACACGCAAACTCAATGAAAATGCAAACAGACAGCATATATAAAAACCAAACTAAATCTTGGGAGAAGGTCAGAAACATGCAATATGTTTCCGGAGCATTGGGCCATTTGAATTGATGCAGCTTTCCCCCAAAGTCTCACCATTTAGAAAGCAGACTAAACCCGCCCCTGATGAAAATCATATAGATGGCGAAAGAAAGATTGGCAAGGCCATGGCCAACATGAGTAGAGCTCGTGAGCTGAACAAGCAAGAAGCCAGTGTCTTTTCTGTGTTACTCTCGGTTGCTCGAGCCTGCTAGCAAGCTAACATAACCCAGACAGCCCTGCCACTCACCGGGGGAGGGGGTAGCGTCAGGGCACAAGTCCTAAACAAAGAAGTGGGGGACTAACCTAGTTAACCAGTATGTAAGTGACATCACGGCGCATGACATCACGGCGTGTGACATCACGTCGCGTGGCATCACACGTGGCATCACAGGAATTGAGATCACAGGACGTGGCATCCCAAGAAGTGACATCAGATCTTAAGCCCTCAGATATATGTTTAACAGGTCTATCATGAGTACATTAGAGCACATTTTGAGTATACATGCAAACCCCCCTGATTTAGACAGAAGATTCACACTTTTGTAAACTACACATAAAACAATGTTGCCTTTTGTCAGCGTAAAGCTTCCTTTACCCAAGGATGGAACAAACTAACTCTACCACCAACCTACTCAACCAGGCATAATATTCCATATGCAGCACATTTCCATGTAGATGTGATTGCTTTAGCTGTCTGCGCTCTCCGGAGGTGAGACCACTCTCCCTATGTGAAGTATTCTTATCAGCCTTCCCCACCTGCACTCATTTTAGGAGATTGGGGCTCATTTGTCACCTACAGCTCATGACCAAAGCAAGAGAGAAAGACAGAAAGGGAAGAAAGGAGAAAAATAAAACAATGATGAAGGCAGAAAAGGTGATGAAAAATGAACCTGCAAGAATAAGCAATTTTATGGAAGTGAAAGAGAAAGGTTATAACAACCTTGGCATTCAGCAACAGGACCCTAAGAAAAAGGTTTGGGACTCTGTGTTTGTTTTTACAAATTACACACTGCCCCCCAAAATGTCACCTCCACATTTAGCAGCAGACATCCATCTCTGATGTACTTATTGTTGGCATAACTATATCTAAACCACCCTGACATTTACCAGCGCAACCTGACAGCTCACCCTGGAATAAGTACCACCAGAATGCCCACACAAAGAATGGACCATAAATTTTGAAGTAAGAGGTATCAGCACCACATCAAAATAAGTGTCAGCAGCACAGTATCCAAGGATGAAATGGAAATGGTGGCAAAGGTAACTCACAAGAAAAAGGCGCATGCAATTCCAGTCCCTACTAGCACTTTCAAGAAAATATTGGCCTTCCAGGGGAAATATTACTAGTTTGCATAGAAAAACTGCAACTGCCCAAGTGGGGAGATGTAGGAACAGCGAGAGACAAACTATTGCCAGTAATCAGAATCTACACTAGACTATGCTCGCTAACTAGACTTCTGCATATTCTAGACATGTTAACCTGCCAACATGGTGCATCAGACATGGCCTACTTGACCTATTTGTTTAAAGTAACACTGACCTGTGGGTCTATTCACTGTAAACTCATCCTGAAGGAGACAGCCCTAGGTAAGTACACATGATTTTTCATTTCATAGATTACATCAGTCTACCAGACCGAAGAGCATCATAACAACAAAGCTAACCGGTGTTATGTTTTAATACAGTACATCACAAACTGTGCAACATCGCTGCAGAAGGTAGGTGTGAGAAGGGGAAAAAAAAAAACCACCCATACCTCGGGAATGGTAACAACTTGGCAAAATTTAACACAGCCATATGCAGCCCTCTTAAATTTCCAGAGTTACAAAAATGCCACTTGTCTTCCTTTCAAGGAAAACAGCTCTTTAACATTTAGTGATTGGAACAGGTAAATAAAGCACACAATTTTAAATGTTTGGAAATCATTTTCTGTTATGGTGTGACAGATTTTGATACTACTGCACAAAATTGAAATATTTCGGTAATGGAGGAGCAAGCAGGATTATGCGAGGTAGTCCTTATTGTAAGTGAAAAGTGCACAGTTGCGGCATCTGCCCCCCACCCACACTTCAACCTAATTTGCCAAGTGTTGGACTTGGCCCTTTTTGCAGGGTCATCCCTAAACTTTTTGCCTTTCTCCTAGCCTTTTCTCTGACATGGTGTTGGTGGTTTTAGGCCTCTGGGCACTTTAACACTGCTGTTCAGTGTAAAGTGCGTGCGCTCTCTGTGTTACATTGGGTAAGATTGGTCTACACCTGTTTGGCATATTTAATTTACTTGTCAGTCCCTTGTAAAGTGGTATCTCATATACCCAGGGCTGGTAAATTAAATGCTACTGGTGGGCTTGCAGCGCTGATTGCGCCACCCACCAAAGTAGCCTTTCATACCTATCTCAGGCCTCTGCCATTGCAGGGCCTGTGCGCGCAGTGTTACTGCCGCTGTGACGTGGCACCTAAAGTGTGTGCCATGTCTGTGACCCCCCTTTTCCTGCATGTCAGTCACCCCTAATGTAGGCCCTAGCTAGCCCTTTGGGCAGGGTGCATTGTAGGTAAAAGATAGGACATGTACCTTAAGTGTGTGACATGTCCTGGTAGTGGCAAACAGCCATTTTGGTTTCTCACTACTGTGGGGCTGCCCTCCCATAGGAATGCATTGGGGATTCCCTGATAAGTGTTTCAGTGGTAATTCCTGATATGAGAGGCGCAGCGTGGTCAAGTTTGGTATATTTGGAATAGACACATTAAATGCTGCGCAATGGTGTGCGCAGATTTATTATAACTATTTTAGAAATGCCACTTTTAGAAGTTGGCATTTCTGTGTGCTATGTGTCTGCCTGCCTGATGTGAATTGCATGTCTGGCTTTTGAGTGACAGGGGCAGGGAGGTGTGTGTGGCTCCAGGAGGGGCAGGGTGAGTCAGCACTAGGCTGAATGGGACACCTGCATTGGGAGTAGTGGGAGGAGTAAACCCCTGACCCTGAATAGGTCTGTGCCTAGCCTGGACAATGCTGGCTCCACCCCCTGTGGTGTGTCTGATCACTGAGCCCCCACCTGACAAAGGGGAAGAGGAGCTTGGTAAACAAAGTGCTCCAATTCCCCCCTGAACCAGTTGCATCTGGTTCCCCCAAGCCCTGTGCTGCAGACAAAGAGAATCTGGGTATAAGTATAGGGGCTGTGACCCCATGAATGTGTGCTGTTCCTGACTTGCTGGGGCTTGCTGCTGCTGGGGCCCAGGAGGAACCGCCATGGGGGCTTACCTCCCTGCTGGAGGGCCCTGTGTGCTGGCCTCCCTGGGCCCAGCTATGCCCCATGGACCCTGGAGGGCCCTTGTGCCCTGGGAGCGCTTTTCCTATGACTTTCCAGGACTTTGGAGACTTTTTAGGACTTCTAGCGCCTCGTGAGCGCTGTGCTTTATTTCTTTATTTTCCCCAGAAGGAGGAGAGCGTGGGCTGCGCAGCGCTGAGCTGTCGCCTTTTTAAAGGGAATCCCCATCATAGGGATTCCCCCGTGATGCCGTACCGAGCGGGAGCCCACCCTGCTTATGGGATATTTAAATATGCGGGTGCCCACCCCGCATCTGTGTTATTTTGGATATGCGGGTGCCCACCCCGCTTTGTGCCTGTATGATAGCGGGAGCACACCCTGCATTTTGGTGAGATCAGCCGCCGAAGAAATCCTCTCCGGGCCGCTACTGAGCACGACCCGGAAGCCAGGCGGCCTTGCCTGACTATGGGCGGGGCTTAGAGCGCATCCGGCAAGCAGGGAGAGGAAGTCCCGCCCACCGGAGACACCGCCAGGAGACCCGTCCGGAGCCTCGCAGGCTCCACATTGAAGTCCTGGTCCCAGGAAGGGGGACCGGGCGAAGAGAGCAGACGAAGCCTCCCCAGCGAGGGAGAAGGACAGAGTGCCGATCCCGAGTCCAGAAAGGAGACCGGAGGAGTCCTGCCCCGCAGCCCCGGTGAGTGGGGGCTTCTCCATTGTTGTGGTGCCGTTCGAGGCACATTACCGGTGCTTGTTGATTCTGAGCGGCCCCGCCCTGACAGCGGGCCGCTCCAACGTGGGCCACCTTGCCTTTAGGGCCCCCATGGGGGTCCAGAGGGGGCCCGTGCCCCTTCCAGTGTGGCCATTCTTACAGCTGCCCCGCCTGCAAGAGGGCAGCTGCACCAATGGGGGCAATTTGAGTTAGAGAGCCCCAGTGGGGGCCCCGAGAGCACAGTCGTGCCCGGGCCCCTTTACTTTGTTTACAGCTGCCCCGCCTGATAGAGGGCAGCTGCAACGTTTTGGCATAGTGGTTTATAGAGTCCCAGTCGGGCTCTCAGGGCACAATCGGTGCCAGTGCCTAATTTCCTCCACAGCTGCACGGCAATTAGCGGCAGCTGCAACGTTTAGGCTATCGTTTCTTTGGGGGCATTTTTGATGAGACAGGAGTGAGATACACTCCTCTGCCCCAGCGCAATTGCGCACTTTTGGTTTCTGCTGCCTTGGCAGCCAGCCCTGACATTATGGACATAGGGCATTTTGAGCCCTCTGAGAAGGCCAGTTGGCCAGGGGGACTGTGTTAGGTTGATAGGGTGCCAGGCCCTAATGTGATTTATGTGGTGTGCAGGAAATGTGATTTATGCCTCTAATGGGATTTATGATTACGAGGTTTTGCATACTGTGTTTATGCTCGCGAGATTATTCTCCACTGTGATTTATGCCTAATGTGATTTATGATTAGGAGGTTATGGTCTAATGTGTTTAGGCTTATGAGATTGGCGCATAATGTATTTTACGCCTGATAGGATACTGATTGCATAACATGATTTATGTTGCAGGATAATGCTGAGTACAGTGTTTGCCAGTAGTTACTGGTTGTGTTCTACATTTACTATTTTCACTTTCTGATGGTTCTGACAATGGCCCAATTGGCCCTGTCATGTGTATATAATCCCCTGTAAATATTGCCTAGTGCCAGTTGGCACAGTGTATATTGTGTGATTACTATTCTAATGTGTTTATGACAATACAAAGGCTATTTTTATATATAACCTTTTGTGGAGTTCCTTTTGTGGTGTGCCTAGTGTGTTGCTGCTGTGTGTGTGTTGCTCAAACGCTTTACACATTGCCTCTGGGATAAGCCTGCCTGCTCGTGCCAAGCTACCAAGGGGGTGAGCAGGGGCTATCTTCAGCGTGTAACTCCCTTGCCCTGACTAGAGTGGTGGTTTCTGCCTGGCTTGGGCGCAAGCCCTAGCCAACCAGAAATCCCATTTCTAACACCAAGAATGAAATACAAAGCATTAACCTTTGATGTAAAACAGGAGAAATAAAGATATGTCCATCTAATGGCTGAAATGAACAATGGGAAAGCAGAAAACCTGAGATCTATCCCAGCTTCCCGGCGTGACTTAATTCTGTGATCCTAGGCAAATCTCTCTTATTTTTGATTTAATAGGCTGTAATGTACCATGCATAGTAAAAATATAGGATGCAAGGAAAGGAGGAACCAAATAGGTTCACAGCCGGGAAGAGATGTTTGATGAAAGTTTGATTACAAGGTCCGCCTGCCTCCTTACCCTCATGGAGCTCTAAATGGAACGCTACTAAATAAATGCTTACATAGTGACCAATTGGGTCAGTATGTATGGCATGTATGAGTATGGCGAATGGAAGTTTCACAACTGAATGCAAACAAATAGGATACTAACGGACCTGATGAAAGCCAACTAGCCCGGTGAGGCATTGGTGTGATGGCTGAAACATGTTGACCCAGGGTTACAGAGGATACTAATTTCCTTAGTGCATCCCCACCTATTTTTAACTCTGTCAGGGTGCCCTTTGAATATAAAATTAACTCTCAGGACATCCTAGACTATTTTAAATCTGAGATCCCACCCAATAACCAAAGAGCTTCCTTGGCAACGAAAGTTGAGCCCACCCGGATACATTAGGCATCTGGACGAGGACTCTATGATGAAGCATGCCATTAGGAATTCCAAGGGGGGAGGGCCCTTTTAATACCATAGGGTGATCCCCTTGAGCTGGCATGGAGAGATAGGCTAAGCACGGTAGGGGTTCACTCCTGTTGTTTTTCTATGGTTAGGTGTTTGGGAAGTTGAGGAAACCCTGTATCACTTCTCACTCACTCCTTGGAATATAGTAATAAGAATCTAAGCCACATATATAATGCATTTGACATGACTTTCATGTGGCTTCTACCTGCCAGCCCCACTCTAACCTGATGCACCAAGAATTAAAGACAAAACATTGACCTCTGACATGAAAGGAGAAATAAAAAGATGTCTATTTAGTGGCTGAATTGCACAAAGTGAATGCAGAAAACCTGTGTGCGCTGCCCATGACCTCCATATACCGTAGCATCCAGCCTTCGGCTCACCACTGGGCCACAGACACGTGACAGGGCACTCCTACCCT
This sequence comes from Calotriton arnoldi, assembly GCA_963921515.1. NCBI lineage: Eukaryota > Metazoa > Chordata > Amphibia > Caudata > Salamandridae > Calotriton > Calotriton arnoldi. The sequence goes on from CAWUFW010015562.1 coordinate 61,056, forward strand.
CCACTCCATCAAGAGAGAGTAAGACTGAATACTGGGCCACCAATACTGGACTTGCCCTGACTGACACACTACAGCGTGGAGGCACTTTGACTTTCTCAAAGCCATCATGGAACTTCTGAGACTTAAAATCACTAGCAGGACCTAGCTGGAATGCTGCTTCACATAAATAGGGAATAACCTCGATCCTTTTACAGGGAAGTGGATCTCGAGATCTGATCCAAAGAAAGCTAGTGTGCCTGCCTTTAAAAGACTGCATATATTATTTGCACACAATATACCTGGGCGGACGTACGGGAACTCCAATGCACCACCCATGTAAAGCCTACCTGAGGCATGGTAATGTAAGGCAGCGCAATAGGCTACCTTGCGTATTTTTGGGGAGGTTTATTCTCCCCAAAGCCACACAAAAACTATCCTATGAGGCTATTTCCTCTTTGTATGTGTGCTGCAGAATGCAGCATACATGCAAAGAGGAAGTAACGAGGAGAAATGGATTTATAGCTCCTTGTTACGCTAGCCTCAGGTAGACTCACCAGTTTGGTACAAACCTAGGTTTACAAGTCTTTGTAAATATAAGTTTGCATCAAAATACATTGATCGGATGCACAGGAACACCCTAGCACCACCCATGTAATGCCTACCTGACGTAAGGTAATGCAAGGCAGGGCAATGTGCTGCCTTACGTTAGGTTTTTATTTTTACAAACCCACATGAACAGGATTTGTGTGGTACTGTAAATCCCCAAATATATTTTACTTCAGGGTTGTGCCAGAAAAGTGACTCAACCCTGGTGCAAAATCTGGGCCTCAACTTATTCATTTATGGTTTTTAGGTTGAGCCTTGGCAGCACATGCGCTGCTCTGTGAGACATGCTGTAGTCGAGTATGGACTTGAAGCTCTGCCCATTCTCCGTCCATATTTTTCATTGGCTTGTGTCATTGTCCGTTGTAAATGCTGGCTTCTGATTCGTTAATAGGCTTGTTAGTCCCTCCTTAGTACCGCCTTGTCTTCATTTGTAGCCTCCCATGAGAGCTGGCCCTTTTATTTCAGTTGTTACATGGTATGTCTTATTTAGTCTGCAAGCATTATTTTCTTTGATGTGTTTCTCCTACTGCAGGCATGACATACTTTCCTGCAACTTTCAGCGCACCATGCGCGCTTTCACTTTCTAAGCAGTCCGGGACAATGGCGGTTGAGGTCTCGCATTTACAAGAGTTTGAGCTATTTGCATTGTAAATGACAATGCCTTTTATTTATGTGTTAATTATCAAAACAGATAAATAAAAGGGATTGTCATTTACAATGCAATAGCTTAAACTCTCGCAAATGTGAGACCCATTGCATTGCAAATGCTTGTTAACTCTGCCACAAAGAAAGTGGCAACAAAGAGAAAACTGACATTAAATCTGTTCTGCTTAATTGGTTGCAAAGTCTGTATTTTACAATTTCTTATGGGGTTAAGGCACCTGTTGCAGAGATCTGTGTGTTCCCAGTAAATCTGAGTGAATAATAATGGTAAGATAACTCTGGAAGTTAATGCACTTGCTGGAAATATCTGTGTTTTGTCTAGCCTTAGTTTTGACTCAAAGTAGCATAGAGGGTTAATGTGTCTCCTGCAAAGCACATCATGTAACATGCAAATGACAGATTTTATTTTATGTAGCTAGGTAAGTGGGTTACTGCTTTCAACACAGAGATCCTTATGTTACTTGCAGTTGCATTGCAATCCTTCTAATACAACACAGTGAGCTATGAAAGGTGATATGTGACTTCTGCACCTTGTAAACCCCCACTGTTTTATGTAACACATCCTGTACATTGATTTTCAAATGTTTATGATTTATTGTCTATGTAATATATCCGTATGATATACAGCGCTCTGACATCCTACATTGGGATGAGGAGCGCTGTACAAGAAAAGATAGTGATACTTAAATTATTTCAATGGCTCCTCAGGGGTAGTAAGCACTATATAAATGGTATTTATTTTGTGTAAATACTGGGAAATACCAACACATCTTACATTCTTACAGTGCATGCATAACTTGTAAACTCGGACTGAACAAAGTGAAAAGCTGCCTCTCTTAAGTACATTTGAAGCACTAACAAGGTGTGCACCTTTGTTTCTCCTTCACTGCATTTGCATCTAGGTGTGAGGCTCCTGACTGCTCTTAGCCAGGAGACTCGAACAAAAGGAGGCCTGATGACTCCTTGAATTCGGCCTTTGTTATGGGCCCAGTTGGAGTCTGAAATGAGAGAGCCCCCTCCCTGCCTGCACGCTGTTGTGGATCAAAAGCAGATAACAACGTGCAGGCGCTGCTGAATGTGTCCCAGTGTTTGAATATTACACTGGGACGAATTCAGCACATTTGTCCGAGGGGCCCAACTGCTTGCGTGAAAATAGTGGGTGGACACAGTCCACCCGCGTGTACCTCCGACTTGTGCCTTGGGTAGCATGCAGCCAAGCCCCCTGCCGTCACTCACCCTGGTACCTCCCCATGAGCCCCGAAGGGGCAGGTTCCTATCCCTTCCTTCCACGCTGCTGCTGCCCTGCTCAGTGCATGCTATCTCCGCATATAGCAGCGGTCTCAGGACGAGAGGGGCTCCGGGCAGCTTGTGTGACTGGAGCACATTCAAGATTCACGCAGCCCATCTTTGAGCCCTGTTCTTACCTCCTTTATCTGATGTCAACAACGGCTTCATCGGAACCGCCGCCTGCACCGACACCCTTATGCGCTGCAATACCTGTCAGCCTCGCCCACCTATGTTACGCAGTAGCTCTGGCCATATTACCCTGCGACCTGGATGAACCGCTCCCATAAGGACCATAGCGTTGGCCCCAGAGTGCCCCTGCGAGGCCTGCCTTCCATGCCCTGTTGCCCCATTGACATTGTTGGCACTAGGCGCCGCTGCTCTAGCTGCCGCTGCCGGTCTGACTGGACCCGTGTTCCTCAGGCGATTCTTTGTCGCTCGCCACCTGCTCACGTCCATGGTTCTTCGGTAGAATACCGAGTGTGACCCTATTCTCTGCACAGCACGCCCACCAGTACTTCTGTCAGTAGGAATCGTCTCACTGAATGCTCCTTGTTCCGTTCTTCCTGCGTGGTGTCTCAAGCGGTGGCGATCAATTTTCTTCGGCGACAAAGCTGAGGATTGCTTGTCCCAGTCGCCTTTTAGGCATGCTTGTGACCATGCCCCTCTTTCTTGATTGGGTCCTTTGAACCCAAACTTCCTGGTCACGCACTGGCCTTTTCGTTGGCGCGAGAGTGCGCCTTATTGCTGCTGTGCCCTTTGTCTGCTGCCAGAGGGATGGGGGGGTTAGCCGCCCTCTCTCTAGGGTCGGCTTTGCCTCCCAGTCAGCGGTAAGACTTTTCTCCATCCAACTCTTCAGGAAAATTCAACCATAATATTCCCAGAAAGATCTAGACAAACTAGCCCAGCGAGTAGTGGGAGCAAAGATTTCTACTGTCATGACCTATACACTGACATGTTTTTTATCGCTGTTAAAATGCATAGAACCTCGCAGCTGTAACAGCTGCTCATCCGAACAGGCAAGCCCGCAATACACCTGTAATATGGAACAAGTTGTCCGGTCAATATCAAAACAGTCAGCAACTGCCAATCACTACTCACAAAATCTAAGACAATGTGAATTTGGTCTACTATATTGGTTCATGATATTCTTGTACTAGTCCACGAGGTATCTGTAATCTACATGCAGTCACTTAAAAAGCCACCTGAGGACAGAACGTCGCATACCTGTCATTAAATGCAGTAATCTTCCACTGAGTCACCGAGGTGAAGGAACATTTTGCATTTTTTTAAAAACGCATAAGGCACACCTTGTGGAGACTTCCCAGCACCAATTCCACCCATTGAAGCCCTCTTACAATCCAAAAGCCGGGTAAGGCAATTTAATATTTTAGAGATGGAGTGCTATTTGAAATAGATACATGCATAAATGAATTACTAGCTAAATAAACAAATAAGTAAATAAATACATAAATAATTATTCTTGTGGCTATATTTGGAGACCCCGCCAATGCCCTCTTGGAGTCATTCGGCACATGTTGTTCAGCAGTCGTACACTTGCTAGAAGCCCTCAGCGGGTCTGCCTGGACAATGTGCATGCGCAAGCAGCCATGCCCTAATGCCTACCTCCTTCTGACACATATCTAGAGAGATAACCTGTTGCCTCTTATCAGCATCAGCCCCCTGCTCAGGACATTTTAGTCGTACAATAAGATAATGTCACAGTGGAGAGCAATTTAAAACAGATAGACAAAGCAAGAGTTAATCTATTGTATCTGAACAAAGTAAAGCACCACCATACAATTGTTCCACCAATGGATGTGATTTTATTTCATCACAACATTGAAATGAATCAAAGTATAAAGTACAAAATTTTTTTTTAGAAATGAATATCTTTCAACAAACAGGTGCACAAAGGGTGAAGTGATAAGTGTATGGAAGGGATAGTGAGAAAAGACAGTAGTGCGCATATATATACATCAGTAAATAATTAGATAATGGACTATCCAGACAGTTTCCTGCCAAATACATTAAATGTCAAATCATAACATAGTTGCAGATATATATTCTCTGTCATATATGCCTGACAATAAAGTAAAAAAGTGTCGACGTTTCGACCCCTAAACGGAACAGCAAAATTTGCGCATTGTGGGCGGGGCCTTCATCAGGACTGAGGTGAGGGTGAGGAAAAAGCTGTTCACCGGCCCTGCCAGCAGCCCAGAGCCACAGGTTACTAATCAACCTGGCCCTTACATTTCGAATACCGTGGACATTTAAGAAGAAGTCTGAGAGCTCACACAGCCCAGCTTATTTACCCGAAGCCTGAAGCAATATAGCTGTCTTCACTGGTGCTTTTTCCTCACCCTCACCTCAGTCCTGATGAAGACCCCGCCCACAATGCGCCAATTTTGCTGTTCCGTTTAGGGGTCAAAATGTCGACACTTTTTTACTTTCAAGCCCTTTGATCCCAATGGGCGTTGCGTGCCTGCACAAAGGTCAGAAGCCTCAGGATCTAGCCTGGCAATTCCAGCTAGAGCAAAATAAGTTTGGTGCAAGAAAAAAAAAGAAAACGGACTACCTCTGCGAGGCCCGAAAATAGAGCCCGATAGAGACCCGTTTCGAGGCCCCCTGAAAATAACTGCCGGTGCTCAGACCCGGACAGACCCGGCCCACTTAAAGCCCTGGCAGAAGGTATTTTTGAGGATGCGACTCACCATGGTCCCTGCAAGCTCCGCCTCCTGTGGACAGTGTTACAGAAGCGGCTGTTGGCGCACGTTCTCTGGACGGCGTTCCTTCCTCTCCAGCACTCAGTGCCGTCTTAATGCATGGGCACACAGGGTAGTTGCCCGGGGCCCCAAGAGCATAGGGGCCCATGCAGACCAGAATTTAACACTAATTTTCCGTTAAATATTTTTGTTCCGGTGAGTGGTTGTGTAGGCAGGGTCCAGTGCACTGCTTTGCCCGGGGGGCTTTTAATGCTGTTAAGACAGCCCTGCTGGCACTTGCTGCCTTGGTGGAGTAGTGCGGCTAGAGAGAGGAGGGATTTGACTGGAGACTTGCAGCAGGAGCCCCCTGCTTTCTGCTGCAAAGTCGACCAGCCGCCAGCCTTGCACCACCTTTCTGGAATGCCACTGGTTGAGGAAGCTGGTCAGTGCTTGGCGACGATTAGCGGCTGGCTGGAGTCGGCAGGGCTCGAGACAGCCTCCATCGCATTTTGCTTCTTCAAGAAACAGGATAAGGAAGCAGGACTCCCTACATTTATGACTGATGAGCAGGCAGACGCAGTTTGGTGTCGGATGCGTCTCTCCTTGATTTAAATAGGAGCAATTTGGAGGATTGCATCACATTTGTGTGCTACTCTGTAGAACTTATAGCCATTTTTTGAAACAGCCAACATTGACACTGTTTTGTAAATCCAGGAGTGAAGTGAAGAATTAATATTCTATGACGATTGCTTGAATTAAATATTTGACCCCCACTGTTCAAAGTATGTAATGGAGCCCGAGTTGCTGCTCTTCTTTTAAGTAAGATAAGGGCGGGTTTAAGTCTCAACAGACAGTGCAAAAAAGACAAAATCACAGATGTCAAAAGCAGAAAATTATCAACAAAAAACTTTAGGGACCATCCTGCTCTCATCAGCGTCTATCAACTCTGCCACTCAGAGAACCTAACTTGGTGAAGGGGAAACCGAGGAGGAGATGGCGTGTAGGGAGTTGATCAATAGGCAGAGGCAGATATGTTCTTCACTTCTGGCGTAATTGCTTTCATTAGATAATGATAGTTCATCAGTTAAACTGATAACACGTCTTCCGGAATTTAGTGCTATTAACGACGCCTCATTGAACACTAAAATGAAGACAGTTAAAATCAGCAATCGATATGTTTCCTCTGTTTTCACATCGAAAAGCACAGAGGTTCAAATCCAGTAAGTGGACGCCATTGTTGACACTACTGCTGATCCCCCAGCCACTCTCTCCTTCTCCCTCTGAGTCACCTGAGTCAGTGCGAATGGGGGCTTTTATTCCGAAGGATGCTGTTATCAATGGTCAACAGAGTAAGCCGGATTAAATACCTTATAGGGAGCTAATTGATGCCGCTCATACAGAAAGCACACCTGATAACTCAATGTTTGCACCACTTGATTTTTTTTTTTTTGATTTATGAGCCAAAACAGTCCCATAATTATGCACTTGTTATAGTGAATTCACGTTCAGCTAAACTTGATAGCACTATGTCTCAACTACTGAAGAGAAACCGCCAAACTTGTAATGAGGCCATGTATTTTTATCATGTATTTGATCAGTACATGTGCACGTTTTACACTACACCTTTTTGATGTCACCACAGAATGATGGCATATCAGTATTGGGTTGACGAACAAGCTGGTGCACCTACAGAGCACATGCTGTGTTATATTCCCAAGTTAGGCCCATGTAGCGAAGCAGATTATTTCTTACATTGTCCTCACAAATAAATTTTTTAGCTGTGACCTTTTGCACATATTTGCATGCATGACAATGTTGGATTAGTTTCTCTGAAACTAAACTTGTTTTCACATCTAGCTTCGCACAACATTATCACAACGCCCTGAACATCATGTACAAAGTCTCGTTTCGCACTATGTACAAATGTAATCACTATCTTCATCCACGGGGAGACAGGGATATCTCCTATCCATAACATTGCTAATCTATACGCACATCGCAAGGCTGCTTTCTATTATAAAAGATGAACATCCTAATAGATTAGCAGAGGAGGCACTTCCGCTTACACCGAGGTCCTTGCATGCTGAGAAACCACCATGCAGTAGTCCGACATCTCGTGAGGGGTGTCCGATTCGTGACCAAGATTGGGTCCTTCACTCTATCCCATTATTAATGGGGTTGGTTCATCCCTTGGGGGGATTCTTAGCTTTACACCTACACACACTCTAGGTACACTTAGAGTAGGGTTCACATCGTAGGAGTGTGCTCAATTACTGTCTTGTTTCATAAGCTTACATATACACATTGTTTTAGCACCATGGTAGAACTATATCTACTATTTACATTTTTGGTGCTTGTAATCACATTTATCTGCTTCTGTCTACTAATCATTGCAGCACACATATTTTATGCACGAAATAAAGTTGGTTCAATAAATATTATTGAAAGTGTCCCACTGTGTATTCTCTGTATATATTTCTCTGAGAATAGGTGAGCATGAGTGATTGAGCGAAAGGTTCTCTGCTGTTTCCACGATCGCTGAGGGGTCAGGGTTGTCATGTTCAGTGGTTGCCAGAAAACCATTTCCTCCCTGATAGGTTAGGGGGGCTTACGGTGGCACTGTGAGCTAGTTGGTCTCTAGGCCAACATATCCTGCGTGGGTGTCCGGAATCAGTCTAGGCACCAAGCCCTTAGTTTATGTTGGCCAAACAATGTGCAGATCCTACGGATTGGTAGGAACTACATGACATGACGCCGCCAATGTTGACTAGGCTCTTATTAAACAGTCAAATCTGAGTAGTTCAGTCATGCTTTCTCAGAGACCCCATCTCACATTTTAAGTGGAGACGTCCGTAGTGGGAAGAGAAATAAATCTGCCTCAGCTGAGTAGTTATACACTATGTATTGGCTGTAGATTAATCAAGCTTGGAGGATTAGAAGTTCCCACATTGTGCATACCATATCTCTATAAAATTCTAGCTAAATACTACTGTTCTGACAATGACCAAACAAAGTAAGGACGTTGAAGAGCAGGTAGTGGCTCTAAATATTACAGAAAATTGCAGACAGGCAGTTACCATGAAATTATTACAACATGGCCTACCGGCAACGGGTGGAGAGATTACCTTCGTGGTTGAGGCACACAAAGCATACAGAACAGAAGTATTCTATTCTTGGGTTAAATTACCACCTGCAGATACATACACATGGTTATTTTATGAATACATTGAAGTTGAACCACCTGATGAGTATTTCCCATACATGGACTTAGAAGTCCCATTAACTTACCAAGAGCACATTAATTGGTTTAAAGGCGCCCTACCCCATACCACAGAACATGTGAGACTTGGTCCGCTAAGCAGAGAACGAGCGACTTGACCAGTCTTAGCTTCATATACACCGCATCAAGACATTGTTACTTTATCAGCTGCAGGAATGCGTACACTCTGCAGAGATTTAGTAAAAATTCACAGATATCTTACACAATATATAATGAGAACATAAACAGTTCAACCTGCAAGGGCTACTCAGGCTACACAACCGCATATGGCTATTACAGGTATTAGCCCACAAACACTAAACGCCATAATGGGAAAAGTTCCCACCAGCCGGGAGCAAATCCCGTTCTGGATAGCACAAAAAACAGCACAGCTTGAAGCAGTTTTTCCCCATATGGGTCCAAAAGAAAAACACAGAATACTGAAAATGTGCTTGCCAATAAGGATCGCTCCCCCGATAGAAGATTGTGCAACTTGGGGTAGAATCTTCGCTGCCGTATATACCAGAACACATGGTACCCCTTCAATAGCAGTCATACCAGATGTACTGAAACAGATTCAGAATGAGTACGGGGAAGAGCCCGCCTTAGATCTGGTGATGAAACTGATGGGCAATTTTGCTCAGGTATCGGCTATTATGTTGAGTAACATAAAAGGAGAGGCAGCAGCGGAGGCTATACGCCAGTGCCTGAGGGAATTCACTCCTGCACATCAAGAGCGAGAATTGCCTAAGATTATCGAAGCTACATATGCTTCACTTGGTAGAGATAATCTGGGAGCCAGACCTGGGAAACCAATAGTTAAGAGCAATTCTGAAACGCATAACTCTAAGCAAGCACCCGATTCTTCAAAGAAGAAATGGGATAATAAACAAAAAATAAGCAAAACAAAGCACAGTCACGGGGTGGGTCTCCTCAACAGGAGCACACAGAGAGAAAATACAATTTGGGGTACAGTGACAATATTAGAAAGCCTGACAGGTATCAGGATACTGATACACATTGCTCTCGTTCCTTTCAGGAGTCATCCGAAAAACGTTCGGAGAGAGACGGACGGTCAGAGCATAGATCGGAAGGGTGAGTCAAGCCGAAGAGGGAGACACATTGCACTTCGAACTACATCATTAAACAAGAAGATAAACAAAAGACTTCTGAACCTCAATCTAAAAGGAAGAAGGTAGCGGGTATTAAAATTAGAAATGCCCAGGCTACTGAGGACTCTGCTTCTGAACAGGGAATGGGCAGTGACGATGCTCGTGAGGGGTGTCCGGTTCGTGACCAAGACGGGGTCCTTCACTCTATCCCATCAGGTAACGGGGTTGGTTTGTCCCTTTGGGGGGATTCTTGGCTTTACACCTATACACACTCTAGGTCACTTTGAGTAGGATTCGCTTCGTAGGAGTACGCTCGATTACTGCCTTGTTTCATAAGCTTGCATATATACATTGTTTTAGCACCATGGTAGAACTATTTCTACTATTTCCACGTTTGGTGTTTGTAATCACGTTTATCTGCTTCTGTCTACAAATTATTGCAGCAGATGTTTTTATGCAAGAATAACGTTGGTTCAATAAATATTATTGAAAACGTTCCACTGCGTATTCCCTGTATATTTGTCTGAGAATAGGTGAGCACGAGTGACTGAGCGAAAGGTTCTGTACTGTTTCCATGATCCCTGTGGGGTCAGGGTTGTCAGAAAACCATTCACTCCCTGATAGGTTAGGTGGGCTTACAGTGGCACTGTGAGGTAGCTGGTCTCTAGGCCAATATATCCTGCAGGGGGAACCGGAATCAGTCTAGACACAAAGCCCTTAGTTTATTTTGTCCAAATAATGCACAGTTTTTACGGATTGGTAGGAACTATACGACAGCTGGGAAGAGTCTATAGTGCCTTACTGTCACCTAAAAGCCTCAGAGGAAAAACATACACCTCACTGTGACACTTGTATAGGTATTTCAATTCAAACTTATTCTTGCACCCACCAAAAATAAAACTGAAGAAGAAAGTGGTTGCACTTTGATGTGGTGTACACATTGCTCTTTCAGTGACAGTGACGATAAACTAGTTTAAGAAATGATCAAGCAGGTGTAGCCATCACAAACACCCATAAAACCATTGTGCAGTGTATGTGTTCTGTGTTTTGTATGTGTGCCTGGTCTACTGGCTCACTGGACTAATGCATCCACTCTAGGGATCTGTGTTTGACTCATGGTGACAAGGTTGAATCCCAGTGGGTTCACTCAGTCATTGATCCTTCTGAGATTGATTAAATCATTAGTGTTGAGTTTGGTAACAATAAACATCTGTAATTTCAGAACCCAAAGGCCCAAAGATGAACATGCTTTTTACAAATACATGTGTCTGTATCTATATTGCCCTAACATGCAGCTAGCAGGCAGCTATTCCTGGGCAGGTGTGGTACATCTGCATGCTGTTTGCATACTTGTAGAAGTCAATACCTGCATTGGAGACAAGCTCACCCAGCAATTCAAAATAATGGTTGGGTAATAGGGCGGTGAAGAGAGACTCCAAATGGTATGATGGTGGAGGGAACAGAGAATTACCATTTTAGGCCACACAAATGTTTCTTTTTTAACCTCAACATAATTCTGAAATAATTATGTTGTATTATTGTCATGATTTATAAATGAGTGCCTACTGTTAATCCTCATCTTCACTTTTGCACTATGTTCCCATGTTGCAAAACTAATGATTTCTGTAATTATTTCATGACATGTCACAAGCCTCAGGCATATCTTGTTCAAGTACTGGTGTTAGCAGGGTTTATTTATTTATTTATGCATTTTTATATAGCAAGGACATTACTCAAAGGTGCTAGAGTGCTTAACAATAAAACATAGATGGTTACATAAGGTCCAAAGTTATAAAATATCCGATCATTACATAAGGTCGTTAAATAACGTTCAAAATTACAAATTAACAGGCCTTTACCTAAAGCACAGAATTACAATTGTTCAAGGGCGTAGATAGTATATGTTGCTGCAGTGAACAGGTCGTCAATTGATAAAATCTAAAGCAATGGAAGTAGAACAATTTATCTCAGGAACTGGTCAGAGTCTAAGCCATAGAGATGAGAGAGCACAGTCTCATTGTAGAGGGTAGCTGAGATGTCATTAACTAAAATGTCTTTAAATGAGAAGGGCTTTCATCCCAGTTGTGAAGATTGTCAGCGAGGTGGTTGTGTGTAGGTTTCGAGGTAGGGAGTTCCATATTCTGGTCATGTTTCCTGGGAAGGACTGTGCCATCAGTCATTCCTTTTTAAAGGTCAGAGGTTCTTGCAACAGTTCTTCAGCATTTTGTGATGATCTAGTACCTCCAGATTGCTTACATTTGTCCAGCAGGTAACGAGGAGTGAACGTCTCCAGTGCCTTACGGGTGATACAGACCATCTTGTATCAGGCCATGGCTTCAATTGGCAGCCAGCGGAGAGTGATCAGCATAGGTGTTTTGTGGTCATTTTTTTGGCCCCAAAGATGAAAGGTGCTACAGAATGCAGGATTGATTTCAGAGGGTTAAGTTGAATCAATGGTAGACCAGTCAAGAGAGAGACACAATAATCAATTCTGGAGAGCACCAGTGATTGAAGAAGAGATTGCAGGTCTCGTGCTGGAATGTAGCAGCAGATTCCCAAGAGAAGATGCATTTGATATGGTGCATTACTTACCATGGTGCTGATTTGCAGTTGTAACTTGAACCTTTTTTCTAGGATGACTCTTAGGTTTCTGGCACTGTCAACAATAGTGAGTTTGCCCTTCCAGGATTGTACCAGAAGTGGTCATTTTGAAGAGGAGATGAGGATGTATTCAGTTTTGGAAGGGGTCATTTTTAAATTATGAGAAATCATCCAGTCTTGAACAGAGTTTAGAATGATAGCAATATGCAAGGTGTCATTTGGAGAGGAGCTCTTTTAGTAAAGTTGGGTGTCATCAGCATATTGATAAGAGAAGATCCCTGTCTTTCTTAGTAGGACTCTAAAAGACTTAGGGGCCGATTCCGATCTCGGCCGGTAGGGCACCGAATCGGATTCGGCTCAACCGGATCCGATTCGGAGCCCTCTTTCCCGACCGATTCGTACGTGCGTCCGGCCGAGCGAGTACGATGCGAGCGCACGCGAAATCGCCGACTGACTCGTTCGCGGGTCCGAAGCGCTCCGACCGACTCGCACGGACACGACTCGCACCGCGCGATGGAGACGTTCCCCGGCCAGGCAAGTACGATGCGCGCCACGAGCAGGCCGACCGACTCGCGCCGTCCGGCTCGAAAGAGCAGTCGGAGCCGGACTTTGGGGGTCCGTGTCGGACCCACCTGTACGCGTAGCCATGCGAGTCGCACACAGGGGGGACCCATGGGTCCCCCCTACCTGTGCATGTATGCCGCGAGTCGCTTCGAGGCGTACCCGCTGTAGGGGGCACCCTTGTTCGCCTCGCACCCATTGGGTCAATGGGAGCCCGCGTACGCGTTGTACGTCCGGCTCCCATTGACTCAATGGGAGTCCGACCGACTCGAGTCCGATTGCATGCGTGCGCATCGTACTCGTTCGGTCGGACTGCCAGAGTCCGATTCGGTCGGAAATCTCTCCGGGTCCGGCTCGGTCGGAGAGATTTCCGGCCTGAATCGGCATCGGCCCCTTAGTGTAAGTTAGAATAGAGTTGATGCAAGAATTTAACTCTGAGGGACCCCTTGATCACCAGCCATCTTTGTTGAGAAATAATCTTCAATTTCTATCCTCTGTGACGTAGCCAAGAGGAATGACTCAAAATATTTAAGGACTACGTATCAAAGTCTACTCACCTGAATCCCAGCCTCTCCATGAGTGAAGAGAGTCATCTGAATCACCCCTTGACTAACCCTCAACGCTCTTGGACTTTGCCTCAAGCATTAGCGGTTAATCCCCAGGGGAAAGGGTGGATGGAAATGAAAGAGTGAAGAGAGTGGGTGGAGTTTCCATGGTGCTCGGTTGCTCAGGTTTAGTCTGCACTCTGGGATAACTTCTCCAACTAGTTATGGGCCGCATAGATTGGTGCCTCTGACTTAATATACACAATATGGACCTTATGACCAGAACGGTATAGAGGGCAGGTTAACCAAAGGACTATGCAGCTAACCATACACAACGAGCTCTAACAAACGTGATTAATAAGTACTTTACTCATTGCTTATTACCTTTGTATGACACTAACAGTCATCACAATTGAACAGCATTACAGATGCTGTGTTCTTAAAGTAATTTGTGAGTGAGTGAGAGATGGTACCAACACTGACCAGGGCCATGACACATACGGGGTCCAAAAAAGTGGAGGATAGCAAGTGCCCAAAGAGTGCTTGGCAAACGGCACAGAAGGTACGAGGCATAACACTATGCATCAATGCCCATTCCATTTTTGAGTGTGTCAAGAAGTTTAAGATGGTTTACTGTGGTGAAGGCTGGTGATTGAGTTTGAGAAGATTTCTGAGGCAAGAGTTGCCAGGGTCTAAAACTCAAAGAGCACCACCGACCACCTGAAGCAGTGCTGTTGTGTGCTGCGGCCCTGATTCAAGCTGGATTGGTATTTATGTACTCTAGGAGGTGTTTGTCTTTGATGTGTTTGGTGAGTTGCTCCACTACACATCTTTCAATGATTCTTGAAAGGGAAGGCAGGTTGGATATAGGGCAAAAATTGTTGCGGTCATTCGCATTTGAGGGTCATTTTTTGAGGAGTGGGGTGACTTGTACAGGTTTTGAGGCAGTCAGGAAATGTTCCTTGGCTGATAGAGAGATTCACTAATTTTGTCCAATAGGTAAGCATGTGTGTGTAAAGGTCTTTGGCAATGTTACCTGGGATAGGGTCAACAAAGTGGTTTGAAAGTTTGGCCTTCATAATAATTTTAAGTACATTTTCCTCCCTAATTATATGAAAGTGTACCCAAGTGTTCTTAGATTTGCACACCATGTAAGGGGTGGGTTGTCGTCTTGGCAAAGAAGCTATTTTTTTTAGAGTCAAAGAATAGAACAAACTCTCCTGCTTTCATGAATGGGTTGTCAAATTTGATGGATGTGGACATGGAGGGGAGTTGTTTAATTCAGTCCCTTCCTTGTGCGAGGAAATAACATCTACTGTTGCAACTTTCATGATTACCACAGAAGCCAGAGCAATCAGCAAGAGAGTGGCTGACAGTGCAAGGTCATATGGTAACCTGTGTGGTGATAGTTCCATGGGACTATTTCTATCTTCATCCCTTGGCTCATCAGCTTCTTCATTAGAGGAGTTCATTGTCAGAAGATTACAATGCAATAATTGTCATGTCATCACATATCAGTCTTGAACTTTAGTGGTAGTTGACACAGGAGAATTTAGACCTGGGCTGTGTGGTAGATCCTCAGCTCGTTTAGTTATTACAACAGATGCAAGTAACAAGGGCTGAGGACCAACCTTAGGGGAGAATATAGTACAGAGTCTATGATCCCAAGAGGAGTTACTAAATTCCTCCAGTTGCAAGCAGTTTGCAGCAGTCAAATGTACTATCCTTCATTTTTGTACTTTGAATCAATACAGTCAGCAAGACAACGTGGGTATATGTAAATCACCAGGGGGATCCCGAGTTCAGAAATTTTCAACCCTTGAGAAAGAGAATGGGAGTTGGACAGAAAACAATTATCTATCTCTCAGTGGCCTATTTTCTGGGGAGAGATTAGGTGCTTTTAAACCATCTGCAAAGAATCCTTCCCTCCTCAGTGACTATGTGTCGGTGTCTGAGACTATTTAAGATGATAATAGCACAGTTTGGCACTCCATATCAAGATTTATTTGCTACAGATCAGAACTTGTTGCTTCCCACATTCTGTCCCCTGGGTCCATCTCACTCAGCACGGGGAGCACTGGCCTGCGTTGGCCAGTGAATCTATTTTATGCATTTCCTCTCCTTCCATTGATCCACAATCTTCAGGAAAATAACACAACCAGGCCAAAATCCTCTTGGTAGTACCTTGCTCTCCCATTGGATTTGGTATCCACTCCTTCTATATAGACAGTTAAACCCTACTGGGTGTTCCCAGTAGTATCATAACTTCCTCCAATTCCCCATTTATCAGAGCCATATCTTCAGAGACTTCAATTGTGGGTCTGGAAATTGAGAAGATGAGACTGTAAGTACCAGGCTGTTCTAGTAGGGTGGCTGCTAGTATTCAGCTTTCTTGACTTCTGGCCTCCCTAAAGTTAAAGGTAAAAGGAAAATGCTAATTTTGGGAACTGGTATCTTCCAAACAAACTACTGGCCTCCACTGCCTTTCCATCAAAAGTCTGGATTTTTTACACAGATAGATTTGGTCTAGTAGCCTCATCCTTGTGAAGTCAGTGAGCAGAAATACAGGCAGTCAGGGGTGGGGGGTGGTCTGACGTACAGTAGAGTCAGTTTCTGATTTAGACACCAGATTATTAAGAAGTTTCTTCCTCTAGTACAGATTTTCCAGGTTAGATCGTAGCTTGGCTAAGCTAGGTACCATAGAATGGGAGCACATTCTCTATAATTCCAGACCCGAACTAGGAGACAATGTTTCTAATGCAATGTTAAAATTTATCAAATCGATTAAGATTCAGAACATTCCATTTAGGAATCACAAATCAGCATGACATGATAGACGGTACCCCAGGTTTAATTCCCATCTATTGGAGCTAATAAAGGCTTGCAAAAGGTTAGACAGGAACTGGAGAAATTGTTATAACTCTAGGAGTAAATTGGCTTATAACAAGGCTATAAAAAAATACCATTATGAAATTATAAGTGCTTGCTGTACTTATTATGCATCTAAAATAGATTATCCATTAAATACAGCTAGAGAGATTTTTTAAATAGTCAAAACTCTCACAGACATTCTGTCTATGAGCCCTGCACCCACACGTTCAGTGGCACGCTGCAATGATGACTAATTTCTTCTTTAAAAAAATCACTGATATATATCGCTTACTGACAAGGCAAAGAAGACACAGTCGCGTGCATGGACTTGGCAGCCCAGGTTACTTAGGGAGTTACTCTCATCCTTTCCGCCTGTTAGTGGAGAAGACTTATAGGCATTAATTAATGTGCTCAAATCAGGCTCACCACTCGACCGTGCTCCATTGCATATCTTGGGTGGGGAGCCAAAGTAATTTATCTAGTGCTGCAAGAGTTGCTTAATCTCTTAACCTTTATAACACAATTTAATATCTCTTTAAGGTGTTGAGCAGTCCCGCTCCCCTGGAAACACGCTGTGGTAAAACCATTTTTGAAAAAAATGCACTTTGGCGCCGCCTCGATCAGCGAAAATTATAGACCGATAACCTTGCTATCAGGGGTCGGGAAGATGTTGGAAAAATATGTCAATCAGCATTTATCATTATTCCTGGAAAATAATGACAGCCTGCAACCCACACAAACGTGGTTTAGAGCTTGACATAATACTGAGACTGCACTTCTTGCAGTCATGGAGGAGCTTAATATGATCCTTGACCAAGTTGTTCAGCAGCAGTTATACTATTGGACCTAAGTGCGGCGATTGATACCGTAGCCCACTTATTCTTAGTACAGAGACTTGAGAGTGTGGGTATTAGTGATTTAGCACTAAATTGCTTTCATTGTTTCTTGAGGAGAGGAGCTTTCAGGTATTCAACAAGTCATGCTATTCAGAGGTATGTTCCCTGTAGTGTGGAGTACCACAGGGCTCCTCATTAAGCCCTACTTTATTTAATCTTTATGTGCGCCCTTTTACCAAGATCGTGCAATCTTATGGTCTCTCAGTAGTGTCTTATGCTGATGACACTCAAATAGTAATGTATCTTACACCAGGTAACTGCTTAAAAGTGCACCAAATCAGACCTTGCTTGAAGGAAGTAGCTAATTGGATGACAAACTGTTGCCTAAACCTTAATGGAGAAAAAATCTAAGTTATCGTGGTTGGCAATGACTTGAACTGCTGGCCTTCAGTCTGCAGGCTAGATTCCTTAGGAAGTTCTCTCCACTTAAAATGGTGGTAAAGAACCTTGGTATCCGGTTGGACAGCAAACCTCCCTTTGAGACTCAAGCTAGGAAAGTTGCAGTGAATTGCTATGCAATGCTAGGAATGCTAAGAAGGATTCTGGACCTACCTCTCTCCTCTCAGGGTCCATTGTAAAGCTCTTGTTCTGTCACACCTCGACTAGGGGAGCTTCCTTTAGCTTGGATGTCCATTATACATAGTTAAAAGATTACAGGTAGTGCAAAATGCTGCTGCCTGTCTCCTTTTGAAGGTCCCAAGGCATCACTCAGTCTCTAGTTCATCAGCCTCAGTGCCCTGGCTACCCCTTAGTTGAAGAATCCAATTTAAGGTCCTTTGTATTGCATATACGGTGTACCACAAAAAAAAAACCAACTGCTTCAGCATTTGTTACAAACCTATATTCCAACAAGGACTTAGAGATCTGCAACTTCATTGTGTACGGTGATTCCAAAAGTCCTGAAGGTGAGAAGTGGAGGCCACTCTTTCGCCTATCTGACCCCCTAAACGTTGCAATTTCTTACCTATGAGGATACGAAAGATTGAAAATCAATGAAATTTCAGGAAGATGTTGAAGGCAGGGCTATCTGTTAAACTGGTGGAATAAGGTCTGGTCTGTTTAGTACTGGGAGGTGCTGGCGAAATCGCGTCTGTTCTGTTGTTCAGCGCTGGGAAGCCTTTTGGGAAAGGCTTTGAGGAGGGTTTTACAGGTGTTATAAATGTCACCTTTTGAACCTCTGGTTTCCATTTCTTTGAAATACACATCGGCTAAGATTCTATTATTAGTAGCTATCGTCTCTGGTAAGTGTATTGGGGAGTTGGAACACCTTCTGCCTTCCTGCCTTATTGCAATGTTTTCACGACAATGTGCTACTTATACCATATCCTTCTGTTTTACTTAAAATCTTTAGTGGCGTCTACGCTATTGATGATGTTTAGTATTGAAGGTTGCGAGTATGTAACTTAGTCAATATTCAGTGTTTCCTGATTTTGTTGTAAGTTGGGCAGAACAATGGAAAGTGGGAAACTGTCTCGGTTAAGACACCCCTCCTGTATAAGGACAGAGGTCCTAAGATGAAAGTCTCTAGTGAAGCTACTTGGAGAAAATAGTAGCTACTCAAAAAGGAGTGCACATGGACCCAGCTGGGATTATGAAGAGCTAAACAAGACATTGCAGGGCTGTTTATTGAGGCTTTGCACCAATGCAGTGTCACAAAAATTGACGCAAACTGGTGCAAATACTTGAAATTGGCTTTACTTTCCAGCTCAAATCTTGATTTGCATTGTAAAGTAACCCTAAAGTAATGCAATGTAGTGCTTTGTAATGTACAGCACACATACAATATTAGAAAAACGTCCAACTATGTCTAAGCACAGTATTTTGTACTGGAAGGGTAAACTTCCAATACAAAACTTATACAAGATATCTCACGCACACCCTGGTACTATGGTGCAAAGGTGTGTGTGTGTGGCGCAAGGCAGCCTAAAGTGAAACCAGCACAAGGGATGACAGCAGCAACTTCGATTGCTGTGATGTGTTGCATAATTTCTAAGTAAATCTGGCCCCAGCTGTTTGAAACTATGATAGCAAGCAACTCAGTTAATGCACAGAACACTGAGGGGCAGATTTACAAGCCCCTTGCGCCACTTTTGCGTCACTTTTCCCATGTTAAAAGTGACGCAAAAGTGGCGCAAGGGGCTTGTAAATCTGCCCCTGAGATTCCAAGAGCTGCCTCTGGTAAAGCAAGAACCAGCCAGCACAGGCTGCAGCCAAAGAGCACATTTTTTAGGTTGAGCTAACAGCGTGCATGCGTCATCTGCAAGACCTGCTGTCATCAATAAAATGACTGTATTCCCGCCTCTTACTTACAATTGGTGCACTCCAGCATCGCTCTTCTTTGCTGCCTCCTGTCTCGTTCCTGCAGCCGATACCTCACTTCCTTTCGAGCCTGAAGAGCACTGGTAAAGTACAATGTAGTTACGCTGGTTTAATGTATAATCTTTCCTGCGCACTCCTTTTTTGCTTTTCTTCACTCCATATAGCAGCAGGACACTCGCTTCCCCGATGCCACGCCTCATGTTGTGGAAAGCACGGTGTTACCAATGCTTGTTTCTTTTAGCACAGTTTGTTGAAGCGCCGAAAACGGGGTGAGAAGCTAACAGGCAGAATTCCCACTATCAGATGGGTTGTGTGTGTGCTTTTAATGTTTGCAGCATACCATGTAATCATGTGAGCAGGCTTTATCCGGAGCTGTGGCCTCATCTTGGCTCACCTCTAGTACAGCTTTCTTTTACCTCAGAATACAGTACTCTCTTTTCACAGAGTCTACTCAATATTTCACTTTTCTTTCCACTTCCTCTCGGTTTGCCTTCTCAGTGTTTTTTGCTGATTGGGCTGGCGCCTCCTCAAGCAAGATTATCCTAATGCTTTAAGGTAGGTAAAAAACATATTTTTCAGCTTCTTTGTTATTAGGCTCAGATAAAGCTGTCTGTAGAACAGCAATATCAATCCGAATTGCAGGCAAAAGAATGTAGAATGTTGTACAAGTTCACCTCTACATTTTGGACTCTTAGGTCATGTGCTCGGCAGCAGGAGTCCCCCTGCCACTCACAGTATTTTGGGTTCTCGCAAAAGCTCCTGACAGAGCAGAACTTGGTAGCTTGTCTAGGTAATGTCTGTGGTTGATAATTAAGACAGGACTCTTTTTGATGTCTGCAACACACAAACTGGGCTGCTCCCCAGTACTAAGGCACCATTCGGTCTTCCCGCTCAGTAAACAGTACATACCAGCTTCCTGTTAAAATCCCCTGATACACTTTCCTCCATTTTGTTAGCAAGGGAATTTAAAATCCACTCCCCATACTCCCCAAAATATATGGTTTTTATTCAATTGTCTACATTGCTTATTAGTAATTGAACTTTTTTCCATATCTACCCAGACAAGGACTTTAATCAGTGCTTTGTGGCTTCAGCACTGTACCCTTTCTCCTTCAGATTGAATAATAGTAAGTGTAGGGAGGGCAGAAATTTATGAGATGAAGTGCATTGTTGCTAGCGTAAAATACTGGCATGAGGTTTCATGTTCACCCTATACCGCTCTCGATATTACCTCTACCTCAACTCTCTGACTCATCTCAAATCTCATTCTACTACTCTTTCCAATTCACTACCCTATTTCTCACCCTATATCTATCTCAATATGTCCTCTACCTCCACTCTCCCATTCAAACCAAACCCCATACCACTAGTATGATCCCCAAAATAACCCTTACTAGACTCTCCCCTCCTCTACCATTCTTTGCACCATCTCATATCTCTTTTACAATTCAGATCTCCCAAGCAAGCCTTTCTAAACGCTTCCCTCTGACTTTCCTCTCACCACCTCCCCTGTAATCATCCCAAACCTCTTCCTACAGCTATGAATTAAATATATATATATATATATATATATATATATATATATATCTAGACCAAATCTCACTTTGGAAGTAGAAGCAAGCAGGACAACAGCTCCGGGTAAGCAGATGGATTTATTGAGCAAAATTTCAGCATGCGTGTAAAAGAGTCTGTGAAACGCTGGGGCAGACGCGTTTCAGCCAATGTGGCTTTCTTCAGTGCCGGTCTCACAGGCTGGGGTAGATGTCAGTTATAGCCCCTCCTCCTATTTAACAGGTGAATACCATCACGTGCTGCAACTGTAGGTGAACTGCTTGCTGGTTAATGCAGTCCCTCGTGGAACCCATGCAGTGATGGGCAACATCCAAACACACAGTGGTGCCGCTTTTGGCAATGGGCTGCACTCCGCCACAGTTACCTTAGTGCGATAGTCCGGCTCGACCACCTGCAGTCCCCTTATCAGGCAGTGGAATACTGCCTCCTCTCTCCACATCAGGGGGGGCGACGCGTTGCAGAGTATGCACGAACCAGATGGCTGACATTACGCGTTGCTCCAGATCGAGAGGGCGGTCCCCATGCCACTGTCAGCAATACCGGCCAAACATCTAGACCAAATCTCACTTTGGAAGTAGAAGCAAGCAGGACAACAGCTTCGGGTAAGCAGATGGATTTATTGAGCTAAATTTCAGCATGCGTGTAAAAGAGTCTGTGAAACGCTGGGGCAGACGCGTTTCAGCCAATGTGGCTTTCTTCAGTGCCGGTCTCACTGGCTGGGGTAGATGTCTGTTATAGCCCCTCCTCCTATTTAACAGGTGAATACCATCACGTGCTGCATCTGTAGGTGAACTGCTTGCTGGTTAATGCAGTCCCTCGTGGAACCCATGCAGTGAGGGGCAACATCCAAACACACAGTGGTGCCCCTTTCGGCAATGGGCTGCACTCCGCCACAGTTACCTTAGTGCGATAGTCCGGCTCGACCACCTGCAGTCCCCTTATCAGGCAGGGGAATACTGCCTCCTCTCTCCCCATCAGGGTGGGCGACGCGTTGCAGAGTATGCACGAACCAGATGGCTGACATTACGCGTTGCTCCAGATCGAGATGGCGGTCCCCATGCCGGTGTCAGCAATACCGGCTAAACATCTAGACCAAATCTCACTTTGGAAGTAGAAGCAAGCAGGACAACAGCTCCGGGTAAGCAGATGGATTTATTGAGCAAAATTTCAGCATGCGTGTAAAAGAGTCCGTGAAACGCTGGGGCAGACGCGTTTCAGCCAATGTGGCTTTCTTCAGTGCCGGTCTCACAGGCTGGGGTAGATGTCAGTTATAGCCCCTCCTCCTATTTAACAGGTGAATACCATCACGTGCTGCATCTGTAGGTGAACTGTAACCCATGCAGTGATGGGCAACATCCAAACACACAGTGGTGCCCCTTTCGGCAATGGGCTGCACTCCGCCACAGTTACCTTAGTGCGATAGTCCGGCTCGACCACCTGCAGTCCCCTTATCAGGCAGTGGAATACTACCTCCTCTCTCCCCATCAGGGGAGGCGACGCGTTGCAGAGTATGCACGAACCAGATGGCTGACATTACGCGTTGCTCCAGATCGAGAGGGCGGTCCCCATGCCGGTGTCAGCAATACCGGCCAAACATCTAGACCAAATCTCACTTTGGAAGTAGAAGCAAGCAGGACAACCGCTCCGGGTAAGCAGAAGGATTTATTGAGCAAAATTTCAGCATGCATGTAAAAGAGTCTGTGAAACGCTGGGGCAGAAGCGTTTCTGCCAATGTGGCTTTCTTCAGTGCCGGTCTCACAGGCTGGGGTAGATGTCAGTTATCGCCCCTCCTCCTATTTAGCAGGTGAATACCATCACGTGCTGCATCTGTAGGTGAACTGCTTGCTGGTTAATGCAGTCCCTCGTGGAACCCATGCAGTGATGGGCAACATCCAAACACACAGTGGTGCCCCTTTCGGCAATGGGCTGCACTCCGCCACAGTTACCTTAGTGCGATAGTCCATCTCGACCACCTGCAGTCCCCTTATCAGGCAGTGGAATACTGCCTCCTCTCTCCCCATCAGGGGGGGCGACGCGTTGCAGAGTATGCACGAACCAGATGGCTGACATTACTCGTTGCTCCAGATCGAGAGGGTGGTCCCCATGCCGGTGTCAGCAATACCCGCCAAACATCTAGACCAAATCTCACTTTGGAAGTAGAAGCAAGCAGGACAACAGCTCCGGGTAAGCAGATGGATTTATTGAGCAAAATGTCAGCATGCGTGTAAAAGAGTCTGTGAAACGCTGGGGCAGACGCGTTTCAGCCAATGTGGCTTTCTTCAGTGCCGGTCTCACAGGCTGGGGTGGATGTCAGTTATAGCCCCTCCTCCTATTTAACAGGTGAATACCATCACGTGCTGCATCTGTAGGTGAACTGCTTGCTGGTTAATGCAGTCCCTTGTGGAACCCATGCAGTGATGGGCAACATCCAAACACACAGTGGTGCCCCTTTCGGCAATGGGCTGCACTCCGCCACAGTTACCTTAGTGCGATAGTCCGGCTCGACCACCTGCTCCCCTTATCAGGCAGTGGAATACTGCCTCCTCTCTCCCCATCAGGGGGGGCGACGCGTTGCAGAGTATGCACGAACCAGATGGCTGACATTACGCGTTGCTCCAGATTGAGAGGGCGGTCCCCATGCCGGTGTCAGCAATACCGGCCAAACATCTAGACCAAATCTCACTTTGGAAGTAGAAGCAAGCAGGACAACAGCTCCGGGTAAGCAGATGGATTTATTGAGCAAAATTTCAGCATGCGTGTAAAAGAGTCTGTGAAACGCTGGGGCAGACGCGTTTCAGCCAATGTGGCTTTCTTCAGTGCCGGTCTCACAGGCTGGGGTAGATGTCAGTTATAGCCCCTCCTCCTATTTAACAGGTGAATGCCATCACGTGCTGCATCTGTAGGTGAACTGCTTGCTGGTTAATGCAGTCCCTCGTGGAACCCATGCAGTGATGGGCAACATCCAAACACACAGTGATGCCCCTTTCGGCAATGGGCTGCACTCCGCCACAGTTACCTTAGTGCGATAGTCCGGCTCGACCACCTGCAGTCCCCTTATCAGGCAGTGGAATACTGCCTCCTCTCTCCCCATCAGGGGGGACGACGCGTTGCAGAGTATGCACGAACCAGATGGCTGACATTACGCGTTGCTCCAGATCGAGAGGGCGGTCCCCATGCCGGTGTCAGCAATACCGGCTAAACATCCAGACCAAATCTCACTTTGGAAGTAGAAGCAAGCAGGACAACAGCTCCGGGTAAGCAGATGGATTTATTGAGCAAAATTTCAGCATGTGTGTAAAAGAGTCTGTGAAACACTGGGGCAGACGTGTTTCAGCCAATGTGGCTTTCTTCAGTGCCGGTCTCACAGGCTGGGGTAGATGTCAGTTATAGCCCCTCCTCCTATTTAACAGGTGAATACCATCACGTGCTGCATCTGTAGGTGAACTGCTTGCTGGTTAATGCAGTCCCTCGTGGAACCCATGCAGTGATGGGCAACATCCAAACACACAGTGGTGCCCCTTTCGACAATGGGCTGCACTCCGCCACGTTGCAGAGTATGCACGAACCAGATGGCTGACATTACGCGTTGCTCCAGATCGAGAGGGCGGTCCCCATGCCGGTGTCAGCAATACCGGCCAAACGTCTAGACCAATATATATATATATGTGACCAAGAGCTGTTTAGCTCGAAACGCGTCGTTTGTGCCCGGAAATAAATCTAATTTTCAAAACTTGGATTGGTGTGGCTCGTGCTTACTATATCGTGTAAGCTTTGGTGGTGGATATATATATATATATATATATATATATTCACTGAAAAAACCATAGGTTTCAGACACGTTATAGTTACAAATTAGCATTTAAAAAACCTTTGAAATTCACTGAAAAAACCATAGGTTTCAGACACGTTATAGTTACAAATTAGCATTTAAAAAACCTTTGAAATTCACTGAAAAAACCATAGGTTTTAGGGACAGTTATAGTTACTTGGACATTGCACTCGTACAAAACCCGTGAAATTCCCCCGTTATAGTTAGTTCAGCTAACTATAACTCGCGCCCCGCAATGCACTGCTGATGACGTCACATATTACATCACTCATGACATGGTCAGTGACATCACTGATGACATCACTGATGACATCTCAAATGACATCACTGATGACATCATCCAGTGACTGTGTGTTTCTGTAAAGTTAAAATATTTTTAATATATATAGGAAAAGACGTATTGAAGAATGAGTGGGTGTGTAAGTGTCTGTATGGATGATTTAGTAGGTGCGTGACTGACTCTATAAGTGAGTGATTTAACGTATCTTACTGAATGCATGGGTTAGTGACTAATCTGGGTGAATGTCTGTATCCGTCTGTCTGTTGCTGTGTAAGTGGCTGCATGTGTTTGTGAATAGCTAAATGAGTGTCTATATGAGTTATTGAATGCTTGTCTGAGTATCTGTATGGGTGCCTGAGTGTTTGTGTGGGAGGGGTGTGTGCAACTCTGTGCATAGATGTGTGAGTGGGTGATTCACTGGGTGGATGGTTTCAAGAGTGCATCTGTGATAGACTGTATGGGTGGGTAAGTGTGTGTAAGAGTGTGTTAGTGAGTGAATGTATGTCCCAGTGGTACATGTGTGAGTAACTACATATGTGAAAGGCAGTATATATGTGTGTTGGAGTATATAAATAGCTATAAGCAAGAGTGAGTGATTGTGATAGTGGCTGTATGGATGAGTGTGTGCTTGTATCAGTGATTGTATAAGAGCGTAACAATGTGCTACTATTTGTATGAGTAAGTGAGCTGGTGTGTGTATAACTGTATAGGTGAGTAAATGGCAGTGTGTTTAATTATTTGCATGACTGACTAGGTGTCTGAGTATCTCTATGGATGAGTGGCGTTGTTTGAGTGTCTATATAGGAGTAAGAGTGCATATGATAGTCCTGTACTGAGTGACCGTAAGTATGAGTGACTGTACGGGTGAGTGAGTGGATGTGTGTGTGTAGACCTAAGAATCAGTGAGTGGGTATGTAGTTATTGGTGTTGGTGTGTCTATGGTTTTGCGAATGGCAGTCTGTAATTTAGAGTGGGTGTATCAAAGATTATATTAGGGTGTGAGGAGGTGCATCAGATTATCACGTGGATGATGTCATCAGTGATGTCATTTGAGATGTCATCAGTGATGTCATCAGTGATGTCACTGACCATGTCATGAGTGATGTAATATGTGACGTCATCAGCAGTGCATTGCGGGGCGCGAGTTATAGTTAGCTGAACTAACTATAACGGGGGAATTTCACGGGTTTTGTACGAGTGCAATGTCCAAGTAACTATAACTGTCCCTAAAACCTATGGTTTTTTCAGTGAATTTCAAAGGTTTTTTAAATGCTAATTTGTAACTATAACGTGTCTGAAACCTATGGTTTTTTCAGTGAATTTCAAAGGTTTTTTAAATGCTAATTTGTAACTATAACGTGTCTGAAACCTATGGTTTTTTCAGTGAATTTCAAAGGTTTTTAAATGCTAATTTCTAACTATAACGTGCCTGATACCTACGGTTTTTTCAGTGAATTTCAAAGGTTTTGTAAATGACAATTTTTAAATGTATTAATTGTTATATTAATTTTTTTCATACTGATTTACTACATTTTTAGAAACATTTTTTTTTACATATTTTATTTTTTAAATTACATTGTAATTACATTATACATTACATTACAAAAAATACTTTCTCAGAATGAATTACTTTAGTTTAAATACTTTGCACATAGGCAATAGACTTTTAAGTACAGTAGTTACAGTTGTTGCAATGGGCAACACATTTTCAAACACAATGCAACATTCAGCTCAATGTGAATTTCTAGTTAAATGCAATTAGTTACTTTATGGATTACTTTTCTAACCACAGGACTGGATCCTAGATTCAGTCCTGGTACATCTCCTGTAAACAGTTGAGTAAAAGCGTTTTGGTTACAGTCGTGATTTTTAAGGAATATTATTGTATTTTAAAAGTTGACACTTAGAAACTTTTTCTCATAGAATCACCAATGTTATCCTATGGAAGGAAATTCACTTAGCAGGTAAAAACTGTTATCATTACTTTTTCTTACTCAGTGTTGGATCCTGGATCCAGCACTGGTGCATCTCCTGTAAACAGTTGAAAGAATGCGTTTAAGTCATACAGGTGATTTTTAAGGAATATTTGTAGTTTGTAAAAATCAACACTTTGAAACTTTTTGCTGAAAACCAGACAATGGATTCCTATGGAAGAAAATATAAGTTACTGGTAAGTACGGTTAAAATTACTTTTCAGGGTCAGTGCTGGGCTAAAAGATGCAGCACTGGGTTCTCTCCTGATAACAGGTGAGTAAATTGGTATTCGTACTTTGGTTGATTTTAGAGGAATATTATAAAGTTCAAAAACTCCACACTTAGAAGAATTTCCAAGTGAAACCAGTCAATGTTAGCCTATGAAGGTAATTGAAGTTACCGGTAAGTACGGTTAAAATTACTTTTCAGGACCAGTACTGGGCTGAAAGATGCAGCACTGAGGTCTCTCATGATAACAGGTGAGTAAATCAGAATTCGTATTTCGGCTGATTTTAGAGGAATATTTGTATGTTTCAAAAATCAACACTTAGAAACTTTTTCAGCAAAAAGCAGGCAATGATATCCTATGGAAGGAAATTCAAGTTACTGGTAAGTACGGTTAAAATTACTTTTGAGGATCAGTACTGGGCTGAAAGATGCAGCACTGAGGTCTCTCCTGATAACAGGTGAGTAAATCGGAATTCGTATTTCGGCTGATTTTAGAGGAATATTTTAAAGTTCCAAAACTCCACACTTAGAAGAATTTCCAAGTGAAACCAGTCAATGTTAGCCTATGGAAGGAAATTCAAGTTACTGGTAAGTACGGTTAAAATTACTTTTCAGGACCAGTACTGGGCTGAAAGATACAGCACTGAGGTCTCTCCTTATAACAGGTGAGTAAATCGGAATTCGTATTTCGGCTGATTTTAGAGGAATATTTGTATGTTTCAAAAATCAACACTTAGAAGAATTTCCAAGTGAAACCAGTCAATGTTAGCCTATGAAGGAAATTCAAGTTACTGGTAAGTACGGTTAAAATTACTTTTCAGGATTAGTACTGGGCTGAAAGATGCAGCACTGAGGTCTCTCCTGATAACAGGTGAGTAAATCGGAATTCGTATTTCGGCTGATTTTAGAGGAATATTTTAAAGTTCCAAAACTCCACACTTAGAAGAATTTCCAAGTGAAACCAGTCAATGTTAGCCTATGGAAGGAAATTCAAGTTACTGGTAAGTACGGTTAAAATTACTTTTCAGGACCAGTACTGGGCTGAAAGATACAGCACTGAGGTCTCTCCTTATAACAGGTGAGTAAATCGGAATTCGTATTTCGGCTGATTTTAGAGGAATATTTGTATGTTTCAAAAATCAACACTTAGAAACTTTTTCAGCAAAAAGCAGGCAATGATATCCTATGGAAGGAAATTCAAGTTACTGGTAAGTACGGTTAAAATTACTTTTCAGGATCAGTACTGGGCTGAAAGATGCAGCACTGAGGTCTCTCCTGATAACAGGTGAGTAAATCGGAATTCGTATTTCGGCTGATTTTAGAGGAATATTTTAAAGTTCCAAAACTCCACACTTAGAAGAATTTCCAAGTGAAACCAGTCAATGTTAGCCTATGAAGGAAATTCAAGTTACCGGTAAGTACGGTTAAAATTACTTTTCAGTACCAGTACTGGGCTGAAAGATGCAGCACTGAGGTCTCTCCTGATAACAGGTGAGTAAATCGGAATTCGTATTTCGGCTGATTTTAGAGGAATATTTTAAAGTTCCAAAACTCCACACTTAGAAGAATTTCCAAGTGAAACCAGTCAATGTTAGCCTATGGAAGGAAATTCAAGTTACTGGTAAGTACGGTTAAAATTACTTTTCAGGACCAGTACTGGGCTGAAAGATACAGCACTGAGGTCTCTCCTGATAACAGGTGAGTAAATCGGAATTCGTATTTCGGATGATTTTAGAAGAATATTTGCACAATGGTGAAGGGAGGGGCGGGGCCTGAGGTGACATCTGTGCAAACGCGCCCCGTGGCGCGTTTTAAGTTGGGGGATTAAGTCCCCTTGAATCCTGAGGGTCCCTAGGGGCCAACTAGCCCACCAGGAACCTCCAATATGCGCCAGGGGCTGCGTTGCAGAGACGTGTAGAGAGGCCACACCCCTTTTACACCTCTCTGCAACGCAGCTCTGTGGCGCTTTCTGGATGTACCTGTTGGGCTAGTTGGCCCCCAGGGACCCTCAGGATTGAAGGGGATTTAATTCACCATCTTAAAACGCGCCACGGGGCCTGTTTGCACACATGTCACCTGAAGCCCCGCCCTCCCTTCACCACTGTGCAAACGCGCCCCGTGGCGCGTTTTAAGTTGGGGATTAAGTCCCCTTGAATCCTGAGGGTCCCCGGAGTCCAACTAGCCCACCATATACCTCCAAAAGCGCCACAGAGCTGCGTTGCAGAGAGGTGTAAAAGGGGTGTGGCCTCTCTACACGTCTCTGCAACGCAGCCCCCTGGCGCATATTGGAGGTTCCTGGTGGGCTAGTTGGCCCCCAGGGACCCCCAGTATTCAGGGGAATTCGTTCCCCCTCTGCAAAACGCGCCAGGGGCGCGTTTGCAGAGTGGTGAAGGAAGGGGGCGGGGCCTGCGGGCCCGATCGTTTAAAAAATAAAAATAAAAATTTGTCCCCTGAAGGGGGGCTGTGTGGCCCCCTTCCTTTTTCCTGTTTTTGGGCCCTGGGGACCCCATCCCCCAGGGCCTTACCCCTTTTTTAAATTTAATTTTATTTAAAAAAACGGGAAGGGGGCCGCGTGGCCCCCTTCCCTGGGCCTGTATTGGCCCCGGGGACCCCATCCCCCAGGGCATGGCCTTTTTTTATTTTCTTGGGAGGGGGGCTGCGTGGCCCCCCTCCTCAGGCCATTTAAGGCCCCGGGGACCCCATCCCCCGGGGCCGGCATTTCCATTTTTTTTTATTTTCATTTTTTTTTATTTTTTTGGGGGAGGGGGCCGCGTGGCCCTCCTACAGGCCACTACTTGCCCCGGGGACCCCATCCCCCGGAGCTGGCCCTCTCCGTTGGGGACTGTGGGGGGTCCCCAATCCCCCACAGTCCCGCCGGCTCCCCACGTCCCTTGGGAGCCGGCATTGCTGTTCCACATGGGGAGCAGCTGACATGCTGCTCCCCATGTGGAAAAGCAATCGGCTTTGGATATTGGAAGAGAGAGCAGGTTTCCCTGCTCTCTCTTCCAATATCCAGCAGTTTGCTATGGCAGGACGGGAGCCGCGAGGCTCCCGTCCTGCCATAGCAAACTACAGTGTCCCGGGGGTAGGCACCCCGGGACACTGCAGGAGCCGGCCCTGGGGGGTGGCGGTCCCCAGGGCCATCAAGGGCTCCAGGAGGGGGGCCGCGCGGCCCCCCTCCCTACATCAGCACAGCCCCGGGGAGGTGGTGGTCCCCGGGGCTTCGGGGGTCCAAAACAGACCCCCATTTTAATTTGTTAGTGCCCCGGGGAGGTGGCGGTCCCCGGGGCGTGTGGGGGGGCTGGAGCCCCCCACACAGGTTGTTTAATTTTTTTTAAAAAGCCCCGGGGAGGTGGTGGTCCCCGGGGCTGCGGGAGGGCTCAGAGCCCTCCCGCACCATTTTAAAAGAAAGCCCCGGGGGTGGCGGTCCCCGGGGCTTGGGGGCCCTTTGAGGCCCCCCACACATAAAATTAAACCCCCACCATGCCCCCGGGACTTGGGCCACCCGAGGGCAAAATACAATCGAAGCGCGGGAGACCGCGCTTCGATTTTTTTTCCGGCAGGATTCGCGCACCCTGAGCGCATCCTGACGATTTTAAAAAATTATTTTTATTTTTTTTTGCCCAGGGGTCCTTGTGGGACCCCTGAGCAAACCTAGGGGTCAGGGTGTTTCTACCCTGCCCCCTTTGTGCGCTTTGCGCACTTGTTTCTGTCCCTCGGTTCTACCGAGGGACAAAATGGCTGCCAACATTTCCTGAATCGGAATGTTGACAGCCAGCTGACAGCCAATTAACATGCAGCTCGTGACCGGGACGGTGCGCGCAGGGTGCGCTCAGGGTGCGCGAATCCTCCGTGCCCATAGATATATATGTACTTTTACTTTTGATTTTCTCAGCAACTACTGAACGGATTTACACCATTTAACAAAAGGGTTCTTTCTGAACCAAGAACTACCTCTTTGCCAAATTTGGTGTAATTCCGTTCAGCAGTTCGGGCTGTAGCCGTGTCTAAAGTTTCCTATGGAAAATTGCATGGGGAAAACACGTTTTGGGACCCCCTTTTTTCTCGGCCCCCGCTTGACGAATCCCCCGAGACTTTCAGGGTAGGAGCGGACCGGAGCGCCCCACAAAGTTTGAAAATTTTGCGAAGATACGTCAACCGGCAAGAGAGTTATTTCAAATAGAATGTCGTGGATTTCCTATGGATAATAGGTTGTAACTATAACTATCTACTGGCGACCGCCAGTAGATAATATATATATATATATATATATATATATATATATATATATATATATATACTTTCTAGACCCTCCTTCTTCTATCCCTCCACTATTCCCTTTACAATCCAAATAACAGACTAACATGCCCACCACTCAAATCAAATTAATTTCATATTTCCCTACACTAAATCACCTCTAATCCTTTTTGGGTTCCAGAGTAGCCTGCTACTCGCCGAAAAGTGCTACAACACCTCATCAGGGGAGCAAGCGCTATATAAATGCAAACCCTTCCCTCTTCCATCCTGCTACGATCCTTTTCAATCTAAATAATAGACTAACATTTCCTCCGCTTAAATTAATTTAATATTTTCCCTATACTAATTCACCACTAATCCTTTTTGGGTACCGGAGTAGCATGCTACTTGCTGAAAAAGTCCTTCAACACCTCATTAGGGGTAGTATGCGCTATATAAATGCAATTACAATACAATACAATTCAGTGTTTAGGAGTCTTTAAATAACAACACACTAAATCTAGAGTTTACAAGCTCAATGAGTGATTCCACTGTGCATTTTCTAGATTTGGAAGTCTTTGTGAAAAAAGGTATTCTGCACACCCGCACTTTCAGAAAGCCCACAGCTGGGAATTCTGTATTGCATTATGACAGTTTCCACCCTCAGAAATTAGAATTGATTATTCCCTATGCTGAGCAACTAAGGATGAAGAGGAATTGCAGCGATGAGAGTTCACTGGAGGTAGCCCAAATGAACCTAACAGAGAGATTCAGGGAGAGGGGCTATAGTCAGGCAGTACTGAACCAAGCAGTGACAAAGGTAGACAAACTGTCAAGGCAAGAAATTCTGTTGGGCACGGGAAGAAAGAAGGAGAGTATCAGGGATCACGTACAGAAAACAAGGATGATAACCGGGTACAATGCCTGTCATGCCAGTGTGAGAGACTGCATGAATAGGCATTGGCACCTAGTTAGAGGAGATCCCATAGTGGGCGATTTGGTCTCAAGGAAACCACTTGTCTCATTTAGGAGAGCTAAATCTATGAGACAAGATTTGGTAAACACTAGCCCTGAAATAATTGAATCCATGAGATGGCTTAAAACTAATCCAGGTTTCAATAAGTGCCTAAAGTGTAAGGCATGCAGGCATGGGGTGAATATAAAAGAAGTAAAAATGCCCCTAATGCAGAAACCATGGAGAATTCCTCGGTTCTTTAACTGCAAAAGTGACCATGTGGGGTACGTGCTGCAATGCACATGCTTCGTGGTCTACGTGGGCAGTACCATCCACATGGCCCACGTTAGGATTCTCCAACATCTTAGAGCAGTTAATAATAGGGATCAATCTTATCCAGTAGCCCGCCATATCAATGAGGTCCATGGAGGTAGAAGTGAGGAGTTAAGTTACTATGTAATTGATTCAGTCCCCAAAAAGAGAAGGGGGGGAAACCGTGAGGGGAAATTAAGGCAATTGGAGTCTCGTTACATTTTAATGTTCGATTCAAAGACCCCTAACGGTTTGAATTCTGATGAAGATCTTTGTCCATTTGTGATAAAGAACATGAGCCTTTGAAAACAAGAGAAGTAATTGATTGGATTCATTTCCCGTAGAGTCTGAGAGCTGAATCTAAATGAAATGATGGATGATAACCTAGAGAGAGATAGTTGTGTCACATTTTAATGGTTTTAGAAAGATCATATAGATTGCATATAGACATCTATTTGTACCCCCTTTTATGCAAAATGGTGCTTGGGTGCGATAGTTATAAAGATCGAATCTTCTACTGTTCCTCTTATAGGGAGGAGGAAATAAAGGGTGTATAAGAGGTTTTTTGTTATCAAGGAAACAAACTTTAAGACCACTTATTGAAACTTTGAATTCCAGTTTGTTTTAGAGTACTTTTCAAAGGAAAGTTCTTGCACTGAAGCACTAGCACTTATGCCAGCTGTTACTGCAACTTTGCAGACAAAGAATAGCTGCTATTGCGATTTTGCACACAAGTGTAACTTGCTGTTGCGAGTTTGCACATGTCTAGCCGGATCTATGTATTGGTGAGAAATAGGCTGTCTCATGAAAGGATTGGCTGCTATTGCAACTTTGCACATTATTGTAAGCTGCTATTGCGAATTTGCACATCTCTATTTGGAAATTGCATTTGCAAATAATACGCTGGTACATGAAAGTACATAATTTATGAGAATTAGCATTTGCTAATTAGAAACTGCACTTGCTGGGTGAATATTAGCGTTGTAAATCAGAATATGAGTGTAAATTGCTGTTGTAAATCTGTACAAGTTTAGCTGGATTTTGCACTTGCTAGAAATAGACTGCTCCATGATAGGACTGGCTGCTATTGCAACTTTGCACAAAACTGTAAGCTGCTATTGCAAATTTGCACATTTCAATTTGGAAATTGCAACTGTGAGAATTAGCAATTACCAATTATGATCATCATGAGGACAGCTGGATTTCTGTAGGAGACAAGAAGATGGTCTTATCTCGTATCTATATGTCTAGTGGATTAATCGAGCACCGTCTGCCTATAAGATACATAATTGGCAGCTTAAATCAGGATCTGGAAGCGAGGGGTAGGGAATAACACCTATACCGAATATGACACCATTATGGTGGATCATGAAGAGGTGTTTCCTGTTAAGATATTAATTTATTGAGCACTTGCATTGTATTAGGATAAATGCATTATGGAGTTTGTCCAGTTAGTAAGGAAAAAAGAAACACCTGAAGTGGGATTTTACCCTTCGCCTGATTATAACTATGCCAGGGTTGCAGGGAAGTTGTGATGATATAAAGAGAGTGAAGAGAGAAGAAAAAGCACTAGTCACACCCAACCCCTAAGCACCTGTTTAAGATCTGAACAGACACACACGGGCTCGTGGTTGTGGTACAATAAAGTTCAATATACACAAGAAACAAAAATAAAATAGCAGTTAAAAGGTATAAAAATGGAAAAATTTAAAAAGAATGTATAAAAAAGTATAAAAATCTTTAAGGAAATAGCAACAAAAATGAGATTGTAAAAATAATTGTTGTGTAATGTATACTGTGTAAGTAATGAGCTTTGCGACTCTGTGGAGTATGTTGTTTATGTCCATGGGGTCATGTGATGTTTAAATGTGCATTTAAATGAATTTTGGTAGTAAAGCTTTGTATGTGATCAAGGCAGGGGATCCTGCCGAAACGTGTCATAGCCCTAAGCATTAAAATATAATTTCTTACCTGAAGTTGGTGACTGCGGTGTCGTTTTCCTGGTACCAGAGTTGCAGTGACGGAAGTGTTTGGATATATATATATATATATATATATTCACTGAAAAAACCATAGGTTTTAGGGACGTTATAGTTACAAATTAGCATTTAAAAACCTTTGAAATTCACTGAAAAAACCATAGGTTTTAGGGACAGTTATAGTTAGTTGGACATTGCACTCGTACAAAACCCGTGAAATTCCCCCGTTATAGTTAGTTCAGCTAACTATAACTCGCGCCCCGCAATGCACTGCTGATGACGTCACATATTACATCACTCATGACATGGTCAGTGACATCACTGATGACATCACTGATGACATCATCCAGTGACTGTGTGTTTCTGTAAAGTTTAAATATTTTTATATATATAGGGAAAGGCGTATTGAAGAATGAGTGGGTGTATAAGTGTCTGTATGGATGATTTAGTAGGTGCGTGACTAATTCTATAAGTGAGTGATTAAACGTATCTTACTGAATGCATGGGTTAGTGACTAAACTGGGTGAATGTCTGTATCTGTCTGTTGCTGTGTAAGTGGCTGCATGGGTTTGTGAATAGCTACATGAGTGTCTATAAGAGTTATTGATTTGTTGTCTGAGTATCTGTATGGGTGCCTGAGTGTTTGTGTGGATGGGGTGTGTGCGACTGTGCATAGATGTGTGAGTGGGTGATTCACTGGGTGGATGGTTTCAAGAGTGCATCTGTGATAGACTGTATGGGTGGGTAAGTGTGTGTAAGAGTGTGTTAGTGAGTGAATGTATGTCCCAGTGGTACATGTGTGAGTAACTACATATGTGAAAGGCAGTATATATGTGTGTTGGAGTATATAAATAGCTATAAGCGAGAGTGAGTGATTGTGATAGTGGCTTATGGATGAGTGTGTGCTTGTATCAGTGATTGTATAAGAGCGTAACAATGTGCTAGTATTTGTATGATTAAGTGAGCTGGTGTGTGTATAACTGTATAGGTGAGTAAATGGCAGTGTGTTTAATTATTTGCATGACTGACTAGGTGTGTGAGTACCTCTAAGGATGAGTGGCGGTGTTTGAGTGTCTATATAGGAGTAAGAGTGCATATGATAGTCCTGTATTGAGTGACCATAAGTATGAGTGACTGTACGGGTGAGTGAGTGGATGTGTGTGTGTAGACCTAAGAATCAGTGAGTGGGTATGTAGTTATTGGTGTTGGAGTGTCTATGGTTTTGCGAATGGCAGTCTGTAATTTAGATTGGGTGTATCAAAGGTTATATTAGGGTGTGAAGAGCTGCATCAGATTATCACGTGGATGATGTCATCAGTGATGTCATTTGAGATGTCATCAGTGATGTCATCAGTGATGTCACTGACCATGTCATGAGTGATGTAATATGTGACGTCATCAGCAGTGCATTATGGGGCGCGAGTTATAGTTAGCTGAACTAACTATAACGGGGGAATTTCACGGGTTTTGTACGAGTGCAATGTCCAACTAACTATAACTGTCCCTAAAACCTATGGTTTTTTCAGTGAATTTCAGAGGTTTTTTAAATGCTAATTTGTAACTATAACGTCCCTAAAACCTATGGTTTTTTCAGTGAATTTCAAAGGTTTTTTAAATGCTAATTTGTAACTATAACATGTCTGAAACCTACGGTTTTTTCAGTGAATTTCAAAGGTTTTGTAAATGACAATTTGTAAATGTATTAATTGTTATATACATTTTTTTCATACTGATTTCGAAATTTTTTAGAAAACATTTTTTTTTACATATTTTATTTTTTAAATTACATTGTAATTATATTATACATTACAAAAAATACTTTCTCAGAATGAATTACTTTAGTTTAAATACTTTGCACATAGGCAATAGACTTTTAAGTACAGTAGTTACAGTTGTTGCAATGGGCAACACATTTTCAAACACAATGCAACATTCAGCTCAATGTGAATTTCTAGTTAAATGCAATTAGTTACTTTATGGATTACTTTTTCTAACCACAGGACTGGATCCTAGATTCAGTCCTGGGACATCTCCTGTAAACAGTTGAGTAAAAGCGTTTTGGTTACAGTCGTGATTTTTAAGGAATATTATTGTACTTTAAAAGTTGACACTTAGAAACTTTTTCTCATAGAATGACCAATGTTATCCTATGGAAGGAAATTCACTTAGGAGGTAAAAACTGTTATCGTTACTTTTTGTTAATCAGTGTTGGATCCTGGATCCAGCACTGGTGCATCTCCTGTAAACAGTTGAAAGAATGCGTTTAAGTCATACAGGCGATTTTTAAGGAATATTTGTAGTTTGTGAAAATCGACACTTTGAAACTTTTCTGCTGAAAACCAGACAAAGGATTCCTATGGAAGAAAATATAAGTTACTGGTAAGTACGGTTAAAATTACTTTTCAGGGTCAGTGCTGGGCTAAAAGATGCAGCACTGGGTTCTCTCCTGATAACAGGTGAGTAAATTGGAATTCGTACTTTGGTTGATTTTAGAGGAATATTATAAAGTTCCAAAACTCCACACTTAGAAGAATTTCCAAGTGAAACCAGTCAATGTTAGCCTATGAAAGAAATTCAAGTTACCGGTAAGTACGGTTAAAATTAATTTTGAGGATCAGTACTGGGCTGAAAGATGCAGCACTGAGGTCTCTCCTGATAACAGGTGAGTAAATCAGAATTCGGATTTCGGCTGATTTTAGAGGAATATTTGTATGTTTCAAAAATCAAAACTTAGAAGAATTTCCAAGTGAAACCAGTCAATGTTAGCCTATGAAGGAAATTCAAGTTACCGGTAAGTACGGTTAAAATTACTTTTCAGGATCAGTACTGGGCTGAAAGATGCAGCACTGAGGTCTCTCCTGATAACAGGTGAGTAAATCGGAATTCGTATTTCGGCTGATTTTAGAGGAATATTTTAAAGTTCCAAAACTCCACACTTAGAAGAATTTCCAAGTGAAACCAGTCAATGTTAGCCTATGAAGGAAATTCAAGTTACCGGTAAGTACGGTTAAAATTACTTTTCAGGACCAGTACTGGGCTGAAAGATGCAGCACTGAGGTCTCTCCTGATAACAGGTGAGTAAATCGGAATTCGTATTTCGGCTGATTTTAGAGGAATATTTTTAAGTTCCAAAACTCCACACTTCGAAGAATTTCCAAGTGAAACCAGTCAATGTTAGCCTATGGAAGGAAATTCAAGTTACTGGTAAGTACGGTTAAAATTACTTTTGAGGATCAGTACTGGGCTGAAAGATGCAGCACTGAGGTCTCTCCTGATAACAGGTGAGTAAATCAGAATTCGGATTTCGGCTGATTTTAGAGGAATATTTGTATGTTTCAAAAATCAACACTTAGAATCTTTTTCAGCAAAAAGCAGGCAATGATATCCTATGGAAGGAAATTCAAGTTACCGGTAAGTACGGTTAAAATTACTTTTGAGGATCAGTACTGGGCTGAAACATGCAGCACTGAGGTCTCTCCTGATAACAGGTGAGTAAATCGGAATTCGTATTTCGGCTGATTTTAGAGGAATATTTTAAAGTTCCAAAACTCCACACTTAGAAGAATTTCCAAGTGAAACCAGTCAATGTTAGCCTATGGAAGGAAATTCAAGTTACTGGTAAGTACGGTTAAAATTACTTTTCAGGACCAGTACTGGGCTGAAAGATGCAGCACTGAGGTCTCTCCTGATAACAGGTGAGTAAATCAGAATTCGGATTTCGGCTGATTTTAGAGGAATATTTGTATGTTTCAAAAATCAAAACTTAGAAGAATTTCCAAGTGAAACCAGTCAATGTTAGCCTATGAAGGAAATTCAAGTTACCGGTAAGTACGGTTAAAATTACTTTTCAGGATCAGTACTGGGCTGAAAGATGCAGCACTGAGGTCTCTCCTGATAACAGGTGAGTAAATCGGAATTCGTATTTCGGCTGATTTTAGAGGAATATTTTAAAGTTCCAAAACTCCACACTTAGAAGAATTTCCAAGTGAAACCAGTCAATGTTAGCCTATGAAGGAAATTCAAGTTACCGGTAAGTACGGTTAAAATTACTTTTCAGGACCAGTACTGGGCTGAAAGATGCAGCACTGAGGTCTCTCCTGATAACAGGTGAGTAAATCGGAATTCGTATTTCGGCTGATTTTAGAGGAATATTTTTAAGTTCCATAACTCCACACTTCGAAGAATTTCCAAGTGAAACCAGTCAATGTTAGCCTATGGAAGGAAATTCAAGTTACTGGTAAGTACGGTTAAAATTACTTTTGAGGATCAGTACTGGGCTGAAACATGCAGCACTGAGGTCTCTCCTGATAACAGGTGAGTAAATCGGAATTCGTATTTCGGCTGATTTTAGAGGAATATTTTAAAGTTCCAAAACTCCACACTTAGAAGAATTTCCAAGTGAAACCAGTCAATGTTAGCCTATGGAAGGAAATTCAAGTTACTGGTAAGTACGGTTAAAATTACTTTTCAGGACCAGTACTGGGCTGAAAGATGCAGCACTGAGGTCTCTCCTGATAACAGGTGAGTAAATCAGAATTCGGATTTCGGCTGATTTTAGAGGAATATTTGTATGTTTCAAAATCAAAACTTAGAAGAATTTCCAAGTGAAACCAGTCAATGTTAGCCTATGAAGGAAATTCAAGTTACCGGTAAGTACGGTTAAAATTACTTTTGAGGATCAGTACTGGGCTGAAAGATGCAGCACTGAGGTCTCTCCTGATAACAGGTGAGTAAATCAGAATTCGGATTTCGGCTGATTTTAGAGGAATATTTGTATGTTTCAAAAATCAACACTTAGAATCTTTTTCAGCAAAAAGCAGGCAATGATATCCTATGGAAGGAAATTCAAGTTACCGGTAAGTACGGTTAAAATTACTTTTGAGGATCAGTACTGGGCTGAAACATGCAGCACTGAGGTCTCTCCTGATAACAGGTGAGTAAATCGGAATTCGTATTTCGGCTGATTTTAGAGGAATATTTTAAAGTTCCAAAACTCCACACTTAGAAGAATTTCCAAGTGAAACCAGTCAATGTTAGCCTATGGAAGGAAATTCAAGTTACTGGTAAGTACGGTTAAAATTACTTTTCAGGACCAGTACTGGGCTGAAAGATGCAGCACTGAGGTCTCTCCTGATAACAGGTGAGTAAATCAGAATTCGGATTTCGGCTGATTTTAGAGGAATATTTGTATGTTTCAAAATCAAAACTTAGAAGAATTTCCAAGTGAAACCAGTCAATGTTAGCCTATGAAGGAAATTCAAGTTACCGGTAAGTACGGTTAAAATTACTTTTCAGGATCAGTACTGGGCTGAAAGATGCAGCACTGAGGTCTCTCCTGATAACAGGTGAGTAAATCGGAATTCGTATTTCGGCTGATTTTAGAGGAATATTTTAAAGTTCCAAAACTCCACACTTAGAAGAATTTCCAAGTGAAACCAGTCAATGTTAGCCTATGAAGGAAATTCAAGTTACCGGTAAGTACGGTTAAAATTACTTTTCAGGACCAGTACTGGGCTGAAAGATGCAGCACTGAGGTCTCTCCTGATAACAGGTGAGTAAATCGGAATTCGTATTTCGGCTGATTTTAGAGGAATATTTTAAAGTTCCAAAACTCCACACTTAGAAGAATTTCCAAGTGAAACCAGTCAATGTTAGCCTATGGAAGGAAATTCAAGTTACTGGTAAGTACGGTTAAAATTACTTTTCAGGACAAGTACTGGGCTGAAAGATGCAGCACTGAGGTCTCTCCTGATAACAGGTGAGTAAATCAGAATTCGGATTTCGGCTGATTTTAGAGGAATATTTGTATGTTTCAAAAATCAACACAGAAACTTTTTCAGCAAAAAGCAGTCAATGATATCCTATGGAAGGAAATTCAAGTTACTGGTAAGTACGGTTAAAATTACTTTTGAGGATCAGTACTGGGCTGAAAGATGCAGCACTGAGGTCTCTCCTGATAACAGGTGAGTAAATCGGAATTCGTATTTCGGCTGATTTTAGAGGAATATTTTAAAGTTCCAAAACTCCACACTTAGAAGAATTTCCAAGTGATACCAGTCAATGTTAGCCTATGAAGGAAATTCAAGTTACTGGTAAGTACGGTTAAAATTACTTTTCAGGATCAGTACTGGGCTGAAAGATGCAGCACTGAGGTCTCTCCTGATAACAGGTGAGTAAATCGGAATTCGTATTTCGGCTGATTTTAGAGGAATATTTTAAAGTTCCAAAACTCCACACTTAGAAGAATTTCCAAGTGAAACCAGTCAATGTTAGCCTATGAAGGAAATTCAAGTTACCGGTAAGTACGGTTAAAATTACTTTTCAGGACCAGTACTGGGCTGAAAGATGCAGCACTGAGGTCTCTCCTGATAACAGGTGAGTAAATCGGAATTCGTATTTCGGCTGATTTTAGAGGAATATTTTAAAGTTCCAAAACTCCACACTTAGAAGAATTTCCAAGTGAAACCAGTCAATGTTAGCCTATGGAAGGAAATTCAAGTTACTGGTAAGTACGGTTAAAATTACTTTTCAGGACAAGTACTGGGCTGAAAGATGCAGCACTGAGGTCTCTCCTGATAACAGGTGAGTAAATCAGAATTCGGATTTCGGCTGATTTTAGAGGAATATTTGTATGTTTCAAAAATCAACACTTAGAAGAATTTCCAAGTGAAACCAGTCAATGTTAGCCTATGAAGGAAATTCAAGTTACCGGTAAGTACGGTTAAAATTACTTTTGAGGATCAGTACTGGGCTGAAAGATGCAGCACTGAGGTCTCTCCTGATAACAGGTGAGTAAATCAGAATTCGGATTTCGGCTGATTTTAGAGGAATATTTGTATGTTTCAAAAATCAACACTTAGAAACTTTTTCAGCAAAAAGCAGTCAATGATATCCTATGGAAGGAAATTCAAGTTACTGGTAAGTACGGTTAAAATTACTTTTGAGGATCAGTACTGGGCTGAAAGATGCAGCACTGAGGTCTCTCCTGATAACAGGTGAGTAAATCGGAATTCGTATTTCGGCTGATTTTAGAGGAATATTTTAAAGTTCCAAAACTCCACACTTAGAAGAATTTCCAAGTGATACCAGTCAATGTTAGCCTATGAAGGAAATTCAAGTTACTGGTAAGTACGGTTAAAATTACTTTTCAGGATCAGTACTGGGCTGAAAGATGCAGCACTGAGGTCTCTCCTGATAACAGGTGAGTAAATCGGAATTCGGATTTCGGCTGATTTTAGAGGAATATTTGCACAATGGTGAAGGGAGAGGGCGGGGCCTGAGGTGACATCTGTGCAAACGCGCCCCGTGGTGCGTTTTAAGTTGGGGGATTAAGTCCCCTTGAATCCTGAGGGTCCCTAGGGGCCAACTAGCCGGGGCCAATTAACATCGAAGCGCGGGAGACCGCGCTTCGATTTTTTTTTTTTCGGCAGGATTCGCGCACCCTGAGCGCATCCTGCCGATTTTTAAAATAAATTTTTTTTTTTTTTTTGCCCAGGGGGTTCTTGTGGGACCCCTGAGCAAACCTAGGGGGTCAGGGTGTTTCTACCCTGCCCCCTTTGTGCGCTTTGCGCACTTGTTTCTGTCCCTCGGTTCTACCGAGGGACAAAATGGCTGCCAACATTTCCTGAATCGGAATGTTGACAGCCAGCTGACAGCCAATTAACATGCAGCTCGTGATCGGGACGGTGCGCGCAGGGTGCGCTGAGGGTACGCGGACCCTACTCGGCCATAGATATCACTAACTTTTTACTTTTCATTTTCAAAGCAACTACTGAACGGATTTACACCATTTAACAAAAGGGTTCTTTCTGAACCAAGAACTACCTCTTTGCCAAATTTGGTGTAATTCCGTTCAGCAGTTCGGGCTGTAGCCGTGTCTAAAGTTTCCTATGGAAAAGTGCATGGGGAAAACGCGTTTGGGACCCCCTTTTTCTCGGCCCCCGCTTGACGAATCCCCCGAGACTTTCAGGGTAGGAGCGGACCGGAGCGGGCCACAAAGTTTGAAAATTTCGCGAAGATACGTCAACCGGCAAGAGAGTTATTTCAAATAGAATGTCGCGGATTTCCTATGGATAATAGGTTGTAACTATAACTATCTACTGGCGACCGCCAGTAGATAATATATATATATATATATATATATATATATATATATATATATATATATATATATATATATATATATATATATATATACTTTCTAGACCCTCCCTTCTTCTATCCCTCCACTATTCCCTTTACAATCCAAATAACAGACTAACATGCCCACCACTCAAATCAAGTTCATTTCATATTTCCCTACACTAAATAACCACTAATCCTTTTTGGGTTCCAGAGTAGCCTGCTACTCGCCGAAAAGTGCTACAACACCTCATCAGGGGAGCAAGCGCTATATAAATGCAAACCCTTCCCTCTTCCATCCTGCTACGATCCTTTTCAATCTAAATAATAGACTAACATTTCCACCGCTCAAATTAATTTAATATTTTCCCTATACTAATTCACCACTAATCCTTTTTGGGTTCCGGAGTAGCATCCAAAAGGAAATAGACAAACTGAATCAGCAACTGGATTTACATGAGCAAAAAGAATTGCTTAAAAAAGGCAGAGAAGGAATAGAAGTACGTTTAAAAAAGCAGGAGGACACTATAAAAGCCCGGAAAATATTCAAGTTTGCCCGCGATAAAAAGGACTACGAAACCGGCAGAGTATTCACGTTTTCGAGGAAATTCGACACAGTGAAGAGGCAGGCAATGATTCCTCAAACAAGTTTGACTCCTGCTCCCAATGCCAGTGGTTTGAATTTCTCCAACTCAGACTTGAGCTCAGTAGCCAGTAGCAGTTTAGATTTGGATGACAATAGCCCAATTAATCCACAGGCACAGTTACCTACTAATTTCACTCCCTCTGAAGAATTGGGTTTTTTAATCCAAGACCGCCGCCAGACATTGCGGCCAAGACCTCCCCAGAAGAAAACAGGAGACGGAGAAACAAGTGCCGCAAACAGAGGCGGAAATGCAGGAAACAACAAGAGAGGCAGGAGGGGCAAAGCCAAACAATGGAATTAGCAACATCAGATAATGACAACACGGTCATTAACTTATCCGAAATAGATTTAACAACTGCTGAAACACAACTTCTTTCATTGGGTCTTTCTTTTTGTCCTAAAAACAGATTCAAATATGTACAAACACGTATTGATGTCTACAAATTTATAAGTAAACTTAAATTGCTGAAACATTTCAAACTAAGCAAAGCGACGGAAACTGCCTCCAATATCATGGCTTCCCATTAACCAAGTACTTCTCTTCAAGTAACTGA
Organism: Calotriton arnoldi; assembly: GCA_963921515.1. Taxonomy (NCBI): domain Eukaryota; kingdom Metazoa; phylum Chordata; class Amphibia; order Caudata; family Salamandridae; genus Calotriton; species Calotriton arnoldi. Next base: position 105,143 of record CAWUFW010015562.1, read on the forward strand.
CATCTCTACTTTAAGAACAATGTATGCCCTAGTCCATGACGCTAATGAATCCATAAATAGCACCCAGGAGGATTTAAGCGGGATGGGCATTCAGAGCAACTTCGCAGTAAACAGCCCCTTTCGCCCGCCTTCCACGTTTGTCCCTCTTATGCCTAAAGATTCTATAGACACATTTAATGACTGTGTAACTGAAGAACTTAAAAAATTAAACATTGAAGTGTTGCGCAAGAACAACAAAAGAAAATACTCTGAAATTCAATATTCCAAATTGATGCACAAGCTCAAGGAAAATGGCAATATAATCATTAACAAAGCAGACAAAGGTGGGAATATTGTGTTGTGGCTGAAGGAACTGTATATGCAAGAAGCTAAACGCCACCTAACAGACATTGCATGTTACAGAAAAGCAACACATCAGGATATGAAACACACTAAAGAACTGGTGTTTAAAAATCTTGGCCAATGGAAACATGATGGTTTAATAAGTAAAAATGAATACAACTTCCTTAAGAACGACCACCCGATCACACCGGTCTTATATTTAATTCCGAAGGTTCACAAGAATGCCAACCCAGTACCTGGACGTCCTATTATTTCTGCCCGGAAAGCTTACTGGAAGCCATGTCCAAATATGTTGACTTTTATTTGCATGAACATGTAGAGAACCTTCCTTCATTTATTAAAGATACGGGACATTTCTTAACCAAATTACAAGCAGTGATCTGGAAACAAGAATATTCACTGATTGTTATGGATATCTGCTCTCTTTATACGAGCATCAATCACAATGATGGGTTGGAAGCTGTCAAATTTTATTTAGCTACCAAAAATATACAATTCTCCAAGATAATGCCATGCTAATCAAAATGATTGAATTGTGTTTGCTTAATAACTATTTCACTTTCAACAAAGAAGTGTTTCATCAGCTGCGCGGGGTGGCCATGGGGGCATGCTTTTCTCCCACCTACGCATGCTTGCATGTTGGTTGGTGGGAGGAACATGTCCTCAGGCATACCCACAAGCAGGTGTATGACACACATGTACTTGAGTGGTGGCGTTTTATTGATGAAGTCTGTGTCATCTGGAACGGATCTTTGGAGGCAGCCCAAAGTTTTGTTAATACTATCAATGACAATGACCTGAATTTAGAATTCACTGCCCATATCAGTAACCAGAAAGTCCAGTTTCTGGATGTGGAAATCTACGTCACCAATAATACCTTACAGACCAAACTACATAGAAAGGTGACAGTGGGTAATTCCATCTTACACGCCAGTAGCTCCCACCCTAAACACCTAATAAAAAGCATACCGTACGGAGAATTCCTAAGAATTAAGAGAATCTGTAGTCTAGACACAGTTCTTATTCAGTGTCAGGCTGAAGCAGCACAGAGATTCTTGATGAGGGGCTATAAAATGAAAGACCTGAACACGGCATTAGCGAAAGCCAATAGGACTGAAATCACAGCTAATAGTGATACTACCCCCACCAATATTGAGGCTAGCAATAACCAATACACAAGCAATGATTCAATAAGACTCATAACTACTTTTAGTCACCAAGAAAAACAAATAAGAAAAATAATATATAACAACTGGCATATTGTCAAGACCGACATGACACTTTCACAAATTTTGCCTGAACTGCCATCAATAACGTTTAGATGGGCGCCTTCAATGAGGGATGCTTTAGTCAAAACCAGCCCAGAGGTTACTGCACCTAACAATTGGTTATCAAAGAGGACAGGTTTTTATAAGTGCAGCTCATGCCAGGCGTGCAAGTTTGGTGTCAACAAACAAGAATATACCGACGCATTTGAACCTATACCCATTAAAATCAAGGGATTGTTCACATGTAGAACAGAATTCGCGGTATATATTCTTGAATGTTCTTGTCACCTACAATATGTGGGCAGCACGAAGCTGCAGGTATTTAATCGGATCCTCCAGCACCTTCGTGCAATAGTCAATTCTGACCCCAGCTACCCAGTCGCCCGGCATTTCAAGTTAGTACACAACAATAACCTAAATGACCTTAGTTATTTTGTCATTGATGCAGTGCCGAGATTACCAAGGAGCGGCAATAGAGAAAGAAAATTACGTCAGTTGGAAACCCAGTATATTCTATCACTTGACACTAAGATGCAGAAAGGATTGAATACGGGGGAAGACATGCACAATTTTCTATAATGTATCCTTAAAACATGAATTTCCCTATTTGGCTTGTAATGTGAATCTACCAGTTCAATAATTGTGGTGAAATTGTATATATATTAGTTTTTTATCCGATTGTTATGACCCTGTTTTTTATCCAATTATTTTACCCTGTTTTACCTGATTCTGGTTTTACATGGTTTTTATTGGGTTAATGCTTGGTTTTTAATCGGTTTCATTGAACTATTTATAGACTCCCTTAATTATCATTATCCTCTTATTACATCCCTATGCATTAATGAATTCACGAGATACATAATGCTGAATTATTTGACAAATGTATATATGTCTAGACTTATTTGCACAAATCTTGTTTTCCCCAAAATATCAAGTACAAATATTTTTCATCATGATTTGTTGTCCTAGATGCATTTTTAGACATATATAGTATTTATTTGCACTTGCACTTTATCAATATGAAATATATGTAAGATTTAGCCTGCTTTTACCTATTCAGACATTAAGTTTTTTTAGCTATGATATTTTTAATAGCTATTTTAACTAATGACAAAAAGCACTTTTCTTGCACTAGCACTTTATTTATTTAATAGCACATACATTCCTTCGATGATTCTAGTTAAACCTGAATATGGAATAAACTGTACCGGATTGGGTCTTTTGAGATAAATTGGTTGCATGTTAATGATTAACTAATACTTGTAGCCATTTGGCTACTATTAGTAAAATAGGTTTGTTCCATGTTTAAATGTAGGCAGATATCAATTTGTAAATATGCACTGACACTTGCAAAAGAAAATGCCTGTTAAGTATTTTGTTTAGCTTCATCATGTCAGGGGGAGTGGTTTCACTATTATCACGTCACTATATATTGTGTCATATGCTCAAGCACGTCATGTGATCAAGACCGGGGAGACCCGGTCGAAACGCGTCATGCTGTGTGACTAAGCGCATTAAAGCACCTTGAATCCAGCTCGAAGTGGTCCGTACCTGATTTCCTTGGATGGGATTATATGTCAGGAGTTTGTTTCTACATATATATATATTTATATATATATATATAGACTTTCTAGACCCTCCCTTCTTCTATCCCTCCACTATTCCCTTTACAATCCAAATAACAGACTAACATGCCCACCACTCAAATCAAATTAATTTCATATTTCCTACACTAAATCACCACTAATCCTTTTTGGGTTCCAGAGTAGCCTGCTACTCGCCGAAAAGTGCTACAACACCTCATCAGGGGAGCAAGCGCTATATAAATGCAAACCCTTCCCTCTTCCATCCTGCTACGATCCTTTTCAATCTAAATAATAGACTAACATTTCCACCGCTCAAATTAATTTAATATTTTCCCTATACTAATTCACCACTAATCCTTTTTGGGTTCCGGAGTAGCATGCTACTTGCCGAAAAAGTCCTTCAACGCCTCATCAGGGGTAGTAAGCGCTATATAAATGCAATTACAATATAATACAATTCCGTGTTTAGCTGACTGCATTTTTTATTTCATTACTGTTTGTTGATACTGTTTGTTGAAGCACTACAAAGCAAGTGACAGCAGTAAATCACCAGAGAGGAGCAGCATTACATCAGTGCCTCAGCAGAGGAGAGTATGCCAGAGTGCAGCGGCGCTGTCCTGGGGGCCGCCGCCACCGTAGAAATCTGTAACTCTATATAGGTTGTGTTGGTGCTTCCGGTGACGTCGACTCTGCTCCTTGGCACTTCCAGGGGTAATCTTTGTTTGCATTTATGTACAGCCTGAACGCCTTCAAGTACGTTTTCATTTTGATGTTCAACTGTTTATTTTTTCCGCAAGAGAACAGAAGGGCACTGCTCATGAACATAACGTATCGCCTACAACCCTTTTAAGGGGCCGGCCACGTATAGTAGACAGGCAATCAAGGAGCAGCAATAGTATGCTCAACCAGGCATTATGACAGATGGGTTACACAGCAAGTCGCCTACAACCCAATGTGGGCCGGCCGCGGAAGAAAGCAATTGCAGGTGCAAGTCACAAATATGAGAGAAGCAAGCAGCAGGCCGAAAGAGAAAAGGAAGAGAAGAGAAGAAAAAGAAAGAGAGACAGAGAGGAGAGGTGGACGGGGGAAGGGGGAATAAGAGGGAGCCGGGGAGCCGGGGGCGTAGTCCCAGCGGGTCCAGAGGCGAGGCCCCTTGCGTTGAGAGGGAGGGAAAGAAAGGGCAGGCAGGGGTATGCACTACCGGGGTCGCCCTGCGATGGGAATGTGCTAGGCCCCAGGAGGGATCAAGTGAAGTGTGCAGGGGTCTGCTCTATATCTGGGGGATGGACTCCTTCGTCGTCGAAGAGGCGTAAGACTCGGAGTTTCGGGGGTTGAAAGCGGGCATGTTCCATTTTGCAGAGATGTGTGACAGGTGGTTGCCACAGTTTAGTGAAGTGGGAGTCACGGGATTGTAGTAGTGCGGTGAGCAGTTCCATGGTCATAGTGTGCCATAGACGCGTGAACCACACACTGATCGGGGGAGTCTCCGCTTTCTTCCAGTACAGGGCAATGAGTTGTTTAGCAGCGCCTAGCATGTGAAGAGAAATGTGCCAATCTTTGCGTGTGAGTGCGTGCAGGTTGTCAGGTTTGAGGCCTAGGATAACTGTGGCTGGGGTCGCAGGCAGGGGAAAGCCAAGCACCTCTTTTATGTGGCTGAGAATCTCCTTCCAGTAGGAGGTCAAACAGGAGCAGGACCACCATATATGAAGAAAGTTGCCTGGGGCACTCGAGCATCTCCAACAAAGAGGGGAAGTCGCGGGGAACATCTTGTGCAATCTGAGAGGCGTATAATACCATTGGGTCATGGTCTTGTAGGCGGTTTCCCGCTGAGAGATACAGCGGTAGACCTTCGGAATATCACGCCACAGGCGATTCCACTAAGCGGGGGCTATGTCCGAGGGGATGTCCGATTGCCATCGGCGCTGATAGAGGTGGGAAGCGGTAAGTGGGGGATGTTGTAGAACTTGATAGGTGCGGGATATGAGCCCTTTAGAGTTGTCGAAGGAACGCACTAGGCGCTCGAAAGGCGTGAGTGGTCGAGTGGCCGCCTGCGCCAGGAGGAGGTGTATATCCAATGCCGAAGTTGGATATATTGTAGTCGGCCCCCTCCGAGAGTTGGAAGTCCGCCTTGCACTGGTCGAAGGTTTTAAATACGTCGCCCAGGAAAAGATCCCTAATAGTCCGACATCCACCGTCGAGCCAGTCAGAGAACGCTTGGGGGTGTACTGCCGGTGGAAAGTGGAGATTCCCAGCAATAGGGGTGTGGGGGGATGGGAAGGTGGTGAGGCCCTTAGGGATGGCTACTTTATCCCATATGTCAAGCACTGTCCTAGTGGGGGGAGCTATGTAGGCACTGCGCGACCGCGAGGCCCGGGGCTGCCAAGGAAGGTCCCAAATGGATCTCCCAGTCACCGCCCTGACCATATGGAACCACACCTTTTCACTCTCCCATGCCATCCACTCCGATATAAAGCGAAGGTGAGAGGCCCAGTAGTACTCCAACAGGTTGGAGCAAGCTAGTCCGCCTCTATCGCGAGGTGACATGAGGATTTTGTTGGAGAAGCACGGCCTACGCTCTCCCCAGATGAACTTGGTGATTTCGCGTTGAAGGCTTCTGATCTGATAGTGCGGGATGGGAGTCGGGAGCGACTGAAAGAGATATAGGATTTTGGGGAGTACCGACATTTTAATTGCGTGTAGACGACCCAGCCAGGAAAGAGTAAGGGGTTTCCAGGTGCGCAGGTCCCCGAGAACCGTCCTCCGACAGTCCTGCCAGTTAATTTGGGACCATGAGGAGAGTGTAGGAGTTAACTGGAGCCCGAGGTAGCGGATAGAGTGAGAGGCCCATTGATAGGGGACTAAAGACTGGAGTACAGGGATCTCGTCCTGAGGAATCGTTAGGTTAAGAGCCCAGGATTTCTCATGATTGATTTTAAGACCCGAGGCCAACTCAAAGGACTGAAGGAGGGTCAAGAGGGCCGGAAGGGAGGTGTGTGGCTGTGAAAGTGTGAGGAGAAGATAATCTGCAAAAAGGGCCACCGTATGTTGTTGGCCTCCGAGGGGGATGCCATGAATGTCGGGGGCTTGGCGAATCAAAATGGCGAGGGGTTCCACTACGAGGGCAAATAGTAGGGGCGATAGAGGGCATCCCTGCCGAGTACCTCTGTGTATCGAGATGGGAGTGGAGAGTTGACCGTTGACCCGCACCTGGGCCGTCGGGGAAGGTAAGGGGCCATGATCCGAGCTATCATTAACGGGCCAAGCCCAATTTTGTGTAGAACTGCCCGGAGGAAGGTCCAGTCCACCCGATCGAACGCCTTCTCTGCGTCGAGCCACAGCAGGCATGCAGGAATATTCCAATGGTGGGCCTTACTCACCAGGTGTGCGATACGGCGCACATTGTCTGCGCCCTGACGGTGGCGAATGAAACCGACTTGGTCCGGTTCAATGAGGCCGGGTAGATGTGGATCAAGCCTGTTAGCTAATATTTTAGTGTAGATTTTGAGGTCCGTATTCAGAAGAGCTATGGGATGGAAGGACGAGCAGAGTGCAGGGTCCTTGCCTGGTTTAGGGATGAGGGCAATTTCCGCCAGCCCCATGGACGGGGATGGCCCTATGTCAGCGGCAAAGGAGTTGAAAAGGCGGACGAGGTGTGTCCGAAGCTGCGGTAGGAACATGCGGTAAAAAGAAAGTGGAAGGCCGTCCGCTCGCAGGCCGTGCTCAGCCTCTCCAAGGGCCAGAAGTCCCCAGGCCTCTCTCCAGGGCACCGCTAGCCCACGCGATGAAGGGCCGCAATGGCGAATGGGCGCGGCCGCAGGTCAGCACACCGTGATCGCTCCGGGGAAGAGAGCAGGCCCAAGATGGCGGCCATCGTGGTCAAAGGTGTTGGAGCGATACCCAGAGCAGCCTTGAACCGGGTCCGAGGAGGCCCCACACAGGGTCCGGCGTCCGCCGCGGCAACCTCAGTAAGGCCAGGGAGGGCGGATGGCAGCGGGTAGAGGTGCAGTCAGCCCGGGGCCACGGGAAGCAAGATGGCGGCGGCCGCCGCCGAATGCAGCCGGGAGAGGCAGAAGAGCCGCACCTCCACGCTGAATCAGCCCCGGTCCGTGCCTGTTCACCAGGGGGTGCCCCAGCCGTTCCGTCACCCCTGCGCCCCGATTTACGGTGCCGATAATGCCCCAGCTCCGCTTTTCAAGCAGCTGAAGGCGGCGGCTTGCGGGAGCTCACCCGATGCACGTCTCATGCCATTCGCGGCGAGACCACGCCCCGTACATTTTCATTTTAATGCTATATTATTTACTTTTGACGAGCCTTACCATGTGATATTCTAGGTCGTTTTACCTTACACAATATATTGATTTCAAAACACGTGCTCGGAAAGGTTTTACCATCAATTATAAAATGTATAATTCAGAGTGTGTTGTCCCTGGCAAGGAATTTCATTTATCTTGGGGAAATAAATCAGTCACAAACAATTAAGTAAAGGAGTTCCTTTTCATGGCAATTACTCACAACGTTGAGTATTGTAATGAAGAAAATGTTTTTTCAGCACTGGATTTTACAAAGCCTCACGTTCTTGGAATATAAATTCTACATGCATAAATCGAGAAACTCAGAACTTTCTTTTACACAACCGTAATTGTAATAATCTGTTACCAGTTCCAGAGTACACAATTTTCAACTGTCCTGCCTAATGACATCTGAATAATTCATCCAAATGTACAATGAAAGATGCCAATGCTGTAAATAATTGTTACCGGGTAGTGATCATTTAGGTCTGATGTGCCAGATCTTTCTTACGAGTATAAGAGTAAGGAGTGGGTGTGGTATATGGAACTGTAGGGTCTGTTATTGTTTGAGCTTTCACTGCATGCTTTAGAAAAAGCTTTTTGCTTCTGCCCCATGTTCTTTAGGCAGCATCTGTGTTTTTTATCGGTGCTGTGCCGGCAGCAAGAAACATACACGACAGCAAGCAATTTGAGGAAAGACACATGCATGTGCTATCTACATGGATATCACCGTACCTGCATGACTGGCAACCGAGCTACTTTTAGGGACTGAACATACACAGATTACTGAATGAAACCCAATGTTTTACCGGGAAACATAACTCCAGCAGTTTGTGGAGTGCATTCTCATAGTTTGAAATGCTGAATTAAATTCAGCAAGGAGCAAAGTACATGGAAATATGTGAAATCTGTATTCAATACCTAGTTTCTTGGGTTATAGGGTTAGGTAAAAGTGGCTAGGGGCACTGATGTCCAATGCTATTGCAGCCGCTCACCCAGATCTGCTGGATGCCCATGGATACTACAGCTTATCACTGATTTTCAACTGCCGATGAATTCCTGCCTAGTCCATTGTAATGGCCAGGGAACAGGCAGGCACATTTCTGTTGCATCGTCGTGGAGGAGGTTCTGATCTTTCCTCTGCTTTCTATGTCAGACAGGCACCCTAACCCAGCCCTCCAATTCTCAACATCCTTCGCAGGTCTCACGGAAGTCTCAGGACCCTGCACCGAATTCAGGGCCCAACAGGAATATTAAAACTTTCTTCGTGACACAAGAGAAGGAATGAAAAATTTCCTAGCTATCGTAACGGAAAGTTTCAATTCTATTAAGGACTCGGAGGCGAGGATTATGATTCTGCTATCCTTTCTCCACTTTATTGAATAGCAGCCATTTTAAGTTAACAAAACAAACTACTATTCCCATGAAACATAGGGAATACACAAGAAAGATGATAGAGTGTCCATAGGTAGAATGTCCCCTCTCCTCTGCACCAATCACAGGGCTCCGAGGTGATGGTAGTCCTAAGTTACTGTCTGTTCCCCCTCTTTCGTCGCTGAAGGTCAGCCAGCCAGGAGGCTTTATCGAATCTTGTTTACCAGAATCGCCTGCGAAACAAAATAAAGTATAAGCGACAGCCATGGCTAATGATTAACCTGTAGGGGAAACAGTACAGTGAAGCATACGTCAAACATCAGATGGTATTGAAGACAAGATAACCAAACATCTTACTTACTCCAATACGAGGGTGGGAAGGTACCAAAGAGAAACTTGAACCCTGGGTGGGATAATCCTCGCCTCCGAGTCCTTAATAGAATTGAAACTTTCCGTCACGATAGCTAGGAAATTTTTCATTCTATGCCAGGACCAGAGGCGAGGATTATGCTCGTTTAAAGCTTGCTCACCACCAAGTGAGCCATATCAATAATCGGTTTGAAGTAAAACCGCTTAAAGGTAGAGTCTGAAGACCAATCTGCTGCATTCAGAATGTCTTCCAGACGAGCTCCCAGGGTAAATGCCTTAGAGGCCATTGCTCCTCTAGCAGAGTGAGCGCCGAAGGCTCGAAGGTCAATTCCAACTTCCTGCATCATCCACCTTACCCCCCGGGCAATGTTGGGGGAAGAGACCGCTTTATGAGGCCTTTTGAGCGCAATAAGCAATTGCCATTCACCTGGCAGACGGAACTCCTCTTACATTTCCTCGTATGCCTTGAGGCAAGAGACCACGCACAGCTTCGGAGTATCTGGGAACGCAGGGTAAGAGACGGACTTCGTCCCACATTTCGTTCGTCTCCGAATCGTGAATGTGACCCCCGTGGGGGAGAAGATCCTGCTGAAAAACAACCAGGGCCCTAACGTCCGAAACCCTTCTGCAGGAAATAAGGCACAGAAGCATCGCCAATTTCGCCGACAGTTCTTTCCTAGAGAGGAACCTGTTAGGCTGCCAGGAAAGGAACAAGCTTAAAACCTGATTAACATCCCAGAGTTGGGAATAACGAGGTTCAGGAGGCAGAGAGAGACGAATGCCCCGAAGAAGATGACAGACCAAAGGATGATCGCCCACCGGAGAATCGTCAACCATGGCATGACCCGCCGAGATGGCGGAACGGAAGGTGTTAATGGTTCTATAAGCCAAGCCCTCCTCCGCCAGGCTGGCCAAAAAATTCAAGATAGAAGTCACATCTGCTGCCATGGGATTGAGACTCCGTCGCACACACCAACAACACCACCTCCTCCAGGTAGAACGGTATCGTTTGATGGTACTATCGGCCCATGCCTTGGACATGAATTTCTCAGCCGCTCCCGAAAGGCCCGGGACCGCCCAGCGTCCCCTGTAATCCACCATGCCATCAGGGAGAGAGAGCCCTGTGCTATTAGCGGGTGGGCAACCTTCTCCGGATTGACAAGAAGAGTCGGAAAGCGGGGGAGTGGGATTGGAGAATCCCAAGAAAGTTCCAGAAGAACCGGAAACCAAACTTGAGACTTCCAAATTGGGGAAATGAGGACCACGTCCGCTCTCTGGTGTCGAACGTTGGCTGAGACCCTCGTGAGCATGGCGAATGGGGGAAAGGCATAGTCTTGTTCGTCCCGCCAGTTCTGCAGGAATGCATCTGTCCGCGCCGCCAGGGGATCCGGTTTCCAACTGAAGAACCGGGGAAGTTGATGGTCCAAACGGGAAGCAAACAGGTCGACTGAGAACGGATCCCAGACACTCTGGAGGTCCGCGAAGACCCCCGGATGCAACTTCCACAGACTCCCGTCGTGAAAATGGCAGGAGTGAAAATCTGCTATCTGGTTGTCCTGACCCGGCAAGTATTCCGCTGTCACGGAAACATGATGGTCCAGGCAATATTGCCAAAAATTTGCCGCCATGTCCGAGAGTGCTCTCGAATGAGTGCCCCCAAGATGGTTGATGTATCGGACTGCCGATACATTGTCCATCTTGAGCAGGACGCAGGAACGAACTGAATCCTTGGTCCAGCATTGGATCGCAAACGACCCCGCCAAGAGCTCCAAACAGTTAATGTGCAACTGTTGCTCCTGAGGTGACCACACACCTCCTTTCGTGAACTCGCCACATCGCGCGCCCCAGCGGGACCTGCTGGCGTCTGATTCGATAACGATATCTGGCGCGGAACCGAAAATCGCACGCCCATTCCAGGCCTCCATATTGGAGAGCCACCACTGTATTTCCTCCCTGGCTTACGCCGAGAGTGACACCTTCCGAGAGTAGGAGAAACCCTTGCGAAGGTGTTGGGCCTTGAGGCGCTGAAGGGCCCTGTAATGAAGTGGCCCGGGGAAGATAGCTTGAATTGACGCCGAAAGAAGACCTACGATGCGGGCCAGCTGTCTGAGAGAGAGCTGCTGTAGAGAGAGAGCTCTCCTGAGTTCGTGACATATTTTCGTCATCTTTCGGGAGGGAAGACTGAGAGTAGCAGCCACGGAGTCGATCGAAAACCCCAGGAAAATGACCCTCTGGGTTGGAGTGAGGGTGGACTTCGCTTCGTTGATCACGAAGCCCAGACTTTGGAGCAGGTTGACCGCCGTCTGGAGCTGACGAGACAAGGCGGTGGGACATTGCGCCATCAATAAGATGTCGTGCAAGTAAAATATGAGTCTCATACCGGACGCTCGCAGACGCTCGATCACCGGACGGAGAACCTTGGTGAAGCACCAAGGAGCGGAGGAAAGACCGAAAGGAAGAGTGGTGAACTCGTACGCCCTGTCTTGCCAGTGAAACTGCAGGAACCTCCGGTGAGGAGGGAAAATGGGTATGGCCAGATACGCGTCTTTGAGGTCGAGACGCGCCAACCAGTCGTTCGGCCTGAGGAGATCGCAAAGAAGATGGATTCCCTCCATCTTGAAGTGGCGATAAACCAGCCACTCGTTGAACTCGCGCAAGTTGATGACGGGCCTCTGACCCCCGTCCGTCTTGTCCACCACAAAGAGGTTGCTGATGAAGCCGCGGGGATGGGGTAGGGTTTCTACAACAGCCCCTTTGTCCAAGAGAGATTGTACCTCCTGATCGACTAACGCGGCGTCTGCTGATGAAAAAACGAGAGGTTGAGGCGGGACCGGTTGGAAGGGTTCCCCGTGAAACTCTATATGAAACCCCTGAACGGTCTGGAGAACCCATGCGTCCCCCGTGACAGAAGTCCAGGGCTCGAAAAAATGCGCCAGACGGCCCCCCACTTTCAGAAGGGAAGAAGGGAGAACACTCACCGGAAGAGCTGGAGGCGCCGCCGCCTCTACCGCCTCGGTTCTTGCCTCGCCGTCCTCGTGTAGGATAAAAGTTTCCGAATCTGGCTTGATCCTGGTAACTTCCCTGGTTGGAGCCTTGCCCTCTGTGCTGGATAGGGCGGCCGGACGAGCGGCCCCTGCCTCGGCCGGCCCCTCGGAAAACCCGAGGGCGAAACACCTTCTTTATAGAGGATTGCGCCCTGTCCAAAGACGTAAAGGTATTTGCAAAGCGCCCCAGTTCTTTCCTAAAGGGTTCACCGAAGAGGCCTCCTTGGTCAATGGGGCCTGCCTCGGAATCAGCCAAATCCCCAAGCTTGGGGTCCACTTTAATTAGGAGGGATCTGCGCCGTTCAGTCGAGATAGCACAGTTGGCATTTCCAAGAAATACCACGACGCGCTGGGCCCAGGAGGAGAGATTCTCCGGGGAGATCAAGGACCCGGAAGATTTAGCTTCTTCCGCCATATCAAGGATTTTCATGATGGGACCCAATGCGTCCAGGAGCTTGTCTTGGCAAGCCCGCCAAGACCTGTCAATGCCCTTCTTAGGGTCCTTGACGAAGTTTTGAAGGAAAGTCGCCATGCGCGGATCGATGTCAGGGGTGGCCGCTACTTTACCTTCTAAGGAGGGTCGAGGACACTCCGCCCTAAGACAGTTACGAACTGTGGCCTCTAACGGCCGGCGGATGCGGCTGGCGACATACTGGGCGACCTTGTCACAGGGTGCCCAGTCGGAGGACCTAGGGTGCAAGATGTCATCAGGATTTAACATATCTGCGCAGAGGTTCTGATCACCCGAATCAGGCGCAGAGTTTGACATGAAGGGCCGGCGTCGTCGTCATCGTCCCCTTGATCAGCATCCCCAGGGGCAGTGGGTGTCGCTGGTGGGGGGTTGCTCGCCAGGAAAGCCTGTTTAAGGCGAGCAAAGGCGTCTGTGTCCCCCGTGTCCTTGGGTCGTTTGGCTGGGAGGGTTGAGGGTCAGCGGGGGCTACGCTGGAAGGAAGAGAGGTCGAGATGGCCTGCGCTGCTCTGGCCAGTTTATCACAGGCCTGTTCAATTTTCCGGGAGAGGCGATCCTCTAGGGGCCCCATAGTCTGCTCCACCGCTTTATATATGGAGGAATCTACAGCGTCGTAGAAATCATCATCCCACTGGAGCGCTGAGAGTGGGTCCTCCTCCCATTGGTCATCTTGATAAGTGTCGTCTTGGTAGGATTCCATAAGGACAGAAGTGACACTACCCAATGAAATGGAGTAAAGAAAGGAGGGGTTACCTCGCAATAAGGGGGCTGGGTGGCAGCCTACACTTCAAGCAAGCAGAGCTTGCGTTCGGGACCAAGCCCTGGGACCCAACAGCCCTGGTGCTAAAACATATATATATAAGGGCAGCCTGCCTAAATATGGACTGTTCCCATGAGGCACAGGGTCAGACTGATTTGCATATGGCCATGTCTGAACTGGGGTGGTGGAGTGAGCTAAAGAATGATGATGGATTAAACCCAGATCAGTTGACTGGGGGTGAGTGTTTGATTTGCTCAAACGCTCCGTCCATCATCCCCTTTGGTATCGCTTTGTTCGCCCTAAGTTGGCAGGGTATGCCCAGACGTGGGTCCCTTGCTCACTTTGCCACTGGATTCAAGCTAGCCTGGCTGATGATGGCTGATTAGCCAGAAACCGGTCCCAGGATGCTTGTTTCCGGTCCAGGGAAGACATGGCTTGGCAGTTCGGGCTGGACTGTTCCCATGAGGCACTGGGTCAGACTGATTTGCATATGGCCATGTCTGAACTGGGGTGGTGGAGTGAGCTAAAGAATGATGATGGATTAAACCCAGATCAGTTGACTGGGGGTGAGTGTTTGATTTGCTCAAACGCTCCGTCCATCATCCCCTTTGGTATCGCTTTAAATATGGGCCCCAGCAGGTTACAGCCTGCAATACTGACTCCTCAGAGCGTAAAGATGCCTAAATATACAGACCCCCAGGTGGGACAAAGTCACCGGCACACTGTCAAAGACAGTTACAGACCAAAGGGCGTTCAGGGGGCGTTCAGCAAATAAAACTGCCTAATGGCAGCAGACAGACCGTTTTCCGGTGTTCAGGCGGGCAGAGGCTTATTCACGGTGATGCGTTCCCAAGATTGAAAAATGCGCGGAATGCGTGGAATCTCGGGAACGCACGTCGTGAGAGGAACGCAAACACGCGCCCTCAAGCGGCAGAAGGAGAGTACCGCGAGCCGCACCAACTACGCAGCCGCTAGGGAAGAACGCTCCCATGGCTGGAAGCGAGTCAGCCGAGTAGCGGCTGACTCGCGCACAAGGGAGTGTAAAACAAACGAAACGGGAAGAACGCCACAAGCACAGTCACCAGTAACGAGGAAACAAAGCGTGAGGGGAAAAAAGGCTGAAAAAACAACCCTCCCCAGGACCGGTAAAAGTGCTACTGAGGCAATTCACACGCCGCCCGACGGCAGGCAGAGATAAAGAGATTAAAGCGCGCGCCGGCGCTAGGAGTGCCTGAGGGGAAAATTAGTCAGAAAAGCCTCGCAGAGACAGGCACAGCACATAAGTCACCATTAAAAAGAATAACAGTATCACTACTTAATCAAATTGATGAGAAACAAGCACAACATAGGCAAACATTCAGAGTGAAGTAAAATAGGACTTATCTGGCTGCAAGCAGCCAAGAAAGAGGAGGAACGGACAGTAACAGAGACTACCATCACCTCGGAGCCCTGTGATTGGTGCAGAGGAGAGGGGACGTTCTACCTATGAACACTCTATCATCTTTCTTGTGTATTCCCTATGTTTCATGGGAATAGTAGTTTGTTTTGTTAACTTAAAATGGCTGCTATTCAATAAAGTGGAGAAAGGATAGCAGAATCATAATCCTCGCCTCCGGTCCTGATTAGGACCGGGTTTAAGCCTAGGGTTGCCCTGATAAAACTATACCTAGGAATCGGATCTTTGCTCGACTATTGTACATCAAGCTGCTGGCTCCCTTGCACTTACCATATGATCCCACAAGGACGAGGGCACTGTTTTTTTTTTTTTGCTCATCCTGAAAGAATAGGGTCAGTAGCCCACAATGACTCTCAATTAGCTGTAGCACATGAAGAATATATTTTATGATGCCATATTCAATGCCTTTAATTTAACGTAGCATAAACTCAATAAACTATCATGTACTTTTACAAAAACAAGACTTAAGAGAGTGACTGTGATACCTTTGGGGTAGAGGAACTCAAGTCCTAGGGCATGGTAAGACACCGTAGTGGCAAGTCTAAACATACTAATTATAAAGATGTGTAGAAAGATGTTTAAGGAAATAATTAAGTGAATAAAAAGCATATGGTAAAGGGCATATGCTGATGGATTCAAATGGCAGCCAACTTGAAGATCACTGAGGTGTGGTAAAAAGATTCATGTTCATATCTATCAAGCATTGAAAGATACAGTTCCTTAGAAGTCTCAATTTTGTCAGAGGAGATTGCTTATGTAAATTGAAGGGGATTAGCTGTTTCCTCCAAAACCTTTATGGTTGTGAGTCACATTATGAACCATTATGCTTCGGACTTTAATAATGAATGTTAGTGGTTAATAATATTTTCCTCAAAACAACTAAGGCGGGGACAAAACGTGTCCATTTTAACATAGAACCCATATGCTGAAACCTTTGTGGCATGCTTAGCCATCGTACTGTACGTAAAACTTCCAGGACGTTTGGAAGAGAAAAACTTTCCACATTCACTATTTACAATCTCAACAGAGCACTTCTAGAACAACGCCTTTGCACTACGTCATGTTCAAGTCATTACTTCTAGTTTCAATCGGTTGCACTGAAAGCAGATATGCAATGAAGCATTGGTAAGGAACATGTAGCGATAGCTGGTGTAACATTATGAAAAATAAGCAATTGCATGAGTGCACATTTTCACTTTCACACAACTACATGTTTTTTAACCAGAAATGTTAAGTAACTTCCATACTTTTTTAATAAAATTTCTTTATTGGTTTTACATCATACTAATGACACAGCAGCGACCACATAACAATTCAATTACTGCAAGCATTGCTCTGTCCTGACGCAATACACCCTACTGACTCATCTCGCAGGACTTACAGTGGAGGTATGTTCCACATGCCCTCTCCTTTGCATGTACCTGAAACGCGCAGCATTGCAATACCTAGCTGAGCTGCTAAATCAGCATAAGGGGTTTGTTTTGGACGTAAAAGTGATTTCGCACTCCCTCTTTATGAGTCTGTGGCATGCTTTGTCCTTTCTCTTTCTCACACAACCTTTCCTCTCCTCTGCCTGGATCTCATTCACTACTTCCTGCACTCTCTTCCTTTCTAACTATCCTATGCAGCTCTCACCCCTAAGAATATTCACCATGCCACATAATTCCACTACCCAAATATACAACGCACCACACAATTCCACAATGAACAATTTCAATACAAAAAACACAATTCCACTCAACACCACATAGATCCACTCCACTCCCAAAAATAAACGTGTGCAGACAAAATATCGAGTTGGAAATGTCGAACTACAAGAATATCGAGTCCTAAATACCATCAGTGAGAAATATCGACAGCAAGAATATCGTGGTCAAGAATATCGAATTTAAGGTAAGAAATATCGTTTTTAAAAATATAGAAGTCCATAATATCATTTGTAAAAATATAGTTGTTTAAAATATCGATTTTTTAATTTGTGTTATGTATTTTAGTATATGTTTTAAATGTATGTGATGTATTTTTTGGTATGAGTATTGTTTATGTTTTTTAATATATGTGTTACATTTTAGTAGTTATCAATTTTATTTTAATAAAATTTTGCATTTTTTAGTTCTGTAGCAGGTTGTGGGTTTACAGGGGAATAGGGTGGGAAGTAATTTAATTATAATAAATTAATGATATTTTTTATTTATTAATATTTATGTAATTGATATTTTATAGTGTTAATTGTGGGAAGTGATTTATCTTTAATTAATTATTAATTTGTTGTTGATTAATAATAATTAATTGAAAATTAAATATGGAAATTGTGTAATTAATTTTAGGTGCGGGTTGTGGGGTTTATAGGGATAAAGGGTGGGAAGTAATTTATTTTTAATTAATTAATAATTAGTTGTTAATTATTATTGAATAATTAATTAAAAATTAAATATGAAAATTGTTTAATTAATTTTAGGTGCGGGTTGTGGTATTTATAGGGGTAAAGAGTGGGATGTAATTTATTTTTAATTAATTAATAATTAGTTGTTAATTAATACTAATTATTTAATTCAAAATTAAATATGGAAATTGTGTAATTATTTTTAGGTGCAGGCTGTGGGGTTTATAGAGGTAAAGGGTGGGAAATAATTTATTTTTATGTGTTTTAATTTGTTTTTTAATTAATAATATTTATTACATTGATAATTAATTATGTTAATTATGGAAGTACATTTTATTTTTAATTTAGATGTGTGTTGTGAGTTGTGATGTTATAGGGTAGGATGCAAATAAAATGAATGTATGTAATAATGTTTTTGTTTATAAATAATTTGTAACTAAAAATATTTCTTTGTTTTTATTTTTTTAATTTATAATAAATATATTTGTACTTTAACTTTTTACATATTTATATTTCTTTTAAATTAATTTAGTTTTTCAATTTTTTTTTGTTGATATTTTGTTTGTTTTTAATTTTTAATTAACTGTAGTGGGAATAGTAATTTTTATCCCTCCGCAATCCAACACTTTCCCTACTGTTACACTCACTGTAGTGGGAATAGTAATTTTTACCCCTCCGCTATCCAACACTTTCCCTATTGTTGCACTTATTGGAGTGGGAATAGTAATTTTACCCCTCTGCTATCCAACACTTTCCCTACTGTTTCACTCACTGGAGTGGGAATAGTAATTTTTGCCTCTCTGCTATACAACACTTTCCCTACTGTTGCACTGACTGGAGTGGGAATAGTAATTTTTACCCCTCCGCTATCCAACACTTTCCCTTTTGTTGCACTCATTGGAGTGGTAATAGTAATTTTTACCCCTCCGCTATCCACCACTTTCCCTACTGTTACACTCACTGGAGTGGGAATAGTAATTTTTACCACTCCGCTATCCAACACTTTCCCTACTGTTGCACTGACTGGAGTGGGAATAGTAATTTTTACCCCTCCGCTATAACAAACACTTTCCCTACTGTTGCACTTATTGGAGTGGGAATAGTAATTTGTATTCCTCCGCTATCCAACACTTTCCCTACTGTTGCACTCATTGGAGTGGGAATAGTAATTTTTACCCCTCCACTATCGAACACTTTCTCTACTGTTGCACTCACTGGAGTGGGAATAGTAATTTTTACCCCTCCGCTATCCAACACATTCCCTACTGTTGCACTCAGTGGAGTGGGACTAGTAATTTTTACCCCTCCGCTATCCAACACTTTCCCTAATGTTGCACTGGCACTGACTGGAGTGGGAATAGTAAATGTTATCCCTCTGCTATCCAACACTTTCCTACTGTTGCACTGACTGGAGTGGGAATAGTAATTTTTACCCCTCCGCTATCCAACACTTTCCCTATTGTTGTACTGACTGGAGTGGGAATAGTGAATGTTATCCCTCCGCTATCCAACACTTTCCATACTGTTTCACTCACTGAAGTGGGAATAGTAATTTTACCCCTTCGCTATCCAACACTTTCCCTACTGTTGCTTTGATTAGAGTGGGAAATTCAAGTTTAAATATTTCTAAATAGTTTAGTGTTTTAATTAATAATAGAATGTTTTTTTAACATAAATTTTATGTTATTGGTATATGTATATATATATTTATTTGTTACATTTTTATATCTTTTTAAAATTATAAAATAAATTTAAATTAATAGTTTATTAATTGTTTTACAGTAAATATGTATAATAATTATTATATATGTGTGTTTAAATTTTTTAGGTTAAGTTCATTGTTATTTTTGTTAAAATGTATATTAAATCTATTATTTTTTAAAATTAAATGTATTATTTAATATATTTAATATTTATTATTTTAAACGATATTTTTGACATCTATATTTATGTCATCGATATTTTTGTTTCGATATTTTTGTACTTACCTTTCTAAATATAGGATGTTGTTATTTTTGACATCTATATTTATGACTTGATATTGTGGTATGGGGATGGTTTCGGTGTCGATGTTTTGTCAGTGAACCAAAAAAACATGGGTAAAAGGCATTATCATATACAACACCAATAGCTCTAACTCTCCGAATTGCGAGACCTATTGCATTGCAAATGCTTGTTTCCTTTGCAGTCTTGGACTTGTAGTTTTGCTAATCTTATTATAAAATCAGAACCCCAAGTCCCAGAATGCAAAGACAAAAACCTGAACTAGGGCAGTTACTCATACATAGATCTGGAAACTTTTCTGCTATACGGCTGCAGGCATTAACACAGTAACAAGCCAATTGAAAGTAGCAATGCTCTCATCTTAGGGACAGAAGTTCCCAACTTCCACCTTGGTCCTGATTAAGTAGCCGTTGCACTTCATTCGGACCATGTATTTGTGCTGAATAGCCCCAGCACCAGCCAGGTAAAACCGTGAAAATGGCAGGTCCAGGTCTATCTCCAGGCCTAAATACTGCATTATGGGAGGTGTAGTTTTTTATGTGAATGTTGAATAACATTGAAAACAAGCGATTGCTTTTTATATGTAATTCCTTCGATTTTATAGCAGTTGATAACCAAACTCTTACACCCGTTAGAAGCGTAGACATATCCTGAAAGCAAGTGACAACATATCAACAAAATGATTTCAAAATGGAGGATGCTCTGGGATCAATCAACAATTTATTTGTGTTGTTTCCTTACCTGTTACTGCCTGAAACATTTTGGTTATATATGAAAATATATTCATAACATAATTGTTTGCTGGTGTTTGTGTTGTTGCCATGCCTGTTACTGCCTGAAACACGTTGGGTTGTATTTGATAACACGTTTGCAACATAATTGTTTGCTGCCGTTTGTGTTGTTGCCATTCCTGTTATTGCCTGAAACATGTTGGTTATATGTTCAAAACATCTAAAACATAATTCTCAGTGGTGGCAGGTATGACTCGCGGGTGGCGGGGTGGGTGCTGGGGTCACGGGGGTTGAGCAATGAAAAAAATATATATATTTTATTCACTTACCTTACCGCCGGTCCAGCGTCTCTGCTCCTGCTCTCTTCGCGGGACAGGAAGCCAGGAAAACAGCCAGGCTCCCCTAACCAATCACAATGCTGCAATGCAACGTTGTAATGGGTTTTGAGTGTCCTTGTTCGACGCTCAACCAGGGAATGGGGGCCTGGGCATGTTCTCCACGCAGGCTGTAATGCAGCCTGCATGGAGAATGGGGAAAGTGCTCATGACTGGTTTGGGCGGCCCGAGAGGGCCAACCAAACAGTCACTACGCACTTAGGAGTGGGCAAACCACTCCGCCCCTGCCCTACTCCGAGAGCAGAGCATCTCCGCCCACCGGCAAAGGAAACATAAAATGATAATAACTTAAAGTTATTATCATTTTATATTTCTTTTACTTTGCACTGCTCAAAAGCAGTGGGACGGCGCTCCTCCGCCATAGCGGAGGAGCCACTGCTGATAATTTTCAGCTATGGCGGAGGAACGTCGCCCCACTGCTTTAAGTTATTATCATTTCATGTTTCCTTTGCTGGTGGGTGGTTGGGCGTGGGCTGCTCTGCTCTCGGAGCAGGGCAGGGGAGGAGTGGTTTGTCCACTCCTAAGTGCGCAATGACTTTTAATCGGCCCTCTCGGGCCGCCCGAACCAGTCATGCACACTTTCCCCGTTCTCCATGCAGGCTGCATTACAGCCTGCGTGGAGAACATGCCCAGACCCCCATTCTCTGGTTGAACGTCGAAACAGGACGCTCAAAACCAATCACGACATTGCATTTCAGCGTTGTGATTGGTTAGGGGAGCCTGGGCGCCTACCAATCACAATGCTGCATTGCAGCGTTGTGATTGGTCAGGGGAGTCTGGCTGTTCTCCCTGGCTTCCTGTCCCATGTGCAGAGCATGGGGCAGAGACGCAGGACCGGTGGTAAGCTAAGCGAATAAAATATATATTTATTTTCCCGTTGCGCAACCCCAGCGACCCCCTGACCCTCCCCCATGCGCCCGCCCCGCCACCCGCGAGTCATGCCGGACGCCACTGCTCATTATAAGGTTGAACCTACCGGCTGTTGGATGATAAGAACACTGTTTTAAATTGGAAAAAACAATTGTCATAAAAAGATCATATCTTTTATGCTGTAGGGTACCGGTTATTTTTTAAATTGAACAAAATGTCTTTTGGGAATAGCATTATGTATTTTCTTGGCTAGTTCCTGTATTGTATTTTCTTTGTTAAGTAAAGAATGAGCTAGAGGTAGGAAACAAACAAGTAATTGTACAGGAGTCAGGGCTAAGACTCGCAATAACAGTTTTGGAATAATGGGGGCTGAAATATGTCTTGGAAGCCTTTTCCAATTCCTTTCTTTATGGTTTTTGCAAAATCTGTTTTACTCCTAGATTATATGGCATGCTGTTATGGCAGCCTTAGATGCTTTCCAAAGGAATACACTTAGATGCAGCAAAAAGTGAAATTAGCAGGACAAATGCATTTAAATTACTGCTTCCGGTGTTTTTCCTTTATAGATCCATTTTTTATGAAGGGATTATCATAAGGACAAACACGGCAATGCAATAAACGTGGCACTGCAATAATATTTTTGCTAATCGAATACGTGTTTGCCTGTACATTTAAAAATGCACTTCTTTGCAGTCATGTTTTTAACTATATTCTATCAAACACTTGTAAACGAACCTGTGTTTAAAACAGTCCCAGAATCAATCATAGTTGGCGTCTGTATTGTTACTCTAGATTCAAAGCTAATAATTATGACAGGGGGGGCGCAATAGCATATTTTACTTGCTTATATGATTATTTTAGGGAATGAGTTTATAATTTTAGGACAAGGACATGGTTTGTTGTCCATAAGGCGCCTAAAATGACAACGTATTACCTCTACGTCCCTCATTCTCGACCCAGTCATAACTAATGAGGTATATTCCACTGACAGGAAACGAAACAGGAAACGCTTTTAGGCTCCACCCACCCTCCTGCCAGGGGCTATAATTACATAGCCAGCAGAAAGCACTTCCTGTTTTGTTTCCTGTCGGTGGACATGATGGGGGACGCAGTGGTAATTGCTGGGCACTTACCTTGTTGCTGGATGTCCTTGAGTTGCCTCCTTTGCTGGGCTCTGGGGGTGCTTTTGGGCCGTCGTGGGAGCTGCTGGAGTCAGGACGCTCGGCCTCCTGGATTCCGTGAGTGAAATTGGTTGCCTGTGTTGCTGGGCTGGGCAGGACTCGGTTGTCCTTTGGCTTCTTCTGCTTCTTTCATTGGATGTTTGGCCGCTCCACAGATTCGACTGGTGGTATAGCCGAGGGCTGTTCTGCCGACTGCACTAGAAGCGGTGCAAGTTTAACTCCCGCTATGTCTCTTTGTGAGGAGTGTTTGCGGGCTGTTTCTTTTCCGCTCCGCTGTGGTGGGAGTGGAGTGGTTGTGGTTCCCCATTGATCCTGCTCCGACTGTCGCCAATGTTGTCTCCCACTGTTGTGGGACTATGGGGCCCGCATCCGGCCAGACTCGCATTACTGGGGATACGCGAGGGTGCCAGCTTCATGTAGTACTGCGTGTGCCGTCCCCCGTCCTCCTCTGTTGTAACCGGCCTATGGGCAGAGGCGGGGTGGCATGTTTCTTCACCGGCGGGTGCTGTGACACCAAGGTGCCGGTGGATCGGCACAGTGAGCCTCGCTGGGTGCCGGCTGTTCCACAGACCGCTTCCTCGGTAGGCGGTGAGTCTGGTACTCCTCCCCATGAGTTTTGGCCTTCGGCGGCAGGGGATTTCCTTTTTTTCAGCATGCTGTGACCATGCCCCCACCTTCATTCCTTTCGTTCCTTGGTCAGCTGACAGGTGGCTGTGTTACTTGTCATTGCGTTTGCTGAAACTGGTGTGAACTGCTTCTGCACCTTCATTTACATAAAAGGGGGGGGAAGCTTCATTCTCCTGTTGCTGCTGACTCTGCTTACTGTGCTTGCTGTTTGTCATTATTGGGAAACATCACCAGAAGCGCAGGCATGTTTCTCCTGTCTCTTCTATGTCTTCTCCGGGAGACAGTGTGGATTCCGTCCCTCCTGCGAAGCAGGCCAGGTTGGATGATGAAGTTTGATTGAAGAGGCTGATTTTGGAGACCTTATCGGATTTAAAGTCCTCCAAAAAGTCTGCTGGTGTTCATCCTGGTGGGGGTCGTGACCTCTATTCCGATATTTCCAGATCTGAGTCTTTCGATGGTTCCTCCTTGGGTGCAGTGGACCTTAAAGGAAAATATATTTCCAAGGAGTTGGTACCGGACATTCTGGCCCATGTCAGTGAGAACATGGGTTTTCCTGATGAGGAGGTTGCCAGCACATCCAGGGATACGATGTTGCCACAGTTTCGGAAGCAGGCTACTAAGACTCTTCCTATTCATCCTTTTGTGATGGACGTCCTGTTGAAAGAGTGGAAGGACCCGGATCACATTATGATGCCTCGCTTTATGTTGAAACTCTACCCTTTGCAAGACATGGATGATACCATTACTGAGACTGTTCATGTTGATTCGATTGAGGCCAGTTTAGTGGGTCGTCCTTCCATGGCAGATGATAATATCCTCAGGGATGATGTGGATAAGAAGATTGACTCTTCTTTGAAGAAGGCCTATGCTGGGTCCCATCTCGCCATCCGGTCGAGGGTGTATGGAGCTTATGTCGCTCAGTCATTGTTGTCCAACTTTAAGACGTTATTTGCCACCATGCAGGAAGGTGGCAGTTGTCCTGACTTGCTGGAATCCATGGAATGTCAGGCTGAGTTCCTCTCGGATATTGCCTTTGACTCTGTGCGTGCTTCCGCCATGTCCTGTGGTGCATCCATTGCTGCTAGGCGGAATTTATGGCTGAAGGGGTGGAACACTGATGCAGCTCAACGCTCCAGGGCTTTGCGTTTACAGTTCACTGGTCCTCCTCTTTTTGGGAATACTCTTGAGGAGAAGCTACACAGGGTGTTCAAGGAACGGAAGCATTCCTTATCCTTCTGACATCAACCTCATTGTAAGGAGTCGTTCTATTCCAATTCTAAGTCTTTCCGTCAGCCTTCTTGTCTTCAGAAGACTTCGTTCCAGAACCAGAAGAGTGCTGGGAAAGGGTTCCAGCATTGGTTTCAGAAGAAACCCCTCCGGATGCGGGACAGGGTAATCAGCATTCCTGACTATGCCGCCTCCCGGGTCGTTCCCTCTGGAGTGCTGCCAGAGGTTGGTGGGAGGCTGTGCCTTTTCCTGTCGGCTTGGCGGCTCACGGCGACCGACCAGTGGGTCCTGGATGTCCTGAGCCGGGGCTATCGGATCGACTTCATATCCCCTCCACCTGCATCAGGCAGGGTGCAGACTCCAATCTCCATGGACGTATCTCGTTGTCAAGCGCTGCTGGAAGGAGTTCAGTCTCTTTTTCTGAAGAGGGCGATTGTGCCTGTTCCCCAGTCGGAGTGGGGTCAGGGGACTTATTCTGTCATTTTTCTCGTTCCAAAGGTCACAGGGGGCTTTCGGATTGTGATAAATCTCAGGCCTTTGAACCAGTTTGTCCGGAAGATTCAGTTCAAGATGGAGACCCTGCAATGTGTGTTTCCATTGATTCAGGCTGGTTGGGTGATGTCTACCCTGGATCTTCAGGATGCATACCTTCATTTGCCGGTGTCACAGGAGTGTCAACGATTTCTGAGGTTTTACCTGAAAGGTCAGCATTGCCAGTTCTGTCTACTTCCGTTTGGCCTGCGTTCTTCTCCCAGGGTCTTCACCAAAGTGGTGGCTCCTCTTGTGGCCCATCTTCACCTCCTGGGAGTGTGTGTGTTTCCTTACCTGGACGATTGGCTTCTGCAGGCCCCTTCTGCCTTAGTGATGTCTCAGCACTTGTCTTTGACCATTCATACGCTACAAAGCCATGGGTTTCTCCTGAACTTTCCGAAGTGCCAGCTCCTTCCTGCCACCCGGAGGTCCTTCATAGGAGCGGACTTCGATTCTGTTCTAGGCAAGGTGTTCCTACCTCCTTCCAGGATTCTGCGTCAGCAGTCTTTGTTGCGGATACTGTTGTCTCGGTCTTCCGCTCCCCTGCTTCAGTGGCTGGAAGTGAAAGGTCACATGGCTGCGACAGTGTTCACGGTTCCAATAGCCAGATTACATCTTCGGCCGTTGCTGTGGCATCTCCACCACTTGGTGCCTTTTCCTGTTCAGGACTTCTCCATGCCTGTCCTGGTGTATCCAGAGATTGTGGCTGCTCTTCAGTGGTGGATGGATTCTGCGAATCTCTCCCGGGGCATGTGTCTACATCCTCCCCTGCCGGTGGTGTTGACAATGGATGCCAGTGCATCAGATTGGGGTGCTACACCTGGTCAGTGGTCTATCCAGGCTTGTTGGCTGAGATTGGAGTCCCGTCTGTACTCCAACTGGAAGGAGCTGTCTGCTGTGTAGTGTGCCCTCCGGTTCTTTCAGGATCGTCTACTGGGGTGCAGTGTTCTGGTGCGGTCCGACAACACCGTCACTGTGGCTTACATAAATCACCAGATCGGTACTCGCAGTCTTTCCTTGAATCTGTTGGCCTGTTTGATTGCGAGTTGGGTGGAGCTTCATCTTCTGGCCATCTCTGCTCAGTACATCCGGGGTTTGGACAATGTGGTGGCGGATGCACTGAGTCGCAGTTTTCCGTCGTCTCTGACTTTGTGCCTCTCTTCCAGGATTTTCCGGTTGATCTGCTGAGGGTTGGGGACTCCCATGATGGATTTATTTGCTTCCAGGACCAATGCCCTGCTTCCCCTCTTTTGTTCCCGGACTCTGGAGCTGGGTGCCTGGGGGGTGGAGGCCTTGTCTCTCCAGTGGCCCCCTTGGTTGCAGTATGCCTTCCCCCCTTTCCTCTCATCCCTGCGTTTCTACTGAAGGTGCAGTGGGAGGGGGCGCAGGTAGTGGCTGTATTACCTCACTGGCCCTGGAGGTCCTGGTTTCCGTTGTTACTGAATCTGGCAGTGGGTCCTCCTTGGATCCTGCCTTGCTGCCCGTCTCCCCTGAGGTCTGTCACTCCTGGTCCCTCTCACCTTGGCGGTCTGGAGGTTGAATGGCTGTCTCTTGGGGTCAGGTGTTTGCCTGACCACATTATTTCGGTGATGCAGGCCTCCCGTAGTAGGTCGACTTTGTCTTCTTACTCAAAACATTGGGCTTCCTTCACCTCCTGGTGTTCTGAGCTTGGTCTGTCTTCTACCTCTTGCCCTGTCGCTAATATTCTGCAATTTTTTTCTGGACGGGTTCCAGAAACATTATGCTTAGTCTACCCTGAAGGGCCAGTGGGCTGCTATTTGGGCTTTCCAAGATCCGGTTTCCCTGCCTTCTTCGGATGAGTTGTTGGTATCTCGTTTGTGCCGGAGTTTTTCTCTCTCCTCTTCTACTGTTCATTCTTCTGTTCCTCCTTGGGATCTTTCTTTGGTCCTGTGTGCTCTGCAGTCCTCTCCTTTTGAGCCTTTGGAATCTGTTGATCGCAAGTTCCTGTCCTTTAAGGTGGCTTTTCTGGTGGCCGTTGCTTCGGCTCGGAGGTTGGGTGAACTCACTGCTTTACGTTGTTCTCCTCCTTTCTTGCGGTTTATGGACGACACTGTGGTCCTCTGTTTGGATCCTGGTTTTCCACCTAAAATTCGTACTAGGTTTCATTCTTCTCAGGAATTGATCCTCCCTTCTTTCTACCCTTCTCATTCTTTTCCTGCTGATCAGTTATTGCACACTCTTGGTGTGAAGCGTGCTTTGACTGTGTATGTGGACTGGTCGGCAGGGTTTTGTTCTTCTGACTCCCTGTTTGTGACGTTTGGCCAGGCTGGTCGGGGGAAGGCTGCGTCCCGGCTTACACTGGGCCGATCGATCAAGTCTGTTATTTCTTTAGCTTATCAGGGCTCTGGTTTGCCTTGTCCTTCTGGGGTACAGGCCCAGTCTACAAGCAGTGTCTCTGCTTCCTGGGCTGCCTTTCATGGGGTGCCCCTGGATGAGATCTGTCGGGCTGGGACTTGGGCTTCTGACTCTACTTTTGTGAAGCATTACCATTTGAATTGTGCTCTGAATAACCGTGTGAATTTTGTTTGTGGTGTTTTGCGTGCTGTGGGGCCTGTTGCTCCCACTTGATTCTGTTTTGTTATTAAATATTTCACTTTGAGCGCTTCACATTTGTTCTCGGTCTGTTTTTTGTATGTTGGTGTGCCAAAGGCCTTCAAGTGTTTGTTGCTTTGGTATGCCTCATTAGTTGTGATTGGGTCAAGGACGAGGGACGTAGAGGTAATTCTCTGATTACTTACCGGTAATCCTCATTACTCTTAGTCGTACTCGTCCTCGACCCAGTCATGCTTCCCACCCACCCTCCCTGTTTCAGGCCTTTTGTGCTTGGTATGTCAGGAAGTGCTTTCTGCTCGCTATGTAATTATAGCCTCTGGCTAAAAGTGTTTCCTGTTTTGTTTCCTGTCAGTGGAATATACCTCATTAGTTATGACTGGGTCAAGGACGAGTAGGACTAAGAGTAATGAGGATTACCAGTAAGTAATCAGAGCGTTTTGAAAGTGTACACAATGTTCTACAAGCATTGAAACATATATTAATGGGTATACATGTTTGTAAGAGCTTCTCTACCTTTTAGGTTTTCAAGTTTTTATAGGCCTTCGTGGGTCATACATAACAAGCATTGGCAATGCCAATATGTTGTGCTTTAAATGTGTTGATGCAGACAAAAATACAGACGCTTACAAATGCTTTTGGATAACAGCTCAGTCCTCACACGTTGCTCCTTGAATGTTACAAATTAGGCGCTCTCCTGACTCCACAATGTGCTTTGAGATTGTAAAAATGATGTGTATGTTTACTTTCTTGATCTTGACTGCTTTTTTACGGATCTTGTAAGACTGTACCTACACTATGATGTTGGCCTTTCCCTAAAACCTGGGGGGCCTTTTATCATCTTGAAAGTGGCAGGCTTATAGAAGATTGCCTTTTTAGCTGGGTAATTGTCATCCTCTATCCTGACCTTTCACGTTTTTGTGTCTTTGGGCGACGTCTTGTTGCCTCTCTAATGTTTTGATTTTTTTTTTTTTTTTTAACACTGGGATGGTTTTAAACAGGGTACTCTAATTTTTTACTTCACAAATTTGTACTTTTAAAGATTATATGGATTCATGAAATTTGCATGCAGGGTGTAAAGAGAATTGTGTGATTAATTATGTCATTCCCTTTTTAGGTCGAGCTAATGCGCGCATGCGCAGCAAGCAAGATCTGCTGTCATCAATAATCCGACTTTTTCCCGCCTGCTACTTACCACTTACTTACCATTGGTTCACTCCACTGTCCTTCTTCTTTTCTGCCTCCCAACTGGTTGGCTTTGTCGATATGTCACTTACCTTCAAGGCTGTGGCGCACCGGTAAAGTACAGTTTACCTGCGCTTTGTTTTTTTTAACTGTGGTGTGGAAGAACTCTTTTTAAAAAAAAAGAAGTTTACTTTCCGGCGTCGCCGCCACTCGTCAGTGCTTGTTTTTGTAATTTAGCATTTGCTGCCCGCCATCGCCGCTGCTGGTCAGTGCTTGTTTGTTTTTTATCCTCTCTCCATCTCTTTGTATTCCCTTCCCCAGCCTCCTTTTCTTTCTGGACTCCCAAACTCTCTCCAGTTTTTTTTGTGCTCTCTTCATATCTTTTATTCCTTCCCTACTCTTTCCTTCCTACTCCCCAACATCATCTGTACTTTCTTCTCGAATGATCTACAACACAGAAAACGGTTGAAACTCGCCATCCTCGGAACAGCGCCTAGAAGCCGAGTCACTTGTCAAGACTGCGCTGTGCAAAAACAATGTCAAATATAAACTTTCACTATGTTGACAACACCAAGCGTGCTGCTAATAGTAAACTGTAGAGAGAGTGTATATTTTCGATTCCTTTTATTTCTTAACACCACCATCGATAAATAAATGATTGTGGTTTTAGAAATGAATTGAACTTACATTTTCTATGTGCCCAGCGCATCTTTACAACCTCCAGATATGTGTGTGGAGAGGGTGGCGAGAGGTGGGCCTGGCTGTACAGAGAGGCCTCTTTGAGCCTCAAGCCTTTACTCTGTATTTCAATTATTCTGAGATGAAAGGAGGTCGGCCTCTTTCATCAGATGCTGGACGCTTCCTATTTTCTTGGGGTGACTTCTGCTGCCGTGGTCATCGCGCGCCAGTTTTGTGAAGGTGTGCTCTGTGCCAAACAACCCCTCTCACGCGCCCTTCCCGCAGCTCCTCAACCACGAATTTCACCCAGAATAATACAGCGCCTTTACCACAAATTAAATTGTGTACGTTCTGTTAAAGGAGACCTCAGTTTATAGAATGCCTTCTGCAATGTCAATCAATCAATCAATCATGTCACTTATAAAGCGCACTACATACCCGCGAGGGTCTCAAGGCGCTGGGGGAAGAGGGGGGTGGTGCTGCTACTGATCGAAGAGCCAGGTCTTGAGGAGTCTTCTGAAGGCCAGTAGGTCTTGGGTCTGTCGGAGGTTGGTGGGGAGGGTGTTCCAGGTCTTGGCGGCGAGGTGGGAGAAGGATCTGCCGCCGGCGGTCGTTTTCCGGATGCGGGGGACTGTGGCGAGGGCGAGGCTGGTCGAGCGGAGCTGGCGGGTGGGGGTGTAGAAGCTGAGTCGTCTGTTGAGGTAGGCTGGTCCGGAGTTGTGGAGTGCTTTGTGTGCGTGGGTGAGGAGCTTGAAGGTTATCCTCTTGTTGACAGGGAGCCAGTGCAGGTCTCTCAGGTGGGGTGTGATGTGGCTGCGTCGGGGGATGTCGAGGATAAGACGTGCAGAGGCGTTCTGGATGCGTTGCAGCCGTCTCAGGAGCTTAGCCGTCGTTCCTGCGTAGAGGGCGTTTCCGTAGTCCAGCCTGCTGGTGACGAGGGCCTGGGTGACTGTTTTTCTTGTTTCGGTGGGGATCCACTTGAAGATCCTGCGGAGCATTCGGAGGATGTTGAAGCAGGATGAGGAAACGGCGTTGACCTGCTTAGTCATGGAGAGGGTGGGGTCGAGGATGACCCCTAGGTTGCGTACGTGGTCGGTGGGTGGCGGGGCTGTTCCCAGTGATGTTGGCCACCAGGAGTCGTCCCAGGCTGAAGGGTTGGAACCAAGGATGAGGACCTCCGTCTTGTCCGAGTTCAGCTTCAGGCGGCTGGTCCTCATCCATTCGGCGGCGGCCTTCATTCCTTTGTGGAGGTGGGCTTTGGCGGTGTGAGGGTCTTTGGTGAGGGAGAGGATCAGCTGGGTGTCGTCGGCGTAGGAGATGATGTTGAGGTTGTGCTGTCGGGCGACGTGGGCGAGGGGTGCCATGTAGATGTTGAACAGCGTTGGGCTGAGGGAGGAGCCTTGGGGTACGCCGCAGATGATCTTGGTGGCCTTGGATCGGAAGGGGGCGAGGCGGACGCTTTGTGTTCTGCCGGAAAGGAAGGATGTGGTCCAGTCCAGGGCCTTCTCTTGGATCCCGGCGTCGTGAAGGCGTGTTCGTAGTGTGTGATGGCAGACCGTGTCGAAGGCGGCTGATAGGTCCAGGAGGATGAGGGCTGCTGTTTCTCCGTTGTCTAGCAGGGTCCTGATGTCATCGGTGGCGGCGATGAGGGCGGTTTCGGTGCTGTGGTTGCTGCGGAAGCCGGACTGGGAAGGGTCCAGAATGTTGTTCTCCTCGAGGTAGCGGGTCAGTTGTTTGTTGACGATTTTCTCGGTGACCTTCGCGGGAACGGGAGCAGAGAGATGGGTCGGAAGTTCTTGAGTCCTTGGGGTCTGCCTTGGGTTTCTTGAGTAAGGCGGTGATCTCGGCGTGCTTCCAGCTTTCCGGGAAGGTTGCTGTCTCGAAGGAGATGTTGATTATTTTCCGGAGATGGGGCGCGATGGCTGTACTGGCTTTGTTGAAGATGTGGTGAGGGCACGGGTCTAGCGGTGAACCGGAGTGGATGGTGTTCATGATCTCGCTGGTGTCCTCGTCGTTGATGTTGGTCCAGGAGAGCAGGCGGTTGGTGGTTGTGGGGGCAGTGGTCTCGGTGGTTGCCGGGGCGGTCGTGGTGTTGAAGCTGTCGTGGATGTCGGTGATTTTGCGGTGGAAGGAGGTGGCCAGTGAGTCGCACAGGTCTTGCGACGGCTGGATGTCGTTGGTGTTGGAGCTGGGGTTGGAGAGTTCCTTCACGATGTTGAAGAGCTCTTTGCTGTTGTGTGCGTTGTTGTCTAGGCGGTCTTTGAGTGAGGCCCTTTTGGCGGATCTGATGAGGTGATGGTGATTGCGGGTGGCGCTCTTGTGGGCGGCGTAGCTGTCCGCTGTCCGTTCGTGGAGCCAGATCTTCTCCAGTTTTCGGCATGTTTGTTTGGAGGCCTGGAGGTCTTCGGTGAACCAGGTGGCTTTCTTGCTGGTGTGGCTGTTGGGCGGATTCTTGAGCGGGGCGAGGGTGTTGGCGCAGTCGTCGATCCACTGTCTGAGGTTGCGGGCGGCGGTGTCGGGGTCGGAGGGTTCGGCGGGTCGGCTCAGGGCAAGGGTTGTGGTTAGCTGGTCTTCCGTGACTCTGCTCCAGCAGCGGCGAGGCATTTGTTCGGTGCGGTGGTGCGTGGTGGGCTTCCTGTAGGTGAAGTGGATGCAGTGGTGGTCAGTCCAGTGGGGTTCGGAGGTGTGGTTGAAGGAGACGTGTGGGCTTGCGGAAAAGATGGAGTCTAGCGTGTGGCCGGCGGCGTGGGTGGGTGTAGTCACGAGCTGTCTGAGTCCGAGGGTGGCGAGGTTGTCGATCAGGGTGGTGGAGTTGGTGTCCTTGTTGTTCTCGAGGTGGAAGTTCAGGTCCCCGAGGAGGATGTAGTCCGTGGAGGCGATGGCGTGTGTGCTGACGAAGTCAGCGATGGAATCGCTGAACTGTGGTCAGGGTCCGGGGGTCTGTAGATGAGGGTTCCTCTGAGGGTGGTGTTGGGATCGGTGTGGATCTGGAAGTGCATGTGTTCGGCGGTGCTGAGGGTGTCGTCGGTGTTGGTTGAGACTCTGAGGGTGTTCCTGTGGACGATGGCGATGCCTCCTCCGACTCCGTTGGTGCGGTCCCTGCGGGTGATCTTGTATCCGTCCGGGATGGCAATGGCGATGTCGGGGGCTGAAGCGGGATTCAGCCAGGTCTCCGTCAGGAATGCGACGTCTGGGGAGGTTGAGTCGAGAAGGTCCCAGAGTTCGATGGCGTGTTTGCGGGCGGAGCGGGTGTTGAGGAGGATGCATCTGAGGTAGTTGGGTTCTTTCCTGGGCGGTGGTTTGGCGGGGCGGGTGCTGGCGAAGCTGCAGTTCCGGCAGGTGAAGGGCCCTTGGGTGCGCTTCAGGGTGGCCTGGTAGCAGGCGTGATCTTTTCCGGGGTTGAGTGCGTGGAGGGTGCTGGCGTCGTATCGGCGTCTGTTGATGTGGTGGGCGCGGTGGATGCCCAGACCAGGGGGTCTGGCGCTGGGCGCGGCCACGGCGCGGACGGGCGCAGACGGGCTTGCCTTAGGCGCGCCTTCGGCGCGCCAGCGGCGCGGCCGCCATAAATGGGGAGGTGGGAGGGAGGAGCAGGGAATGGGGCAGCGAATGGGCAGTGAGGGGGCAGCAAGGGTGCACAGAAAGGAAAAAACGATCACAATCAGGGGCAGCAAGGGG
Organism: Calotriton arnoldi; assembly: GCA_963921515.1. NCBI lineage: Eukaryota > Metazoa > Chordata > Amphibia > Caudata > Salamandridae > Calotriton > Calotriton arnoldi. The sequence goes on from CAWUFW010015562.1 coordinate 138,158, forward strand.
GCACAGAAAGGAAAAAACGATCACAATCAGGGGCAGCAAGGGGGCACAGAAAGGAAAAAACGATCACAATCAGGGGCAGCAAGGGGGCACAGAAAGGAAAAAAAAACGAGCACAATCAGGGGCAGCAAGGGGGCACAGAAAGGAAAAAAAAACGAGCACAATCAGGGGCAGCAGCAGGGCACACAGACGGAGCTGTGTGGTGGGGGAGCGACCTACCAGTCAAGGTCAGGGGTCGCTCTCTTCACCACGCAGCGGCCGCCATAAATGGGGAGGTGGGAGGGAGGAGCAGGGAAAAAGGAAAAAACGATCACAATCAGGTGCAGCAAGGGGGCACAGAAAGGAAAAAAACGAGCAGAAAATGTATGGTTTAGGCAATAGCTTGGAATCTTAGCTTGGTGTCTCTTCTTATACAATCTAAAAATCCTACGTGGATATGCATGACTTTATTGAAAGTAAACTGCTTGCTATATCAGGTAATTTCATTAAGCACAAATCAGCGTGTAATGCAGTTGAACCACAATGTAGTGTCAACTTTGTATTATACTATTTCTGCACACAAGCATGCATGTCAATAGTACTTTAGCACAACAAATATTAGTGCTTTATGGCCAAAAGTGTTTTTTAACAAAAGGTGAGTGCTCCTTTGTTGAACTCGTACCTGATTACACTCACACACAATATTAGTGAATGACCGAAGATCCCGCAGTTTTCGTCAGCAATATCACAGAAAGATCCTGAATTGAGAACATCCATTCATCCGACCGTACTTCAAATGCAACCCTCTAATGCACAAAATGCTATCCAAATGTTTCAGTATTTTATAATGGCACATATGAGAACGCTCATCATGTCTCGCTTCATGGCGCATTGTTTTCTCCAAGCTCCACCTCGCACTTGTCAAAATTCTTAAATCGTACCTATCAGTTTTTGTGGTAAAAACAGTGCTTGAAATGGAAAAATAGAAGTGCAGGTACTCTGTACCAGAGTACCTGCTTGTTTCTGAGAAGTGCCGGTACTCTCCCATTAAAACAATTGAATTATTCTTGAGAAGTGCCGGTACTCTCCCTCTTAAAATGAAAAAGTGACGGTACTCCGTACCGGACAGTACCGGCCCATTTAAAGCACTGGGTAAAAATTAACACAGAATTCTGCCCACTTATTGACATTTGTATGGTGTGTTTACCATTCTTATGTTCATTTGTAGTGTGCTAATGGTAGCCAGTATGCTTGTGCGCTAAGGGACTGTTTAAGGCTATTGTGTAGCAAGTAGTCTGTTTGTGCCCTCGTTAACACCATAGGCAGTTGGTTACCTGTACCCTTGTGTGAGAAAGTACCATCTTTCTTGCATGGTATGCCCCCACTTTTTGCTGAATTGCTGATGTGCTTTGACTGAGTGTGCCCTGGGCTCCTGCCAACCAGGTACCCAGGGCCTGTGTTCCTTCCCTAAAACTGCATTGATGCCTACACCCAATTGGCATCCCTGGCCACAGGTCAGCCCCTGGTAAATGGTACCATGGGTACCCAGGGCACTGTGACCAGGGAAGGCCCCTAAGGGCTGCAGCACTTGTTGTGCCACCCTTAGGGACCCTGTACCTTTACACACACACACACTGCCTTTGCAGGCTGCGTGTCTTGGTGCAGAACAAAAGTGAAGAGTCGACATGGCACACATCCCTGTGTGCCATGCCTACAAGCCACTGCCCTGGCCTAGGTCAGCCACCCCTCTAGCTGGGTGCACTATGCCAGTGGTGAGGGCACAGAGGCATGAGCCCTGTGCCCCTACAGTGCCCAAGTCCATTCTTGGCCATTGTAAGTGCAGTGCTGCCATTAAGAGTATATGGTGCTGGGAGTCTGTCATTACGAACTCCACAGCACCATAATGGCCCCACTGAAAACTAAGAAGTTTGGTATCAAACTTCTCAGCACATTAAACCCACACTGATGCCAGTGTGGGATTTAATGTAAAACACACTCCAGAGGGCATCTTAGAGATGCCCCCTGAAACCAACCCGACCTCCAGTGTCCGGACTGAGTGGCTGCCCAGGCTGCCACCACCAGACATGTTTCTGGAACCCTGGGTCGAGAGCCTCTGCTCTCAGGGGCCTGAAACAATGCGCATCCTGGGGCGAGGTGCCAAAGCCTCCTCCCCAGGATGGGCAGGGAAGCTTCAAAGGCCTGCCGCCTTTTGAGCTTCCCCAGACCATTTGCTGCTCCCAGCAAACTGGTCCCCACTGGTTCTACCCCCACTTCTGGCGGGAGAACCGGCGGGAAAACCAGAGGCAGGAAATGGGTTGTGCCCACCTCTGCCAACTCCACCCCTAAGGTGGGGGAGGCGAGGTGAAGCACAAACTCGAGTCCCCGCCATCTTGAGGATGGGGGGGACCCAGCCAACCAGGGACAGGCTCCTGCCCCCCTCCCACTGGAGAGTGGCAGAATAGGGGGTGTACCCACCCCAGGGATGGGACCCATTGGTCCCTGCCCTTACCTACCTGTAACCACCCCTAAATTCAGTATTTAGGGGCTCCCTGAACCTTCCTTCCTCAGTTCCCGAATCCGAAACAAGAATAGAAGACGAAGCAAGAAGACCAGCCGTGCAGCTGCTAACAAGGAGGCGACGACAACTGACTTGGCCCCAGCCCTACCGGCCTGTCGACCTCCGAACCTGCTCCTGCGGAACCCCGGCCTCAGCAACCTCAAAAACCCCGGAGGACCTGACTTCTGTGCCACAGCCTTCAACCCAGGGACTCCCACGAGCAGTGGTACTGTTCAAAAGAAAAACTACAAAGACCCGGCCCTGGCACGGAACCGCGAAACCTGCACACTCTGCACCCGCCGAGCCCAGCCTGTGCCTGAGTGAACAAAGACTTTGAGGACGTCCCCGGCGATTCTGACCTGGAATCCAGTGCCCAAGGACCCTCCTCGACGACCCAGACGACGCCTGCAGCCTCAGGACAAGGGACCCCTCCAACCGCGACCAGCAGGGGTAAGATTTCCCGACCTCAAAAGACACCCCTGCACCCGGCGCCCCACGGCCCCCTGTGCCCAACTCCTGGGTGTCTACCTATCCTCCAAGACCCCAACTTACCTCTCGAAGTGTTGGTCGCTCCTGAAGAGTCACCGTCCCCGAGCCTGCAGCCTTTGTTCACCTTCCAAGATCTCCATTGGTTAACATTGAGCGCCCGACGGCTCAAAAGCGCCCTGCACCCAGCCACCCGAGTGGCCCTGGCAGTGCAACCTCTGTCATAATCCACTTCCCCATTTGCCCTGAGCAAGTGACCAGGAGCCCAGCCCCCACAGCCGCGTGGCCTGCTAGCCAGCAGCCACCCACCAAGGGCCCCCTGCCTGCCATAGGATAACATTGGGCCTAACTCACTCTGCACCCGGCCGCCCCTGTGCCGCTGGGGGTGAAACAACTGTACTTACCTGACCCTGGGAGACCCCTGAGTCTATGCCCAGAACCTTAACTTTGCCAGTCAAGTACTTACCCAAAAACCGATAACTCACTTACCTTCCATAGGGTGACATTGGCTGGCATCACCGGAAAATTCTTCTAAGTGTGGAGTTTCTCAACTTTAAAATATTCACCTAAAATCAACCGAGTAACTAAAACGAAAATACTCACCTGCTATTAGGAGAGATCCCAGTGCTGGATCTTGGTGCCCAGCACTGACCCTGAAAAGTAATCACAACGTTACTTATCGCTAACTCAATTTTCTTCCATAGGGACCCATTGACTGGTTTTCTGTGAAAATTCTTCTGTCTACTTTTGAAATACTAAAATATTGCCTAAAAATCACAACAGTAACGAATTCCGATTTACTCACCTGTCATCAGGAGAGACTTCAGTGCTGCATCTTTCAGCCCAGTACTGACCCTGCAAAGTAATTTTTACCGTACTGAACAGTAACTTGAAATTCCTTCCATAGGATATCATTGCCTGCTTTTTGTTGAAAAAGTTTCTAAGTGTCGATTTCTGAATCTTACAAATATTCTTTAAAAATCGTGCCAACGATACAAACGTAATTACTTGCCTGTTTTAGATAGATATCCCAGTGCTGAACCTGAGACTCCAGCACTGGATTACAAAAGTAACGTAAACATACTTTGCTTGCAAACTGTATTTCCTTCCATAGGATAACATTGGTAATTTTACCCAGAAAAGTTTCTAAGTGTCAACTTTTGAAATACCATAATATTCCTCAAAAATCACTACTATAACCAAAACGCTTTTACTTAACTGTTTACAGGAGATGTCCCGGGACTGAATCCAAGATCCAGTCCTGTGGTTAGAAAAGTAATCCACAAAGTAATTAATTGCATTTAACCAAAACTTTCCATTGAGCTCAATGTTGCATTGTTTTTGAAATTGTGTTGCCTCTTGCAACAACTGTGACTACTGTCATCAAAAGACTATTGCCTATTTGAAAAGTGTTTAAACAAAGCATTTCATTCTGAGAAAGTATATTTTGATTCCTATTGTTGGTTCTAAAATAAAACAAGCCTATATTTTTATATACAAACCATTGGCCTAGAGTTCAGTTCTTGAGTGTGTGGCTTCATTTGCTGACTGAGTGCGTACAACAAATGCTTTACACTGTCCTCTGATACTGCCTTACTACTCGACCAAGCTACCACTTTAGAGAGTAAGGTTATATCTAACTTTAGCCTCTGCCTTACCATTGGGGAACTGTGGACCCTATACACCCTGTACCTTACTTTGGTGCAGTATATATAGAGTCACTTTCCTACACCTAGTGACACTCGTCTCTACTGTACCTGTGATCTTGGCACATTCATGTTTTTCCATTCAGCAAGTAACTGTTTTTTTGGAAAACTGCCATTTTATGTCCTCATTCACAAATTGTACCTATCAGATGTGCTTCTTAATTGTTTATTGGTTGACCTGCTACACTGTGAGATGTAGTCCGGCACCCAGTCCACCACCAGTGGATTGTGTACAGTGATCATCTGAGCCTAATTGTAGTTTCAGTTTACCACCTAATGTACTGCATGCTTGGTCTGCTATGTTTGGACAGTATAAGGTTTTTTCAGGATTTGCTGAACGCTACATTTCCTGCAGCCTACTAATGACCTGCGCATATTTTTGTTCCTTCATATTCGATATTAATAATTCATGTGACTGCTTGCCTTACATTAAAATTTCAAGTTGTGAACTATTCATGGCATAATTTGTCATCATTTGAAAAAATTGTTTTTTTGTAGGTCTTGGTCTCAAATTAATAAAAGGTGCTAGTTGCAAAACAACAGGTTAAATCTATGTTTTCCCTGCTTTAGACATGCCAAGAGGAGTTTTTTCTTACAAAATAAGGGGCCTTGTGACTCCTTCTTCAATCTTTAAGGTATGCTCTCTCAAAGGGTAGTTTCCTTTTTAGGCCGAGCCAGGGCTGTGCATGCGCTGCTCTGCCAGGCATGCTGTATTCGAGTATGGACTTGAAGCTCCGCCCACTCTTCGCCCTTATTTTTCATTGGCTTGTGTCATTGTCCTTTGTAAATGCTGGCTTCTGATTCGTTAATAGGCTTGTTAGTCCCTCATTAGTACTGCATTGTCTTCATTTATAACCTCCCATGAGGACTGGCCCTTTTACTTCAGTTGTTATACTGTATATCTTATTTAGTTTGTAAACACTAGTTTCTTTAATGCGTTTCTCCTACTGCAGGCACGACAAGCTTTCCTGCAACTTTCAGTGCACCATGCGCGCTTTCACTTTCCAATCAGCCCGGGACAGTGACGGCCGAGGTCTGCCATTTACAAGAGTTTGAGCTATTGGCATTGTAAATGACAATGCCTTTTATTTATGTCTTAATTATCAAAACAGATCATTAAAAAGCATTGTCATTTACAATGCCAATCGCTTACACTCTCGCAAATGCGAGACCTATTGCATTGCGAATGCTTGTTACTTTCTGTGATCGTTGTGTATGATTTTAATTAACCAATAAACTAAAAAATATTGATGCGTATGGATATGATTGCAGAGTTGAGCAAGCACTGGTGCAAATGTGTTACAATAGAGTTTAAAAATGTTTGCTGGACATAGTCCAAGAGGGTAGCTGTGAGCAAGTTTGAAATGTTTTAACTGAGACTGGGTAGAAATAGGCTAAAAGCGTCCTAGGAGAAATTTAGTGCTATCCAAGGCAGTATGATGTGCAGACCGAGATAGTGATTGGATTGAACAGCTTGGAACAGGTTACTAATTTTATCTTGGAAAAAAATCTAACAAGTTGGTGCAGAGGGTGGCAGTAGGCGGAACCATAGCGACTGACACTTGTAGAAAAATGTGCAAAATTCTGAAGATTTTGAACATTTTGCGATTTGTAATTGGAGCATTTCCTGATTCAATTAGCAAAGTATGAAGTATTGATAGATCTAATTATGTTTTTGTAGTCTCGTAGAGCCTTTGAATATATAATTTGACTCCATTGTCATAGGAGATCTTCCGCCAAGGGTGTTCTTTTTGTTTGCATAGCCTTTTCACTTGTACCAATTCCGGAGTGAACCATGGAGAGGAAGGCAGAATATAACAAGAGGTAAATGTTTTGTAGGAATAATTGTGTTGATAGCCTCAATGATCGGACTAATAATTGTATTGACATTCTACTGTACAGTCTGTCCAAACCTACGGACTGAAGATTCTGACTGGAAGTATACTAGTGTGGAGGAATTTTGGACCAGGCTCTTCCTGTGACAATGATCTGAAGGCAAATAAAATTATCAGACCCATACCTCATACAAAAATTAAATGGCCTTATGATCCGTCCAAATTAATGAAGTTGTCATGACCCCCTGAAATTTGGTAAAAATGGAGTCTAAAATGTTCCACGCAACATGCATAGCTCACAAGACTAGCTGTCTAAGACCCATAGTAGAACATCATTCAATAAAATTCAATATAGTGGCATCAGGAACCAGAAATGTCTTCTAATCAGAGGTTAAAATCAATCAGTGGTTTATTAGTCGGAGAGGGTTGAGGTCCACCACAAGTAATAAAGGCATTTTCCTTCCAGTTAGGTCCAGTAAAAGGTTTCAGTAATTTAAGCTTGAGCTTAAACATTGGTATCTATGGCACATAGCAAACAGGTTTAACAAGACAAAATGTTCAAAGCATTTAGTAATACCAAAACAGTTAAAAAGTTAAAAAAAATCAGGTGGAACTTGGCCCTGAGGAATATAGTGGCTCTCTGAGGCAGCTCTGAAAGCCCCAGCTCATTTTCTTCAAATGTAGGACACACTGATTAATATATACTATGAAAATACTACAAAATTCGGCAGACCAAAAGCAGGGACGTAGCTTCGAGGGGGTGGGGGGGTGTTTGGGTTATTACACCCCCCTAATAAATGTATTTTCTGGTAAAAAGTTGGATACAGGTGCTTTTAGTTCTGTATGGTGAGGTGTCAATCAGATTTCACCAGGAATTTTTACATAAACACAGACAAAAACACACACACACACTCTCTCCCTCTCTGCTTTCAAAGGCTTAAAAATGTTGGTTATTTTACAAAATATTGTGTTTTCTCTCACTCCGCATTGGTCTCCCTTTCCACTGCCCCCTTAGCCATGTGCCCTGCTTGTCCTATAATGTATTTTAACATTATATGACAGTGTGATTGTTGGAAAATCTGAAGCTCACTCCACCCCTCCCCCAATCTTACTGACTGAGCTACGCCCCTGACCAAAGGACTGAATAATTAGCCACCCATAGAGGAGGCCTTAGACGTGGTGGTAGGCTAATACTTGCACGATTGCCTTTGCAATCTCTCCAACAGTAACAGAATACTCAGTACTCAGTGGGAATGCGGCATGGTGCTGGTGATGCTGCAGCAAACTTCCTGCTAAGGTAAGGTGCCCAGTCGCTCCTGCAACACAGAGGTGACTGAGGAGCAATACACAGCACAGGCATAGCCCCATCAGCCATGAGATATTTCAGTGCAACAAGAAATGCATCGAAGGTTGGTCCCATTCACTCATTGCTACAAGTAGAAAGAGCAGCACCTCTGTTCTGTTCCCGGTACCAGCTGCTATATTGGATCAGGATGGGCTGCCCTTGATAACACCCCCTACAACACAGTGTGCCACCATCTTTGTTTGACCATAATACGACCTCATAAGAAAATAATACAGAGCCATCTCCAGGCAAGTAACAGTACGGTACAAATAACAAGCAGTCCTTGGACTGTTACTCATACTCACCTCACTGGAACAAGTAAAAACTCTGACCCAACAGTCAATTCAAACCTTTAGACAGTGAAAGTTGGGACAATACAGCACTTTGTTCAATTAGCCACATCTCAATCTTGTAACATTACCATGCAAGGCAATAAAGCACTAAGGGCCTTATTACTAAGGGTGGGTGGTTAAATCCGCTCCCGGGGCAGAGTTTGTAGAATTTTTGCGACTCAGCACTCCGCTGAGAGTGCGGAGTTCGGCAAAAAACTCAGATTCCCCCACTGCCCACACCTATTGATGGGGCTGTCTCGTGTGATAAGAGAGTGGAGAAAGGTGAAGTGAGTGCGGAGAGACATTATGGACTCAGAGGTGCTTTACCCAATGAATGACCCAGGAAGAGAAAAAGATTATTATGGTGCGAGTTGGAACATGTTTACTTTAGGTTTATCTTTGGAAAGCAGCTATTGGGCAGCCTTAATTTGATGAAGGGTGCGATCTATCCATGCCAGTCCCATTTCCCAAGACAACTCCGGTCCGTTTACGCTAGTTTGTCCAGGGATGACAGGCCGGTATTGGCCAAATGGCATCGCTGTCCCTGGCTCGTTATCACGAGAGTGAATTCAGCCAGACTTGGCATCTCAGCCTGCTGCTAAGTCCGCTTTGCTTAAAGTAAACATCGCCCATCTCTGTTCTTCTTTTTCTTACAAGAGGTCCCCAGAGATATGTGAATTCTCTGGGCGGAACTTCTTTCTCTTTCCGGCAGCAGATATCAGGCTAGCTGCGAGGATGAAGGTGAGCAGCCTACCTTGGCACTGGCAGCCAAGACGTGCCTGGAATTGGGAAATGTTGCAGTCAGCGGTTTGAGTTGGTCTTGGGGGCAATAACCGAGGGCCTTCAAGGACCTACAGAGGTTCATTGAGGAGGATGGGGTTGGTGGAGAGAGGGAGTAAGAAAAGCTGGGCTCCCCCTTCAAGATGGTGGCCTTCTACTATCCGAGGCACAGGCTGCAGAGTGCAGACAGATTCCATGGGAGGAGCAGAAGGCTCAACACTGATGAGTGGAAGGTGAGACGAGACTACGTATATGCATTAGTGCAGGGTTGAAAATGACCCTGAGTGCATAGAAATGTAACCTGGGCGGCTGTGGGGGGGGGGAGTTGAGGCTGGTTGAGTGTTCAGTTGAAGGTGTGTAACTTTTTGAAATGCAAGTGTTCAGCTTTTTCATCTTAGTATCGCTCCATTTTCGAAAAGTAGTGAAGTGAAAGATCGTGATGTTTGCATCAAGATTCTTCTGGTTAGTGCCTCATGTGTGAAATATGCTGTGTTGTGCCTATTATACGTAAAGAGAACAATTGATGGACAGAATGCAGAACAATGTCATACATTCACCCCAGTACAGAGATCTGGGCCTAAATCCATCGTTTTTTTGCTCACCATGCCATTCCAGTTTGAACCCAGCCATATGCAAATCAGTCTTGACCCTGTGCCTCATGGGAACAGTCCAGCCCGAACTGCCAGGCCAGGTCCTCCCTGGACTGGAAACAAGAATCCTAGGACCGGTTTCGGGGTATCACCCTTCATCAGCCAGGATAGCTTGACTCCAGTGGCATAGAGAGCACGGGACCCACGTCTGGGCATACCCGTCCCACTCGGAGTGACAAATGCAAAAAGAACAATTGATGGACAGAATGCAGAACAATGTCATACATTCACCCCAGTACAGAGATCTGGGCCTAAATCCATCGTTTTTGCTCACCATGCCATTCCAGTTTGAACCCAGCCATATGCAAATCAGTCTTGACCCTGTGCCTCATGGGAACAGTCCAGCCCGAACTGCCAGGCCAGGTCCTCCCTGGACTGGAAACAAGCATCCTAGGACCGGTTTCAGGGTTTCACCCCTCATCAGCCAGGATAGCTTGACTCCAGTGGCATGGAGAGCACGGGACCCACGTCTGGGCATACCCGTCCCACTCGGGGTGACAAATGCAAAAAGAACAATTGATGGACAGAATGCAGAACAATGTCATACATTCACCCCAGTACAGAGATCTGGGCCTAAATCCATCGTTTTTCTGCTCACCATGCCATTCCAGTTTGAACCCAGCCATATGCAAATCAGTCTTGACCCTGTGCCTCATGGGATCAGTCCAGCCCGAACTGCCAGGCCAGGTCCTCCCTGGACTGGAAACAAGCATCCTAGGACCGGTTTTGGGGTTTCACCCCTCATCAGCCAGGATAGCTTGACTCCAGTGGCATGGAGAGCACAGGACCCACGTCTGGGCATACCCGTCCCACTCGGGGTGACTAATGCAAAAAGAACAATTGATGGACAGAATGCAGAACAATGTCATACATTCACCCCAGTACAGAGATCTGGGCCTAAATCCATCGTTTTTTTGCTCACCATGCCATTCCAGTTTGAACCCAGCCATATGCAAATCAGTCTTGACCCTGTGCCTCATGGGAACAGTCCAGCCCGAACTGCCAAGCCAGGTCCTCCCTGGACTGGAAACAAGCATCCTAGGACCGGTTTCGGGGTTTCACCCCTCATCAGCCAGGATAGCTTGACTCCAGTGGCATAGAGAGCACGGGACCCACGTCTGGGCATACCCGTCCCACTCGGGGTGACAAATGCAAAAACAACAGTCGATGGACAGAATGCAGAACAATGTCATACATTCACCCCAGTACAGAGATCTGGGCCTAAATCCATCGTTTTTTTGCTCACCATGCCATTCCAGTTTGAACCCAGCCATATGCAAATCAGTCTTGACCCTGTGCCTCATGGGAACAGTCCAGCCCGAACTGCCAGGCCAGGTCCTCCCTGGACTGGAAACAAGCATCCTAGGACCGGTTTCGGGGTTTCAACCCTCATCAGCCAGGATAGCTTGACTCCAGTGGCATAGAGAGCACGGGACCCACGTCTGGGCATACCCGTCCCACTCGGGGTGACAAATGCAAAAAGAACAATCGATGGACAGAATGCAGAACAATGTCATACATTCACCCCAGTACAGAGATCTGGGCCTAAATCCATCGTTTTTTTGCTCACCATGCCATTCCAGTTTGAACCCAGCCATATGCAAATCAGTCTTGACCCTGTGCCTCATGGGAACAGTCCAGCCCGAACTGCCAGGCCAGGTCCTCCCTGGACTGGAAACAAGCATCCTAGGATCGGTTTCGGGGTTTCACCCCTCATCAGCCAGGATAGCTTGACTCCAGTGGCATGGAGAGCACGGGACCCACGTCTGGGCATACCCGTCCCACTCGGGGTGACAAATTCAATAAAGAACAATTGATGTACAGAATGCAGAACAATGTCATACATTCACCCCAGTACAGAGATCTGGGCCTAAATCCATCGTTTTTCTACTCACCATGCCATTCCAGTTTGAACCCAGCCATATGCAAATCAGTCTTGACCCTGTGCCTCATGGGAACAGTCCAGCCCGAACTGCCAAGGCCAGGTCCTCCCTGGACTGGAAACAAGCATCCTAGGACCGGTTTCGGGGTTTCACCCCTCATCAGCCAGGATAGCTTGACTCCAGTGGCATAGAGAGCATGGGACCCACGTCTGGGCATAACCGTCCCACTCGGGGTGACTAATGCGAAAAGAACAATTGATGGAAAGAATGCAGAACAATGTCATACATTCACCCCCGTATAGAGATCTGGGCCTAAATCCATCGTTTTTTTGCTCACCATGCCATTCCATTTTCAACCAAGCCATATGCAAATCAGTCTTGACCCTGTGCCTCATGGGAACAGTCCAGCCCGAACTGCCAGGCCAGGTCCTCCCTGGACTGGAAACAAGCATCCTAGGACCGGTTTCAGGGTTTCACCCCTCATCAGCCAGGATAGCTTGACTCCAGTGGCATGGAGAGCACGGGACCCACGTCTGGGCATACCCGTCCCACCTCGGGGTGACAAATGCAAAAACAACAGTTGATGGACAGAATGCAGAACAATGTCATACATTCACCCCAGTACAGAGATCTGGGCCTAAATCCATCGTTTTTTGCTCACCATGCCATTCCAGTTTGAACCCAGCCATATGCAAATCAGTCTTGACCCTGTGCCTCATGGGAACAGTCCAGCCCGAACTGCCAGGCCAGGTCCTCCCTGGACTGGAAACAAGCATCCTAGGACCGGTTTCGGGGTTTCACCCCTCATCAGCCAGGATAGCTTGACTCCAGTGGCATGGAGAGCACGGGACCCACGTCTGGGCATACCCGTCCCACTCGGGGTGACAAATGCAAAAGCAACAATTGATGGACAGAATGCAGAACAATGTCATACATTCACTCCCAGTACAGAGATCTGGGCCTAAATCCATCGTTTTTTTGCTCACCATGCCATTCCAGTTTGAACCCAGCCATATGCAAATCAGTCTTGACCCTGTGCCTCATGGGAACAGTCCAGCCCGAACTGCCAGGCCAGGTCCTCCCTGGACTGGAAACAAGCATCCTAGGACCGGTTTCAGGGTTTCATCCCTCATCAGCCAGGATAGCTTGATTCCAGTGGCATAGAGAGCACGGGACCCACGTCTGGGCATACCCGTCCCACTCGGGGTGACAAATGCAAAAACAACAGTTGATGGACAGAATGCAGAACAATGTCATACATTCACCCCAGTACAGAGACATGGGCCTAAATCCATCGTTTTTTTGCTCACCATGCCATTCCAGTTTGAACCCAGCCATATGCAAATCAGTCTTGACCCTGTGCCTCATGGGAACAGTCCAGCCCGAACTGCCAGGCCAGGTCCTCCCCGACTGCAAACAAGCATCCTAGGACCGGTTTCGGGGTTTCACCCCTCATCAGCCAGGATAGCTTGACTCCAGTGGCATAGAGAGCACGGGACCCACGTCTGGGCACACCCGTCCCACTCGGGGTGACAAATGCAATAAAGAACAATTGATGGACAGAATGCAGAACAATGTCATACATTCACCCCAGTACAGAGATCTGGGCCTAAATCCATCGTTTTTTTGCTCACCATGCCATTCCAGTTTGAACCCAGCCATATGCAAATCAGTCTTGACCCTGTGCCTCATGGGAACAGTCCAGCTCAAACTGCCAGGCCAGGTCCTCCCTGGACTGGAAACAAGCATCCTAGGACTGGTTTCTGGGTTTCACCCCTCATCAGCCAGGATAGCTTGACTCCAGTGGCATAGAGAGCACGGGACCCACGTCTGGGAATACCCGTCCACTTTCGGGGTGACAAATGCAAAAAGAACAATTGATGGACAGAATGCAGAACAATGTCATACATTCACATCAGTACAGAGATCTGGGCCTAAGTCCATCGTTTTTTTGCTCACCATGCCATTCCAGTTTGAACCCAGCCATATGCAAATCAGTCTTGACCCTGTGCCTCATGGGAACAGTCCAGCCCGAACTGCCATGCCTGGTCCTCCCTGGACCGGAAACAAGCAGCCTAGGACCGGTTTCAGGGTTTCACCCCTCATCAGCCAGGATAGCTTGACTCCAGTGGCATAGAGAGCACGGGACCCACGTCTGGGCATACCCGTCCCACTCGGGGTGACAAATGCAATAAAGAACAATTGATGGACAGAATGCAGAACAATGTCATACATTCACCCCAGTACAGAGATCTGGGCCTAAATCCATCGTTTTTCTACTCACCATGCCATTCCATTTTCAACCCAGCCATATGCAAATCACTCTTGACCCTGTGCCTCATGGGAACAGTCCAGCCCGAACTGCCAGGCCAGGTCCTCCCTGGACTGGAAACAAGCATCCTAGGACCGGTTTCAGGGTTTCACCCCTCATCAGCCAGGATAGCTTGACTCCAGTGGCATAGAGAGCACGGGACCCACGTCTGGGCATACCCGTCCCACTCGGGGTGACAAATGCAAAAAGAACAATCGATGGACAGAATGCAGAACAATGTCATACATTCACCCCAGTACAGAGATCTGGGCCTAAATCCATCGTTTTTTTGCTCACCATGCCATTCCAGTTTGAACCCAGCCATATGCAAATCAGTCTTGACCCTGTGCCTCATGGGAACAGTCCAGCCCGAACTGCCAGGCCAGGTCCTCCCTGGACTGGAAACAAGCATCCTAGGACCGGTTTCGGGGTTTCACCCCTCATCAGCCAGGATAGCTTGACTCCAGTGGCATAGAGAGCACGGGACCCACGTCTGGGCATACCCGTCCCACTCGGGGTGACAAATGCAAAAAGAACAATCGATGGACAGAATGCAGAACAATGTCATACGTTCACCCCAGTACAGAGATCTGGGCCTAAATCCATCGTTTTTTTGCTAACCATGCCATTCCAGTTTGAACCCAGCCATATGCAAATCAGTCTTGACCCTGTGCCTCATGGGAACAGTCCAGTCCGAACTGCCAGGCCAGGTCCTCCCTGGACTGGAAACAAGCATCCAAGACCGGTTTCTGGGTTTCACCCCTCATCAGCCAGGATAGCTTGACTCCAGTGGCATAGAGAGCACAGGACCCACAACTGGGCATACCCGTCCCACTCGGGGTGACAAATGCAAAAAGAACAATTGATGGACAGAATGCAGAACAATGTCATACATTCACTCCAGTACAGATATCTGGGCCTAAATCCATCGTTTTTTTGCTCACCATGCCATTCCAGTTTGAACCCAGCCATATGCAAATCAGTCTTGACCCTGTGCCTCATGGGAACAGTTCAGCCCGAACTGCCAGGCCAGGTCCTCCCTGGACTGGAAACAAGCATCCTAGGACTGGTTTTGGGGTTTCACCCCTCATCAGCCAGGATAGCTTGACTCCAGTGGCATAGAGAGCACGGGACCCACGTCTGGGCATACCCGTCCCACTCGAGGTGACAAATGCAAAAAGAACAATCGATGGACAGAATGCAGAACAATGTCATACATTCACCCCAGTACAGAGATCTGGGCCTAAATCCATGTTTTGTTTGCTCACCATGCCATTCCAGTTTGAACCCAGCCATATGCAAATCAGTCTTGACCCTGTGCCTCATGGGAACAGACCAGCCCGTACTGCCAGCTCAGGCCCTCCCATGACTGGAAACAAGCCTCCTAGGACCGGTTTCGGGGTTTCACCCCTCATCAGCCAGGATAGCTTGACTCCAGTGGCATAGAGAGCACAGGACCCACGTCTGGGCATACCTGTTCCACTCGGTGTTACAAATTCAAAAAGAACAATCGATGGACAGAATGCAGAACAATGTCATACATTCACTCCCATACAGAGATCTGGGCCTAAATCCATAGTTTTTTTGCTCACAATGCCATTCCAGTTTGAATCCAGCCATATGCAAATCAGTCTTGACCCTGTGCCTCATGGGAACAGTCCAGCCCGAACTGCCAGGCCAGGCCCTCCCTGGACTGGAAACAAGCCTCCTAGGACCGGTTTCGGGGTTTCACCCCTCATCAGCCAGGATAGCTTGACTCCAGTGGCATAGAGAGCACGGGACCCACGCCTGGGCATACCCGTCCCACTCGGGGTGACAAATCCAAAAAGAACAATCGATGGACAGAATGCAGAACAATGTCATACATTCACCCCAGTACAGAGATCTGGGCCTAAATCCATCGTTTATTTGCTCACCATGCCATTCCAGTTTGAACCCAGCCATATGCAAATCAGTCTTGACCCTGTGCGTCATGGGAACAGTCCAGCCCGAACTGCCAGGCCAGGTCCTCCCTGGACTGGAAACAAGCATCCTATGACCAGTTTTGGGGTTTCACCCCTCATCAGCCAGGATAGCTTGACTCCAGTGGCATAGAGAGCACGGGACCCACGTCTGGGCATACCTGTCCCACTCGGGGTGACAAATGCAAAAAGAACAATTGATGGACAGAATGCAGAACAATGTCATACATTCACCCCAGTACAGAGATCTGGGCTCTAAATCCATCGTTTTTTTCTCACCATGCCATTCCAGTTTGAACCCAACCATATGCAAATCAGTCTTGACCTTGTGCCTCATGGGAACAGTCCAGCCCGAACTGCAAGGCCAGGTCGTCCCTGGACTGGAAACAAGCATCCTAGGACCGGTTTCGGGGTGTCACCCCTCATCAGCCAGGATAGCTTGACTCCAGTGCCATAGAGAGCACGGGACCCACGTCTGGGCATACCCGTCCCACTCGGGGTGACTAATGCGAAAAGAACAATTGATGGAAAGAATGCAGAACAATGTCATACATTCACCCCCGTACAGAGATCTGGGCCTAAATCCATCGTTTTTTTGCTCACCATGCCATTACATTTTGAACAAAGCCATATGCAAATCAGTCTTGACCCTGTGCCTCATGGGAACAGTCCAGCCCGAACTGCCAGGCCAGGTCCTCCCTGGACTGGAAACAAGCATCCTAGGACCGGTTTCAGGGTTTCACCCCTCATCAGCCAGGATAGCTTGACTCCAGTGGCATAGAGAGCACGGGACCCACGTCTGGGCATACCCGTCCCACTCTGGGTGACAAATGTAAAAAGAACAATCGATGGACAGAATGCAGAACAATGTCATACATTCACCCCAGTATAGAGATCTGGGCCTAAATCCATAGTTTTTTTGCTCACCATGCCATTCCAGTTTGAACTCAGCCATATGCAAATCAGTCTTGACCCTGTGCCTCATGGGAACAGTCCAGCCCGAACTGCAAGGCCAGGTCGTCTATGGACTGGAAACAAGCATCCTAGGACCGGTTTCGGGGTTTCACCCCTCATCAGCCAGGATAGCTTGACTACAGTGCCATAGAGAGCACAGGACCCACGTCTGGGCATACCCGTCCCACTCGGGGTGACTAATGCGAAAAGAACAATTGA
The DNA here is from genome assembly GCA_963921515.1 of Calotriton arnoldi. Lineage (NCBI taxonomy): Eukaryota > Metazoa > Chordata > Amphibia > Caudata > Salamandridae > Calotriton > Calotriton arnoldi. Next base: position 155,153 of record CAWUFW010015562.1, read on the forward strand.
TGGAAAGAATGCAGAACAATGTCATACATTCACCCGTGTACAGAGATCTGGGCCTAAATCCATCATTTTTTTGCTCACCATGCCATTACATTTTGAACCCAGCCATATCCAAATCAGTCTTAGACCCTGTGCCTCATGGGAACAGTCCAGCCCGAACTGCCAGGCCAGGTCCTCCCTGGACTGGAAACAAGCATCCTAGCACCGGTTTCAGGGTTTCACCCCTCATCAGCCAGGATAGCTTGACTCCAGTGGCATAGAGAGCACGGGACCCACGTCTGGGCATACCCGTCCCACTCGGGGTGACAAATGCAAAAAGAACAATTGATGGACAGAATGCAGAACAATGTCATACATTCACCCCAGTACAGAGATCTGGGCCTAAATCCATCGTTTTTTTGCTCACCATGCCATTCCAGTTTGAACCCAGCCATATGCAAATCAGTCTTGACCCTGTGCCTCATGGGAACAGTCCAGCCCGAACTGCCAGGCCAGGTCCTCCCTGGACTGGAAACAAGCATCCTAGGACCGGTTTCGGGGTTTCACCCCTCATCAGCCAGGATAGCTTGACTCCAGTGGCATGGAGAGCACGGGACCCACGTCTGGGCATACCCGTCCCACTCGGGGTGACAAATGCAAAAACAACAATTGATGGACAGAATGCAGAACAATGTCATACATTCACCCCAGTACAGAGATCTGGGCCTAAATCCATCGTTTTTTTGCTCACCATGCCATTCCAGTTTGAACCCAGCCATATGCAAATCAGTCTTGACCCTGTGCCTCATGGGAACAGTCCAGCCCGAACTGCCAGGCCAGGTCCTCCCTGGACTGGAAACAAGCATCCTAGGACCGGTTTCGGGGTTTCACCCCTCATCAGCCAGGATAGCTTGACTCCAGTGGCATAGAGAGCACGGGACCCACGTCTGGGCATACCCGTCCCACTCGGGGTGACAAATGCAAAAAGAACAATTGATGGACAGAATGCAGAACAATGTCATACATTCACCCCAGTACAGAGATCTGGGCCTAAATCCATCGTTTTTTTGCTCACCATGCCATTCCAGTTTGAACCCAGCCATATGCAAATCAGTCTTGACCCTGTGCCTCATGGGAACAGTCCAGCCCGAACTGCCAGGCCAGGTCCTCCCTGGACTGGAAACAAGCATCCTAGGACCGGTTTCGGGGTTTCACCCCTCATCAGCCAGGATAGCTTGACTCCAGTGGCATAGAGAGCACGGGACCCACGTCTGGGCATACCCGTCCCACTCGGGGTGACAAATGCAAAAAGAACAATTGATGGACAGAATGCAGAACAATGTCATACATTCACCCCAGTACAGAGATCTGGGCCTAAATCCATCGTTTTTTTGCTCACCATGCCATTCCAGTTTGAACCCAGCCATATGCAAATCAGTCTTGACCCTGTGCCTCATGGGAACAGTCCAGCCCGAACTGCCAAGCCAGGTCCTCCCTGGACTGGAAACAAGCATCCTAGGACCGGTTTCGGGGTTTCACCCCTCATCAGCCAGGATAGCTTGACTCCAGTGGCATAGAGAGCACGGGACCCACGTCTGGGCATACCCGTCCCACTCGGGGTGACAAATGCAAAAAGAACAATTGATGGACAGAATGCAGAACAATGTCATACATTCACCCCAGTACAGAGATCTGGGCCTAAATCCATCGTTTTTTTGCTCACCATGCCATTCCAGTTTGAACCCAGCCATATGCAAATCAGTCTTGACCCTGTGCCTCATGGGAACAGTCCAGCCCGAACTGCCAGGCCAGGTCCTCCCTGGACTGGAAACAAGCATCCTAGGACCGGTTTCGGGGTTTCACCCCTCATCAGCCAGGATAGCTTGACTCCAGTGGCATGGAGAGCACGGGACCCACGTCTGGGCATACCCGTCCCACTCGGGGTGACAAATGCAAAAACAACAGTTGATGGACAGAATGCAGAACAATGTCATACATTCACCCCAGTACAGAGATCTGGGCCTAAATCCATCGTTTTTTTGCTCACCATGCCATTCCAGTTTGAACCCAGCCATATGCAAATCAGTCTTGACCCTGTGCCTCATGGGAACAGTCCAGCCCGAACTGCCAGGCCAGGTCCTCCCTGGACTGGAAACAAGCATCCTAGGACCGGTTTCGGGGTTTCACCCCTCATCAGCCAGGATAGCTTGACTCCAGTGGCATGGAGAGCACGGGACCCCCGTCTGGGCATACCCGTCCCACTCGGGGTGACTAATGCAAAAAGAACAATTGATGGACAGAATGCAGAACAATGTCATACATTCACCCCAGTACAGAGATCTGGGCCTAAATCCATCGTTTTTTTGCTCACCATGCCATTCCAGTTTGAACCCAGCCATATGCAAATCAGTCTTGACCCTGTGCCTCATGGGAACAGTCCAGCCCGAACTGCCAGGCCAGGTCCTCCCTGGACTGGAAACAAGCATCCTAGGACCGGTTTCAGGGTTTCACCCCTCATCAGCCAGGATAGCTTGACTCCAGTGGCATAGAGAGCACGGGACCCACGTCTGGGCATACCCGTCCCACTCGGGGTGACAAATGCAAAAACAACAATTGATGGACAGAATGCAGAACAATGTCATACATTCACCCCAGTACAGAGATCTGGGCCTAAATCCATCGTTTTTTTGCTCACCATGCCATTCCAGTTTGAACCCAGCCATATGCAAATCAGTCTTGACCCTGTGCCTCATGGGAACAGTCCAGCCCGAACTGCCAAGCCAGGTCCTCCCTGGACTGGAAACAAGCATCCTAGGACCGGTTTCGGGGTTTCACCCCTCATCAGCCAGGATAGCTTGACTCCAGTGGCATGGAGAGCACGGGACCCACGTCTGGGCATACCCGTCCCACTCGGGGTGACTAATGCAAAAAGAACAATTGATGGACAGAATGCAGAACAATGTCATACATTCACCCCAGTACAGAGATCTGGGCCTAAATCCATCGTTTTTTTGCTCACCATGCCATTCCAGTTTGAACCCAGCCATATGCAAATCAGTCTTGACCCTGTGCCTCATGGGAACAGTCCAGCCCGAACTGCCAGGCCAGGTCCTCCCTGGACTGGAAACAAGCATCCTAGGACCGGTTTCAGGGTTTCACCCCTCATCAGCCAGGATAGCTTGACTCCAGTGGCATGGAGAGCACGGGACCCACGTCTGGGCATACCCGTCCCACTCGGGGTGACAAATGCAAAAACAACAATTGATGGACAGAATGCAGAACAATGTCATACATTCACCCCAGTACAGAGATCTGGGCCTAAATCCATCGTTTTTTTGCTCACCATGCCATTCCAGTTTGAACCCAGCCATATGCAAATCAGTCTTGACCCTGTGCCTCATGGGAACAGTCCAGCCCGAACTGCCAGGCCAGGTCCTCCCTGGACTGGAAACAAGCATCCTAGGACCGGTTTCGGGGTTTCACCCCTCATCAGCCAGGATAGCTTGACTACAGTGGCATAGAGAGCACGGGACCCACGTCTGGGCATAGCCGTCCCACTCGGGGTGGCAAATGCAAAAACAACAATTGATAGACAGAATGCAGAACAATGTCATACATTCACCCCAGTACAGAGATCTGGGCCTAAATCCATCGTTTTTTTGCTCACCATGCCATTCCAGTTTGAACCCAGCCATATGCAAATCAGTCTTGACCCTGTGCCTCATGGGAACAGTCCAGCCCGAACTGCCAAGCCAGGTCCTCCCTGGACTGGAAACAAGCATCCTAGGACCGGTTTCGGGGTTTCACCCCTCATCAGCCAGGATAGCTTGACTCCAGTGGCATGGAGAGCACGGGACCCACGTCTGGGCATACCCGTCCCACTCGGGGTGACAAATGCAAAAACAACAGTTGATGGACAGAATGCAGAACAATGTCATACATTCACCCCAGTACAGAGATCTGGGCCTAAATCCATCGTTTATTTGCTCACCATGCCATTCCAGTTTGAACCCAGCCATATGCAAATCAGTCTTGACCCTGTGCCTCATGGGAACAGTCCAGCCCGAACTGCCAGGCCAGGTCCTCCCTGGACTGGAAACAAGCATCCTAGGACCGGTTTCGGGGTTTCACCCCTCATCAGCCAGGATAGCTTGACTCCAGTGGCATGGAGAGCACGGGACCCACGTCTGGGCATACCCGTCCCACTCGGGGTGACAAATGCAAAAACAACAATTGATGGACAGAATGCAGAACAATGTCATACATTCACCCCAGTACAGAGATCTGGGCCTAAATCCATCGTTTTTTTGCTCACCATGCCATTCCAGTTTGAACCCAGCCATATGCAAATCAGTCTTGACCCTGTGCCTCATGGGAACAGTCCAGCCCGAACTGCCAAGGCCAGGTCCTCCCTGGACTGGAAACAAGCATCCTAGGACCGGTTTCGGGGTTTCACCCCTCATCAGCCAGGATAGCTTGACTCCAGTGGCATGGAGAGCACGGGACCCACGTCTGGGCATACCCGTCCCACTCGGGGTGACAAATGCAAAAACAACAATTGATGGACAGAATGCAGAACAATGTCATACATTCACCCCAGTACAGAGATCTGGGCCTAAATCCATCGTTTTTTGCTCACCATGCCATTCCAGTTTGAACCCAGCCATATGCAAATCAGTCTTGACCCTGTGCCTCATGGGAACAGTCCAGCCCGAACTGCCAGGCCAGGTCCTCCCTGGACTGGAAACAAGCATCCTAGGACCGGTTTCAGGGTTTCACCCCTCATCAGCCAGGATAGCTTGACTCCAGTGGCATAGAGAGCACGGGACCCACGTCTGGGCATACCCGTCCCACTCGGGGTGACAAATGCAAAAACAACAATCGATGGACAGAATGCAGAACAATGTCATACATTCACCCCAGTACAGAGATCTGGGCCTAAATCCATCGTTTTTTTGCTCACCATGCCATTCCAGTTTGAACCCAGCCATATGCAAATCAGTCTTGACCCTGTGCCTCATGGGAACAGTCCAGCCCGAACTGCCAGGCCAGGTCCTCCATGGACTGGAAACAAGCATCCTAGGACCGGTTTCGGGGTTTCACCCCTCATCAGCCAGGATAGCTTGACTCCAGTGGCATGGAGAGCACGGGACCCACGTCTGGGCATACCCGTCCCACTCGGGGTGACAAATGCAAAAAGAACAATTGATGGACAGAATGCAGAACAATGTCATACATTCACCCCAGTACAGAGATCTGGGCCTAAATCCATCGTTTTTTTGCTCACCATGCCATTCCAGTTTGAACCCAGCCATATGCAAATCAGTCTTGACCCTGTGCCTCATGGGAACAGTCCAGCCCGAACTGCCAAGCCAGGTCCTCCCTGGACTGGAAACAAGCATCCTAGGACCGGTTTCGGGGTTTCACCCCTCATCAGCCAGGATAGCTTGACTCCAGTGGCATAGAGAGCACGGGACCCACGTCTGGGCATACCCGTCCCACTCGGGGTGACAAATGCAAAAACAACAGTTGATGGACAGAATGCAGAACAATGTCATACATTCACCCCAGTACAGAGATCTGGGCCTAAATCCATCGTTTTTTTGCTCACCATGCCATTCCAGTTTGAACCCAGCCATATGCAAATCAGTCTTGACCCTGTGCCTCATGGGAACAGTCCAGCCCGAACTGCCAGGCCAGGTCCTCCCTGGACTGGAAACAAGCATCCTAGGACCGGTTTCGGGGTTTCACCCCTCATCAGCCAGGATAGCTTGACTCCAGTGGCATGGAGAGCACGGGACCCACGTCTGGGCATACCCGTCCCACTCGGGGTGACAAATGCAAAAACAACAGTTGATGGACAGAATGCAGAACAATGTCATACATTCACCCCAGTACAGAGATCTGGGCCTAAATCCATCGTTTTTTTGCTCACCATGCCATTCCAGTTTGAACCCAGCCATATGCAAATCAGTCTTGACCCTGTGCCTCATGGGAACAGTCCAGCCCGAACTGCCAAGGCCAGGTCCTCCCTGGACTGGAAACAAGCATCCTAGGACCGGTTTCGGGGTTTCACCCCTCATCAGCCAGGATAGCTTGATTCCAGTGGCATAGAGAGCACGGGACCCACGTCTGGGCATACCCGTCCCACTCGGGGTGACTAATGCAAAAACAACAGTTGATGGACAGAATGCAGAACAATGTCATACATTCACCCCAGTACAGAGATCTGGGCCTAAATCCATCGTTTTTTTGCTCACCATGCCATTCCAGTTTGAACCCAGCCATATGCAAATCAGTCTTGACCCTGTGCCTCATGGGAACAGTCCAGCCCGAACTGCCAGGCCAGGTCCTCCCTGGACTGGAAACAAGCATCCTAGGACCGGTTTCAGGGTTTCACCCCTCATCAGCCAGGATAGCTTGATTCCAGTGGCATGGAGAGCACGGGACCCACGTCTGGGCATACCCGTCCCACTCGGGGTGACAAATGCAAAAACAACAGTTGATGGACAGAATGCAGAACAATGTCATACATTCACCCCAGTACAGAGATCTGGGCCTAAATCCATCATTTTTTTGCTCACCATGCCATTCCAGTTTGAACCCAGCCATATGCAAATCAGTCTTGACCCTGTGCCTCATGGGAACAGTCCAGCCCGAACTGCCAGGCCAGGTCCTCCCTGGACTGGAAACAAGCATCCTAGGACCGGTTTCGGGGTTTCACCCCTCATCAGCCAGGATAGCTTGACTCCAGTGGCATGGAGAGCACGGGACCCACGTCTGGGCATACCCGTCCCACTCGGGGTGACAAATGCAAAAACAACAATTGATGGACAGAATGCAGAACAATGTCATACATTCACCCCAGTACAGAGATCTGGGCCTAAATCCATCGTTTTTTTGCTCACCATGCCATTCCAGTTTGAACCCAGCCATATGCAAATCAGTCTTGACCCTGTGCCTCATGGGAACAGTCCAGCCCGAACTGCCAGGCCAGGTCCTCCCTGGACTGGAAACAAGCATCCTAGGACCGGTTTCAGGGTTTCATCCCTCATCAGCCAGGATAGCTTGACTCCAGTGGCATAGAGAGCACGGGACCCACGTCTGGGCATACCCGTCCCACTCGGGGTGACAAATGCAATAAACAACAATTGATGGACAGAATGCAGAACAATGTCATACATTCACCCCAGTACAGAGATCTGGGCCTAAATCCATCGTTTTTCTGCTCACCATGCCATTCCAGTTTGAACCCAGCCATATGCAAATCAGTCTTGACCCTGTGCCTCATGGGAACAGTCCAGCCCGAACTGCCAAGCCAGGTCCTCCCTGGACTGGAAACAAGCATCCTAGGACCGGTTTCGGGGTTTCACCCCTCATCAGCCAGGATAGCTTGACTCCAGTGGCATAGAGAGCACGGGACCCACGTCTGGGCATACCCGTCCCACTCGGGGTGACAAATGCAAAAACAACAGTTGATGGACAGAATGCAGAACAATGTCATACATTCACCCCAGTACAGAGATCTGGGCCTAAATCCATCGTTTTTTGCTCACCATGCCATTCCAGTTTGAACCCAGCCATATGCAAATCAGTCTTGACCCTGTGCCTCATGGGAACAGTCCAGCCCGAACTGCCAAGCCAGGTCCTCCCTGGACTGGAAACAAGCATCCTAGGACCGGTTTCGGGGTTTCACCCCTCTTCAGCCAGGATAGCTTGATTCCAGTGGCATGGAGAGCACGGGACCCACGTCTGGGCATACCCGTCCCACTCGGGGTGACTAATGCAAAAACAACAGTTGATGGACAGAATGCAGAACAATGTCATACATTCACCCCAGTACAGAGATCTGGGCCTAAATCCATCGTTTTTTTGCTCACCATGCCATTCCAGTTTGAACCCAGCCATATGCAAATCAGTCTTGATCCCTGTGCCTCATGGGAACAGTCCAGCCCGAACTGCCAGGCCAGGTCCTCCCTGGACTGGAAACAAGCATCCTAGGACCGGTTTCGGGGTTTCACCCCTCTTCAGCCAGGATAGCTTGATTCCAGTGGCATGGAGAGCACGGGACCCACGTCTGGGCATACCCGTCCCACTCGGGGTGACAAATGCAAAAACAACAGTTGATGGACAGAATGCAGAACAATGTCATACATTCACCCCAGTACAGAGATCTGGGCCTAAATCCATCGTTTTTTTGCTCACCATGCCATTCCAGTTTGAACCCAGCCATATGCAAATCAGTCTTGACCCTGTGCCTCATGGGAACAGTCCAGCCCGAACTGCCAGGCCAGGTCCTCCCTGGACTGGAAACAAGCATCCTAGGACCGGTTTCGGGGTTTCACCCCTCATCAGCCAGGATAGCTTGACTCCAGTGGCATGGAGAGCACGGGACCCACGTCTGGGCATACCCGTCCCACTCGGGGTGACAAATGCAAAAACAACAGTTGATGGACAGAATGCAGAACAATGTCATACATTCACCCCAGTACAGAGATCTGGGCCTAAATCCATCGTTTTTTTGCTCACCATGCCATTCCAGTTTGAACCCAGCCATATGCAAATCAGTCTTGACCCTGTGCCTCATGGGAACAGTCCAGCCCGAACTGCCAAGGCCAGGTCCTCCATGGACTGGAAACAAGCATCCTAGGACCGGTTTCGGGGTTTCACCCCTCATCAGCCAGGATAGCTTGACTCCAGTGGCATGGAGAGCACGGGACCCACGTCTGGGCATACCCGTCCCACTCGGGGTGACTAATGCAAAAACAACAATTGATGGACAGAATGCAGAACAATGTCATACATTCACCCCAGTACAGAGATCTGGGCCTAAATCCATCGTTTTTTTGCTCACCATGCCATTCCAGTTTGAACCCAGCCATATGCAAATCAGTCTTGACCCTGTGCCTCATGGGAACAGTCCAGCCCGAACTGCCAAGCCAGGTCCTCCCTGGACTGGAAACAAGCATCCTAGGACCGGTTTCGGGGTTTCACCCCTCATCAGCCAGGATAGCTTGATTCCAGTGGCATAGAGAGCACGGGACCCACGTCTGGGCATACCCGTCCCACTCGGGGTGACAAATGCAAAAACAACAGTTGATGGACAGAATGCAGAACAATGTCATACATTCACCCCAGTACAGAGATCTGGGCCTAAATCCATCGTTTTTTGCTCACCATGCCATTCCAGTTTGAACCCAGCCATATGCAAATCAGTCTTGACCCTGTGCCTCATGGGAACAGTCCAGCCCGAACTGCCAAGCCAGGTCCTCCCTGGACTGGAAACAAGCATCCTAGGACCGGTTTCGGGGTTTCACCCCTCATCAGCCAGGATAGCTTGATTCCAGTGGCATGGAGAGCACGGGACCCACGTCTGGGCATACCCGTCCCACTCGGGGTGACAAATGCAAAAACAACAGTTGATGGACAGAATGCAGAACAATGTCATACATTCACCCCAGTACAGAGATCTGGGCCTAAATCCATCGTTTTTTTGCTCACCATGCCATTCCAGTTTGAACCCAGCCATATGCAAATCAGTCTTGACCCTGTGCCTCATGGGAACAGTCCAGCCCGAACTGCCAGGCCAGGTCCTCCCTGGACTGGAAACAAGCATCCTAGGACCGGTTTCGGGGTTTCACCCCTCATCAGCCAGGATAGCTTGACTCCAGTGGCATGGAGAGCACGGGACCCACGTCTGGGCATACCCGTCCCACTCGGGGTGACAAATGCAAAAACAACAGTTGATGGACAGAATGCAGAACAATGTCATACATTCACCCCAGTACAGAGATCTGGGCTCTAAATCCATCGTTTTTTGCTCACCATGCCATTCCAGTTTGAACCCAGCCATATGCAAATCAGTCTTGACCCTGTGCCTCATGGGAACAGTCCAGCCCGAACTGCCAAGGCCAGGTCCTCCCTGGACTGGAAACAAGCATCCTAGGACCGGTTTCGGGGTTTCACCCCTCATCAGCCAGGATAGCTTGACTCCAGTGGCATGGAGAGCACGGGACCCACGTCTGGGCATACCCGTCCCACTCGGGGTGACTAATGCAAAAACAACAATTGATGGACAGAATGCAGAACAATGTCATACATTCACCCCAGTACAGAGATCTGGGCCTAAATCCATCGTTTTTTTGCTCACCATGCCATTCCAGTTTGAACCCAGCCATATGCAAATCAGTCTTGACCCTGTGCCTCATGGGAACAGTCCAGCCCGAACTGCCAAGCCAGGTCCTCCCTGGACTGGAAACAAGCATCCTAGGACCGGTTTCAGGGTTTCACCCCTCTTCAGCCAGGATAGCTTGATTCCAGTGGCATGGAGAGCACGGGACCCACGTCTGGGCATACCCGTCCCACTCGGGGTGACAAATGCAAAAACAACAGTTGATGGACAGAATGCAGAACAATGTCATACATTCACCCCAGTACAGAGATCTGGGCCTAAATCCATCGTTTTTTTGCTCACCATGCCATTCCAGTTTGAACCCAGCCATATGCAAATCAGTCTTGACCCTGTGCCTCATGGGAACAGTCCAGCCCGAACTGCCAAGGCCAGGTCCTCCATGGACTGGAAACAAGCATCCTAGGACCGGTTTCGGGGTTTCACCCTCATCAGCCAGGATAGCTTGACTCCAGTGGCATGGAGAGCACGGGACCCACGTCTGGGCATACCCGTCCCACTCGGGGTGACTAATGCAAAAACAACAGTTGATGGACAGAATGCAGAACAATGTCATACATTCACCCCAGTACAGAGATCTGGGCCTAAATCCATCGTTTTTTTGCTCACCATGCCATTCCAGTTTGAACCCAGCCATATGCAAATCAGTCTTGACCCTGTGCCTCATGGGAACAGTCCAGCCCGAACTGCCAAGCCAGGTCCTCCCTGGACTGGAAACAAGCATCCTAGGACCGGTTTCAGGGTTTCACCCCTCATCAGCCAGGATAGCTTGACTCCAGTGGCATGGAGAGCACGGGACCCACGTCTGGGCATACCCGTCCCACTCGGGGTGACAAATGCAAAAACAACAGTTGATGGACAGAATGCAGAACAATGTCATACATTCACCCCAGTACAGAGATCTGGGCCTAAATCCATCGTTTTTTGCTCACCATGCCATTCCAGTTTGAACCCAGCCATATGCAAATCAGTCTTGACCCTGTGCCTCATGGGAACAGTCCAGCCCGAACTGCCAGGCCAGGTCCTCCCTGGACTGGAAACAAGCATCCTAGGACCGGTTTCGGGGTTTCACCCCTCATCAGCCAGGATAGCTTGACTCCAGTGGCATGGAGAGCACGGGACCCACGTCTGGGCATACCCGTCCCACTCGGGGTGACAAATGCAAAAACAACAATTGATGGACAGAATGCAGAACAATGTCATACATTCACCCCAGTACAGAGATCTGGGCCTAAATCCATCGTTTTTTTGCTCACCATGCCATTCCGGTTTGATCCCAGCCATTTGCAAATCAGTCTTGAACCTGTGCCTAATGGGAACAGTCCAGCCCGAACTGCCAAGCCAGGTCCTCCATGGACTGGAAACAAGCATCCTAGGACCGGTTTCGGGGTTTCACCCCTCATCAGCCAGGATAGCTTGACTCCAGTGGCATAGAGAGCACGGGACCCACGTCTGGGCATACCCGTCCCACTCGGGGTGACAAATGCAAAAACAACAATTGATGGACAGAATGCAGAACAATGTCATACATTCACCCGCAGTACAGAGATCTGGGCCTAAATCCATCGTTTTTTTGCTCACCATGCCATTCCAGTTTGAACCCAGCCATATGCAAATCAGTCTTGACCCTGTGCCTCATGGGAACAGTCCAGCCCGAACTGCCAGGCCAGGTCCTCCCTGGACTGGAAACAAGCATCCTAGGACCGGTTTCGGGGTTTCACCCCTCATCAGCCAGGATAGCTTGACTCCAGTGGCATAGAGAGCACGGGACCCACGTCTGGGCATACCCGTCCCACTCGGGGTGACAAATGCAAAAACAACAATTGATGGACAGAATGCAGAACAATGTCATACATTCACCACCAGTACAGAGATCTGGGCCTAAATCCATCGTTTTTTTGCTCACCATGCCATTCCAGTTTGAACCCAGCCATATGCAAATCAGTCTTGACCCTGTGCCTCATGGGAACAGTCCAGCCCGAACTGCCAGGCCAGGTCCTCCCTGGACTGGAAACAAGCATCCTAGGACCGGTTTCGGGGTTTCACCCCTCATCAGCCAGGATAGCTTGACTCCAGTGGCATAGAGAGCACGGGACCCACGTCTGGGCATACCCGTCCCACTCGGGGTGACAAATGCAATAAACAACAATTGATGGACAGAATGCAGAACAATGTCATACATTCACCCCAGTACAGAGATCTGGGCCTAAATCCATCGTTTTTTTGCTCACCATGCCATTCCAGTTTGAACCCAGCCATATGCAAATCAGTCTTGACCCTGTGCCTCATGGGAACAGTCCAGCCCGAACTGCCAGGCCAGGTCCTCCCTGGACTGGAAACAAGCATCCTAGGACCGGTTTCGGGGTTTCACCCCTCATCAGCCAGGATAGCTTGACTCCAGTGGCATGGAGAGCACGGGACCCACGTCTGGGCATACCCGTCCCACTCGGGGTGACAAATGCAAAAACAACAATTGATGGACAGAATGCAGAACAATGTCATACATTCACCCCAGTACAGAGATCTGGGCCTAAATCCATCGTTTTTTGCTCACCATGCCATTCCAGTTTGAACCCAGCCATATGCAAATCAGTCTTGACCCTGTGCCTCATGGGAACAGTCCAGCCCGAACTGCCAGGCCAGGTCCTCCCTGGACTGGAAACAAGCATCCTAGGACCGGTTTCGGGGTTTCACCCCTCTTCAGCCAGGATAGCTTGACTCCAGTGGCATAGAGAGCACGGGACCCACGTCTGGGCATACCCGTCCCACTCGGGGTGACTAATGCAAAAACAACAGTTGATGGACAGAATGCAGAACAATGTCATACATTCACCCCAGTACAGAGATCTGGGCCTAAATCCATCGTTTTTTTGCTCACCATGCCATTCCAGTTTGAACCCAGCCATATGCAAATCAGTCTTGACCCTGTGCCTCATGGGAACAGTCCAGCCCGAACTGCCAGGCCAGGTCCTCCCTGGACTGGAAACAAGCATCCTAGGACCGGTTTCAGGGTTTCACCCCTCATCAGCCAGGATAGCTTGACTCCAGTGGCATGGAGAGCACGGGACCCACGTCTGGGCATACCCGTCCCACTCGGGGTGACAAATGCAAAAACAACAGTTGATGGACAGAATGCAGAACAATGTCATACATTCACCCCAGTACAGAGATCTGGGCCTAAATCCATCGTTTTTTTGCTCACCATGCCATTCCAGTTTGAACCCAGCCATATGCAAATCAGTCTTGACCCTGTGCCTCATGGGAACAGTCCAGCCCGAACTGCCAGGCCAGGTCCTCCCTGGACTGGAAACAAGCATCCTAGGACCGGTTTCGGGGTTTCACCCCTCATCAGCCAGGATAGCTTGACTTCCAGTGGCATGGAGAGCACGGGACCCACGTCTGGGCATACCCGTCCCACTCGGGGTGACAAATGCAAAAACAACCAGTTGATGGACAGAATGCAGAACAATGTCATACATTCACCCCAGTACAGAGATCTGGGCCTAAATCCATCGTTTTTTTGCTCACCATGCCATTCCAGTTTGAACCCAGCCATATGCAAATCAGTCTTGACCCTGTGCCTCATGGGAACAGTCCAGCCCGAACTGCCAAGGCCAGGTCCTCCCTGGACTGGAAACAAGCATCCTAGGACCGGTTTCGGGTTTCACCCCTCATCAGCCAGGATAGCTTGACTCCAGTGGCATGGAGAGCACGGGACCCACGTCTGGGCATACCCGTCCCACTCGGGGTGACTAATGCAAAAACAACAGTTGATGGACAGAATGCAGAACAATGTCATACATTCACCCCAGTACAGAGATCTGGGCCTAAATCCATCGTTTTTTGCTCACCATGCCATTCCAGTTTGAACCCAGCCATATGCAAATCAGTCTTGACCCTGTGCCTCATGGGAACAGTCCAGCCCGAACTGCCAGGCCAGGTCCTCCCTGGACTGGAAACAAGCATCCTAGGACCGGTTTCAGGGTTTCACCCCTCATCAGCCAGGATAGCTTGACTCCAGTGGCATGGAGAGCACGGGACCCACGTCTGGGCATACCCGTCCCACTCGGGGTGACAAATGCAAAAACAACAGTTGATGGACAGAATGCAGAACAATGTCATACATTCACCCCAGTACAGAGATCTGGGCCTAAATCCATCGTTTTTTTGCTCACCATGCCATTCCAGTTTGAACCCAGCCATATGCAAATCAGTCTTGACCCTGTGCCTCATGGGAACAGTCCAGCCCGAACTGCCAGGCCAGGTCCTCCCTGGACTGGAAACAAGCATCCTAGGACCGGTTTCGGGGTTTCACCCCTCTTCAGCCAGGATAGCTTGATTCCAGTGGCATGGAGAGCACGGGACCCACGTCTGGGCATACCCGTCCCACTCGGGGTGACAAATGCAAAAACAACAATTGATGGACAGAATGCAGAACAATGTCATACATTCACCACCAGTACAGAGATCTGGGCCTAAATCCATCGATTTTTTGCTCACCATGCCATTCCAGTTTGAACCCAGCCATATGCAAATCAGTCTTGACCCTGTGCCTCATGGGAACAGTCCAGCCCGAACTGCCAGGCCAGGTCCTCCCTGGACTGGAAACAAGCATCCTAGGACCGGTTTCGGGGTTTCACACCTCATCAGCCAGGATAGCTTGACTCCAGTGGCATGGAGAGCACGGGACCCACGTCTGGGCATACCCGTCCCACTCGGGGTGACAAATGCAAAAACAACAATTGATGGACAGAATGCAGAACAATGTCATACATTCACCCCAGTACAGAGATCTGGGCCTAAATCCATCGTTTTTCTGCTCACCATGCCATTCCAGTTTGAACCCAGCCATATGCAAATCAGTCTTGACCCTGTGCCTCATGGGATCAGTCCAGCCCGAACTGCCAGGCCAGGTCCTCCCTGGACTGGAAACAAGCATCCTAGGACCGGTTTTGGGGTTTCACCCCTCATCAGCCAGGATAGCTTGATTCCAGTGGCATGGAGAGCACGGGACCCACGTCTGGGCATACCCGTCCCACTCGGGGTGACAAATGCAAAAACAACAGTTGATGGACAGAATGCAGAACAATGTCATACATTCACCCCAGTACAGAGATCTGGGCCTAAATCCATCGTTTTTGCTCACCATGCCATTCCAGTTTGAACCCAGCCATATGCAAATCAGTCTTGACCCTGTGCCTCATGGGAACAGTCCAGCCCGAACTGCCAGGCCAGGTCCTCCCTGGACTGGAAACAAGCATCCTAGGACCGGTTTCGGGGTTTCACCCCTCTTCAGCCAGGATAGCTTGACTCCAGTGGCATGGAGAGCACGGGACCCACGTCTGGGCATACCCGTCCCACTCGGGGTGACTAATGCAAAAACAACAGTTGATGGACAGAATGCAGAACAATGTCATACATTCACCCCAGTACAGAGATCTGGGCCTAAATCCATCGTTTTTTTGCTCACCATGCCATTCCAGTTTGAACCCAGCCATATGCAAATCAGTCTTGACCCTGTGCCTCATGGGAACAGTCCAGCCCGAACTGCCAGGCCAGGTCCTCCCTGGACTGGAAACAAGCATCCTAGGACCGGTTTCAGGGTTTCACCCCTCATCAGCCAGGATAGCTTGACTCCAGTGGCATGGAGAGCACGGGACCCACGTCTGGGCATACCCGTCCCACTCGGGGTGACAAATGCAAAAACAACAATTGATGGACAGAATGCAGAACAATGTCATACATTCACCCCAGTACAGAGATCTGGGCCTAAATCCATCGTTTTTTTGCTCACCATGCCATTCCAGTTTGAACCCAGCCATATGCAAATCAGTCTTGACCCTGTGCCTCATGGGAACAGTCCAGCCCGAACTGCCAGGCCAGGTCCTCCCTGGACTGGAAACAAGCATCCTAGGACCGGTTTCAGGGTTTCATCCCTCATCAGCCAGGATAGCTTGACTCCAGTGGCATAGAGAGCACGGGACCCACGTCTGGGCATACCCGTCCCACTCGGGGTGACAAATGCAAAAACAACAGTTGATGGACAGAATGCAGAACAATGTCATACATTCACCCCAGTACAGAGATCTGGGCCTAAATCCATCGTTTTTTTGCTCACCATGCCATTCCAGTTTGAACCCAGCCATATGCAAATCAGTCTTGACCCTGTGCCTCATGGGAACAGTCCAGCCCGAACTGCCAAGCCAGGTCCTCCCTGGACTGCAAACAAGCATCCTAGGACCGGTTTCAGGGTTTCACCCCTCATCAGCCAGGATAGCTTGATTCCAGTGGCATGGAGAGCACGGGACCCACGTCTGGGCATACCCGTCCCACTCGGGGTGACAAATGCAATAAACAACAGTTGATGGACAGAATGCAGAACAATGTCATACATTCACCCCAGTACAGAGATCTGGGCCTAAATCCATCGTTTTTTTGCTCACCATGCCATTCCAGTTTGAACCCAGCCATATGCAAATCAGTCTTGACCCTGTGCCTCATGGGAACAGTCCAGCCCGAACTGCCAAGCCAGGTCCTCCCTGGACTGGAAACAAGCATCCTAGGACCGGTTTCTGGGTTTCACCCCTCATCAGCCAGGATAGCTTGACTCCAGTGGCATGGAGAGCACGGGACCCACGTCTGGGCATACCCGTCCCACTCGGGGTGACAAATGCAAAAACAACAGTTGATGGACAGAATGCAGAACAATGTCATACATTCACCCCAGTACAGAGATCTGGGCCTAAATCCATCATTTTTTTGCTCACCATGCCATTCCAGTTTGAACCCAGCCATATGCAAATCAGTCTTGACCCTGTGCCTCATGGGAACAGTCCAGCCCGAACTGCCAAGCCAGGTCCTCCCTGGACTGGAAACAAGCATCCTAGGACCGGTTTCAGGGTTTCACCCCTCATCAGCCAGGATAGCTTGATTCCAGTGGCATGGAGAGCACGGGACCCACGTCTGGGCATACCCGTCCCACTCGGGGTGACAAATGCAAAAACAACAGTTGATGGACAGAATGCAGAACAATGTCATACATTCACCCCAGTACAGAGATCTGGGCCTAAATCCATCGTTTTTTGCTCACCATGCCATTCCAGTTTGAACCCAGCCATATGCAAATCAGTCTTGACCCTGTGCCTCATGGGAACAGTCCAGCCCGAACTGCCAGGCCAGGTCCTCCCTGGACTGGAAACAAGCATCCTAGGACCGGTTTCAGGGTTTCACCCCTCATCAGCCAGGATAGCTTGATTCCAGTGGCATGAAGAGCACGGGACCCACGTCTGGGAATACCCGTCCCACTCGGGGTGACAAATGCAAAAAGAACAATTGATGGACAGAATGCAGAACAATGTCATACATTCACCCCAGTACAGAGATCTGGGCCTAAATCCATCGTTTTTTTGCTCACCATGCCATTCCAGTTTGAACCCAGCCATATGCAAATCAGTCTTGACCCTGTGCCTCATGGGAACAGTCCAGCCCGAACTGCCAAGGCCAGGTCCTCCCTGGACTGGAAACAAGCATCCTAGGACCGGTTTCGGGGTTTCACCCCTCATCAGCCAGGATAGCTTGACTCCAGTGGCATTGAGAGCACGGGACCCACGTCTGGGCATACCCATCCCACTCGGGGTGACAAATGCAAAAACAACAATTGATGGACAGAATGCAGAACAATGTCATACATTCACCCCAGTACAGAGATCTGGGCCTAAATCCATCGTTTTTTTGCTCACCATGCCATTCCAGTTTGAACCCAGCCATATGCAAATCAGTCTTGACCCTGTGCCTCATGGGAACAGTCCAGCCCGAACTGCCAGGCCAGGTCCTCCCTGGACTGGAAACAAGCATCCTAGGACCGGTTTCGGGGTTTCACCCCTCATCAGCCAGGATAGCTTGACTCCAGTGGCATAGAGAGCACGGGACCCACGTCTGGGCATACCCGTCCCACTCGGGGTGACAAATGCAAAAAGAACAATTGATGGACAGAATGCAGAACAATGTCATACATTCACCCCAGTACAGAGATCTGGGCCTAAATCCATCGTTTTTTTGCTCACCATGCCATTCCAGTTTGAACCCAGCCATATGCAAATCAGTCTTGACCCTGTGCCTCATGGGAACAGTCCAGCCCGAACTGCCAGGCCAGGTCCTCCCTGGACTGGAAACAAGCATCCTAGGACCGGTTTCTGGGTTTCACCCCTCATCAGCCAGGATAGCTTGATTCCAGTGGCATGGAGAGCACGGGACCCACGTCTGGGCATACCCGTCCCACTCGGGGTGACAAATGCAAAAACAACAGTCGATGGACAGAATGCAGAACAATGTCATACATTCACCCCAGTACAGAGATCTGGGCCTAAATCCATCGTGTTTTTGCTCACCATGCCATTCCAGTTTGAACCCAGCCATATGCAAATCAGTCTTGACCCTGTGCCTCATGGGAACAGTCCAGCCCGAACTGCCAGGCCAGGTCCTCCCTGGACTGGAAACAAGCATCCTAGGACCGGTTTCTGGGTTTCACCCCTCATCAGCCAGGATAGCTTGACTCCAGTGGCATGGAGAGTACGGGACCCACGTCTGGGCATACCCGTCCCACTCGGGGTGACAAATGCAAAAAGAACAATTGATGGACAGAATGCAGAACAATGTCATACATTCACCCCAGTACAGAGATCTGGGCCTAAATCCATCGTTTTTCTGCTCACCATGCCATTCCAGTTTGAACCCAGCCATATGCAAATCAGTCTTGACCCTGTGCCTCATGGGAACAGTCCAGCCCGAACTGCCAGGCCAGGTCCTCCCTGGACTGGAAACAAGCATCCTAGGACCGGTTTCAGGGTTTCACCCCTCATCAGCCAGGATAGCTTGACTCCAGTGGCATAGAGAGCACGGGACCCACGTCTGGGCATACCCGTCCCACTCGGGGTGACAAATGCAAAAAGAACAATTGATGGACAGAATGCAGAACAATGTCATACATTCACCCCAGTACAGAGATCTGGGCCTAAATCCATCGTTTTTGCTCACCATGCCATTCCAGTTTGAACCCAGCCATATGCAAATCAGTCTTGACCCTGTGCCTCATGGGAACAGTCCAGCCCGAACTGCCAGGCCAGGTCCTCCCTGGACTGGAAACAAGCATCCTAGGACCGGTTTCGGGGTTTCACCCCTCATCAGCCAGGATAGCTTGACTCCAGTGGCATAGAGAGCACGGGACCCACGTCTGGGCATACCCGTCCCACTCGGGGTGACAAATGCAAAAACAACAGTTGATGGACAGAATGCAGAACAATGTCATACATTCACCCCAGTACAGAGATCTGGGCCTAAATCCATCGTTTTTCTGCTCACCATGCCATTCCAGTTTGAACCCAGCCATATGCAAATCAGTCTTGACCCTGTGCCTCATGGGAACAGTCCAGCTCGAACTGCAAGGCCAGGTCGTCCCTGGACTGGAAACAAGCATCCTAGGACCGGTTTCGGGGTTTCACCCCTCATCAGCCAGGATAGCTTGACTCCAGTGGCATAGAGAGCATGGGACCCACGTCTGGGCATAACCGTCCCACTCGGGGTGACTAATGCAAAAACAACAGTTGATGGACAGAATGCAGAACAATGTCATACATTCACCCCAGTACAGAGATCTGGGCCTAAATCCATCGTTTTTTTGCTCACCATGCATTCCATTTTCAACCAAGCCATATGCAAATCAGTCTTGACCCTGTGCCTCATGGGAACAGTCCAGCCCGAACTGCCAGGCCAGGTCCTCCCTGGACTGGAAACAAGCATCCTAGGACCGGTTTCAGGGTTTCACCCCTCATCAGCCAGGATAGCTTGACTCCAGTGGCATGGAGAGCACGGGACCCACGTCTGGGCATACCCGTCCCACCTCGGGGTGACAAATGCAAAAACAACAGTTGATGGACAGAATGCAGAACAATGTCATACATTCACCCCAGTACAGAGATCTGGGCCTAAATCCATCGTTTTTTGCTCACCATGCCATTCCAGTTTGAACCCAGCCATATGCAAATCAGTCTTAGACCCTGTGCCTCATGGGAACAGTCCAGCCCGAACTGCCAGGCCAGGTCCTCCCTGGACTGGAAACAAGCATCCTAGGACCGGTTTCAGGGTTTCACCCTCATCAGCCAGGATAGCTTGACTCCAGTGGCATGGAGAGCACGGGACCCACGTCTGGGCATACCCGTCCCACTCGGGGTGACAAATGCAAAAACAACAATCGATGGACAGAATGCAGAACAATGTCATACATTCACCCCAGTACAGAGATCTGGGCCTAAATC
The DNA here is from genome assembly GCA_963921515.1 of Calotriton arnoldi. Lineage (NCBI taxonomy): Eukaryota > Metazoa > Chordata > Amphibia > Caudata > Salamandridae > Calotriton > Calotriton arnoldi. The sequence goes on from CAWUFW010015562.1 coordinate 175,628, forward strand.
CATCGTTTTTTTGCTCACCATGCCATTCCAGTTTGAACCCAGCCATATGCAAATCAGTCTTGACCCTGTGCCTCATGGGAACAGTCCAGCCCGAACTGCCAGGCCAGGTCCTCCCTGGACTGGAAACAAGCATCCTAGGACCGGTTTCGGGGTTTCACCCCTCATCAGCCAGGATAGCTTGACTCCAGTGGCATAGAGAGCACGGGACCCACGTCTGGGCATACCCGTCCCACTCGGGGTGACAAATGCAAAAACAACCAGTTGATGGACAGAATGCAGAACAATGTCATACATTCACCCCAGTACAGAGATCTGGGCCTAAATCCATCGTTTTTTGCTCACCATGCCATTCCAGTTTGAACCCAGCCATATGCAAATCAGTCTTGACCCTGTGCCTCATGGGAACAGTCCAGCCCGAACTGCCAAGGCCAGGTCCTCCATGGACTGGAAACAAGCATCCTAGGACCGGTTTCGGGGTTTCACCCCTCATCAGCCAGGATAGCTTGACTCCAGTGGCATAGAGAGCACGGGACCCACGTCTGGGCATACCCGTCCCACTCGGGGTGACTAATGCGAAAACAACAGTTGATGGACAGAATGCAGAACAATGTCATACATTCACCCGCAGTACAGAGATCTGGGCCTAAATCCATCATTTTTTGCTCACCATGCCATTCCAGTTTGAACCCAGCCATATGCAAATCAGTCTTGACCCTGTGCCTCATGGGAACAGTCCAGCCCGAACTGCCAGGCCAGGTCCTCCCTGGACTGGAAACAAGCATCCTAGGACCGGTTTCAGGGTTTCACCCCTCATCAGCCAGGATAGCTTGACTCCAGTGGCATAGAGAGCACGGGACCCACGTCTGGGCATACCCGTCCCACTCGGGGTGACAAATGCAAAAACAACAGTTGATGGACAGAATGCAGAACAATGTCATACATTCACCCCAATACAGAGATCTGGGCCTAAATCCATCGTTTTTTTGCTCACCATGCCATTCCAGTTTGAACCCAGCCATATGCAAATCAGTCTTGACCCTGTGCCTCATGGGAACAGTCCAGCCCGAACTGCCAGGCCAGGTCCTCCCTGGACTGGAAACAAGCATCCTAGGACCGGTTTTGGGGTTTCACCCCGCATCAGCCAGGATAGCTTGACTCCAGTGGCATTGAGAGCACGGGACCCACGTCTGGGTATACCCATCCCACTCGGGGTTACAAATTCAAAAGAACAATCGATGGACAGAATGCAGAACAATGTCATACATTCACTACCATACAGAGATCTGGGCCTAAATCCATCGTTTTTTTGCTCACCATGCCATTCCAGTTTGAACCCAGCCATATGCAAATCAGTCTTGACCCTGTGCCTCATGGGAACAGTCCAGCCCGAACTGCCAGGCCAGGTCCTCCCTGGACTGGAAACCAGCATCCTAGGACCGGTTTCAGGGTTTCATACCTCATCAGCCAGGATAGCTTGACTCCAGTGGCATAGAGAGCACGGGACCCACGTCTGGGCACACCCGTCCCACTCGGGGTGACAAATGCAATAAAGAACAATTGATGGACAGAATGCAGAACAATGTCATACATTCACCCCAGTACAGAGATCTGGGCCTAAATCCATCGTTTTTTTGCTCACCATGCCATTCCAGTTTGAACCCAGCCATATGCAAATCAGTCTTGACCCTGTGCCTCATGGGAACAGTCCAGCCCGAACTGCCAGGCCAGGTCCTCCCTGGACTGGAAACAAGCATCCTAGGACTGGTTTCAGGGTTTCACCCCTCATCAGCCAGGATAGCTTGACTCCAGTGGCATAGAGAGCACGGGACCCACGTCTGGGCATACCCGTCCCACTCGGGGTGACAAATGCAAAAACAACAATTGATGGACAGAATGCAGAACAATGTCATACATTCACCCCAGTACAGAGATCTGGGCCTAAATCCATCGTTTTTTGCTCACCATGCCATTCCAGTTTGAACCCAGCCATATGCAAATCAGTCTTGACCCTGTGCCTCATGGGAACAGTCCAGCCCGAACTGCCAGGCCAGGTCCTCCCTGGACTGGAAACAAGCATCCTAGGACCGGTTTCGGGGTTTCACTCCTCTTCAGCCAGGATAGCTTGACTCCAGTGGCATAGAGAGCACGGGACCCACGTCTGGGCATACCCGTCCCACTCGGGGTGACTAATGCGAAAAGAACAATTGATGGAAAGAATGCAGAACAATGTCATACATTCACCCCCGTATAGAGATCTGGGCCTAAATCCATCGTTTTTTTGCTCACCATGCCATTCCATTTTCAACCCAGCCATATGCAAATCAGTCTTGACCCTGTGCCTCATGGGAACAGTCCAGCCCGAACTGCCAGGCCAGGTCCTCCCTGGACTGGAAACAAGCATCCTAGGACCGGTTTCAGGGTTTCACCCCTCATCAGCCAGGATAGCTTGACTCCAGTGGCATAGAGAGCACGGGACCCACGTCTGGGCATACCCGTCCCACTCGGGGTGACAAATGCAAAAAGAACAATCGATGGACAGAATGCAGAACAATGTCATACATTCACCCCAGTACAGAGATCTGGGCCTAAATCCATCGTTTTTTTGCTCACCATGCCATTCCAGTTTGAACCCAGCCATATGCAAATCAGTCTTGACCCTGTGCCTCATGGGAACAGTCCAGCCCGAACTGCCAGGCCAGGTCCTCCCTGGACTGGAAACCAGCATCCTAGGACCGGTTTCAGGGTTTCATCCCTCATCAGCCAGGATAGCTTGACTTCAGTGGCATGGAGAGCACGGGACCCACGTCTGGGCATACCCGTCCCACTCGGGGTGACAAATGCAAGAAGAACAATCGATGGACAGAATGCAGAACAATGTCATACATTCACCCCAGTACAGAGATCTGGGCCTAAATCCATCGTTTTTTTGCTCACCATGCCATTCCAGTTTGAACCCAGCCATATGCAAATCAGTCTTGACCCTGTGCCTCATGGGAACAGTCCAGCCCGAACTGCCAGGCCAGGTCCTCCCTGGACTGCAAACAAGAATCCTAGGACCGGTTTCGGGGTTTCACCCCTCATCAGCCAGGATAGCTTGACTCCAGTGGCATAGAGAGCACGGGACCCACGTCTGGGCACACCCGTCCCACTCGGGGTGACAAATGCAATAAAGAACAATTGATGGACAGAATGCAGAACAATGTCATACATTCACCCCAGTACAGAGATCTGGGCCTAAATCCATCGTTTTTTTGCTCACCATGCCATTCCAGTTTGAACCCAGCCATATGCAAATCAGTCTTGACCCTGTGCCTCATGGGAACAGTCCAGCCCGAACTGCCAGGCCAGGTCCTCCCTGGACTGGAAACAAGCATCCTAGGACTGGTTTCTGGGTTTCACCCCTCATCAGCCAGGATAGCTTTACTCCAGTGGCATAGAGAGCACGGGACCCACGTCTGGGCATACCCGTCCCACTCGGGGTGACAAATGCAATAAAGAACAATTGATGGACAGAATGCAGAACAATGTCATACATTCACCCCAGTACAGAGATCTGGGCCTAAATCCATCGTTTTTCTGCTAACCATGCCATTCCAGTTTGAACCCAGCCATATGCAAATCAGTCTTGACCCTGTGCCTCATGGGAACAGTCCAGCCCGAACTGCCAGGCCAGGTCCTCCCTGGACTGGAAACAAGCATCCTAGGACCGGTTTCAGGGTTTCACCCCTCATCAGCCAGGATAGCTTGACTCCAGTGGCATAGAGAGCACGGGACCCACGTCTGGGCATACCCGTCCCACTCGGGGTGACAAATGCAAAAAGAACAATCGATGGACAGAATGCAGAACAATGTCATACATTCACCCCAGTACAGAGATCTGGGCCTAAATCCATCGTTTTTTGCTCACCATGCCATTCCAGTTTGAACCCAGCCATATGCAAATCAGTCTTGACCCTGTGCCTCATGGGAACAGTCCAGCCCGAACTGCCAGGCCAGGTCCTCCCTGGACCGGAAACAAGCATCCTAGGATCGGTTTCAGGGTTTCACCCCTCATCAGCCAGAATAGCTTGAATCCAGTGGCATAGAGAGCACGGGACCCACGTCTGGGCATACCCGTCCCACTCGGGGTGACAAATGCAATAAAGAACAATTGATGTACAGAATGCAGAACAATGTCATACATTCACCCCAGTACAGAGATCTGGGCCTAAATCCATCGTTTTTCTACTCACCATGCCATTCCAGTTTAAACCCAGCCATATGCAAATCAGACTTGACCCTGTGCCTCATGGGAACAGTCCAGCTCGAACTGCAAGGCCAGGTCCTCCCTGGACTGGAAACAAGCATCCTAGGACCGGTTTTGGGGTTTCACCCCGCATCAGCCAGGATAGCTTGACTCCAGTGGCATTGAGAGCACGGGACCCACGTCTGGGTAAACCCATCCCACTCGGGGTTACAAATTCAAAAGAACAATCGATGGACAGAATGCAGAACAATGTCATACATTCACTCCCATACAGAGATCTGGGCCTAAATCCATCGTTTTTTTGCTCACCATGCCATTCCAGTTTGAACCCAGCCATATGCAAATCAGTCTTGACCCTGTGCCTCATGGGAACAGTCCAGCCCGAACTGCCAGGCCAGGTCCTCCCTGGACTGCAAACAAGCATCCTAGGACCGGTTTCGGGGTTTCACCCCTCATCAGCCAGGATAGCTTGACTCCAGTGGCATAGAGAGCACGGGACCCACGTCTGGGCACACCCGTCCCACTCGGGGTGACAAATGCAATAAAGAACAATTGATGGACAGAATGCAGAACAATGTCATACATTCACCCCAGTACAGAGATCTGGGCCTAAATCCATCGTTTTTTTGCTCACCATGCCATTCCAGTTTGAACCCAGCCATATGCAAATCAGTCTTGACCCTGTGCCTCATGGGAACAGTCCAGCTCAAACTACCAGGCCAGGTCCTCCCTGGACTGGAAACAAGCATCCTAGGACTGGTTTCTGGGTTTCACCCCTCATCAGCCAGGATAGCTTTACTCCAGTGGCATAGAGAGCACGGGATCCAAATCTGGGCATACCCGTCCCACTCGGGGTGACAAATCCAAAAAGAACAATCGATGGACAGAATGCAGAACAATGTCATACATTCACCCCAGTACAGAGATCTGGGCCTAAATCCATCGTGTTTTTTACTCACCATGCCATTCCAGTTTGAACCCAGCCATATGCAAATCAGTCTTGACCCTGTGCCTCATGGGAACAGTCCAGCTCAAACTGCCAGGCCAGGTCCTCCCTGGACTGGAAACAAGCATCCTAGGACTGGTTTCTGGGTTTCACCCCTCATCAGCCAGGATAGCTTGACTCCAGTGGCATAGAGAGCACGGGACCCACGTCTGGGCATACCCGTCCCACTCGGGGTGACAAATGCAATAAAGAACAATTGATGGACAGAATGCAGAACAATGTCATACATTCACCCCAGTACAGAGATCTGGGCCTAAATCCATCGTTTTTCTACTCACCATGCCATTCCATTTTCAACCCAGCCATATGCAAATCACTCTTGACCCTGTGCCTCATGGGAACAGTCCAGCCCGAACTGCCAGGCCAGGTCCTCCCTGGACTGGAAACAAGCATCCTAGGACCGGTTTCAGGGTTTCACCCCTCATCAGCCAGGATAGCTTGACTCCAGTGGCATAGAGAGCACGGGACCCACGTCTGGGCATACCCGTCCCACTCGGGGTGACAAATGCAAAAAGAACAATCGATGGACAGAATGCAGAACAATGTCATACATTCACCCCAGTACAGAGATCTGGGCCTAAATCCATTCGTTTTTGCTCACCATGCCATTCCAGTTTGAACCCAGCCATATGCAAATCAGTCTTGACCCTGTGCCTCATGGGAACAGTCCAGCCCGAACTGCCAGGCCAGGTCCTCCCTGGACTGGAAACAAGCATCCTAGGACCGGTTTCGGGGTTTCACCCCTCATCAGCCAGGATAGCTTGACTCCAGTGGCATAGAGAGAACGGGCCCACGTCTGGGCATACCCGTCCCACTCGGGGTGACAAATGCAAAAAGAACAATCGATGGACAGAATGCAGAACAATGTCATACGTTCACCCCAGTACAGAGATCTGGGCCTAAATCCATCGTTTTTCTACTCACCATGCCATTCCAGTTTAAACCCAGCCATATGCAAATCAGACTTGACCCTGTGCCTCATGGGAACAGTCCAGCTCGAACTGCAAGGCCAGGTCGTCCCTGGACTGGAAACAAGCATCCTAGGACCGGTTTCGGGGTTTCACCCCTCATCAGCCAGGATAGCTTGACTCCAGTGGCATAGAGAGCATGGGACCCACGTCTGGGCATAACCGTCCCACTCGGGGTGACTAATGCGAAAAGAACAATTGATGGAAAGAATGCAGAACAATGTCATACATTCACCCCCGTATAGAGATCTGGGCCTAAATCCATCGTTTTTTTGCTCACCATGCCATTCCATTTTCAACCAAGCCATATGCAAATCAGTCTTGACCCTGTGCCTCATGGGAACAGTCCAGCCCGATCTGCCAGGCCAGGTCCTCCCTGGACTGGAAACAAGCATCCTAGGACCGGTTTCAGGGTTTCACCCCTCATCAGCCAGGATAGGTTGACTCCAGTGGCATAGAGAGCACGGGACCAACGTCTGGGCATACCCGTCCACCTCGGGGTGACAAATGCAAAAAGAACAATTAATGGACAGAATGCAGAACAATGTCATACATTCACCCCAGTACAGAGATCTGGGCCTAAATCCATCGTTTTTTGCTCACCATGCCATTCCAGTTTGAACCCAGCCATATGCAAATCAGTCTTGACCCTGTGCCTCATGGGAACAGTCCAGCCCGAACTGCCAGGCCAGGTCCTCCCTGGACTGGAAACAAGCATCCTAGGACCGGTTTTGGGGTTTCACCCCGCATCAGCCAGGATAGCTTGACTCCAGTGGCATTGAGAGCACGGGACCCACGTCTGGGTATACCCATCCCACTCGGGGTTACAAATTCAAAAGAACAATCGATGGACAGAATGCAGAACAATGTCATACATTCACTCCCATACAGAGATCTGGGCCTAAATCCATCGTTTTTTTGCTCACCATGCCATTCCAGTTTGAACCCAGCCATATGCAAATCAGTCTTGACCCTGTGCCTCATGGGAACAGTCCAGCCCGAACTGCCAGGCCAGGTCCTCCCTGGACTGGAAACCAGCATCCTAGGACCGGTTTCAGGGTTTCATACCTCATCAGCCAGGATAGCTTGACTCCAGTGGCATAGAGAGCACGGGATCCAAGTCTGGGCATACCCGTCCCACTCGGGGTGACAAATCCAAAAAGAACAATCGATGGACAGAATGCAGAACAATGTCATACATTCACCCCAGTACAGAGACATGGGCCTAAATCCATCGTTTTTTTGCTCACCATGCCATTCCAGTTTGAACCCAGCCATATGCAAATCAGTCTTGACCCTGTGCCTCATGGGAACAGTCCAGCCCGAACTGCCATGCCTGGTCCTCCCTGGACCGGAAACAAGCAGCCTAGGACCGGTTTCAGGGTTTCACCCCTCATCAGCCAGGCTAGCTTGACTCCAGTGGCATAGAGAGCACGGGACCCACGTCTGGGCATACCCGTCCCACTCAGGGTGACAAATGCAATAAAGAACAATTGATGGACAGAATGCAGAACAATGTCATACATTCACCCCAGTACAGAGATCTGGGCCTAAATCCATCGTTTTTCTGCTCACCATGCCATTCCAGTTTCAACCCAGCCATATGCAAATCACTCTTGACCCTGTGCCTCATGGGAACAGTCCAGCCCGAACTGCCAGGCCAGGTCCTCCCTGGACTGGAAACAAGCATCCTAGGACCGGTTTCAGGGTTTCACCCCTCATCAGCCAGGATAGCTTGAATCCAGTGGCATAGAGAGCACGGGACCCACGTCTGGGCATACCCGTCCCACTCGGGGTGACAAATGCAAAAAGAACAATCGATGGACAGAATGCAGAACAATGTCATACATTCACCCCAGTACAGAGATCTGGGCCTAAATCCATCGTTTTTTTGCTCACCATGCCATTCCAGTTTGAACCCAGCCATATGCAAATCAGTCTTGACCCTGTGCCTCATGGGAACAGTCCAGCCCGAACTGCCAGGCCAGGTCCTCCCTGGACTGGAAACAAGCATCCTAGGACCGGTTTCGGGGTTTCACCCCTCATCAGCCAGGATAGCTTGACTCCAGTGGCATGGAGAGCACGGGACCCACGTCTGGGCATACCCGTCCCACTCGGGGTGACAAATGCAAAAAGAACAATCGATGGACAGAATGCAGAACAATGTCATACGTTCACCCCAGTACAGAGATCTGGGCCTAAATCCATCGTTTTTTTGCTAACCATGCCATTCCAGTTTGAACGCAGCCATATGCAAATCAGTCTTGACCCTGTGCCTCATGGGAACAGTCCAGCCCGAACTGCCAGGCCAGGTCCTCCCTGGACTGGAAACAAGCATCCTAGGACCGGTTTCTGGGTTTCACCCCTCATCAGCCAGGATAGCTTGACTCCAGTGGCATAGAGAGCACAGGACCCACAACTGGGCATACCCGTCCCACTCGGGGTGACAAATGCAAAAAGAACAATTGATGGACAGAATGCAGAACAATGTCATACATTCACTCCAGTACAGATATCTGGGCCTAAATCCATTGTTTTTTGCTCACCATGCCATTCCAGTTTGAACCCAGCCATATGCAAATCAGTCTTGACCCTGTGCCTCATGGGAACAGTTCAGCCCGAACTGCCAGGCCAGGTCCTTCCTGGACTGGAAACAAGCATCCTAGGACTGGTTTTGGGGTTTCACACCTCATCAGCCAGGATAGCTTGACTCCAGTGGCATAGAGAGCACGGGACCCACGTCTGGGCATACCCGTCCCACTCGAGGTGACAAATGCAAAAAGAACAATCGATGGACAGAATGCAGAACAATGTCATACATTCACCCCAGTACAGAGATCTGGGCCTAAATCCATGTTTTGTTTGCTCACCATGCCATTCCAGTTTGAACCCAGCCATATGCAAATCAGTCTTGACCCTGTGCCTCATGGGAACAGACCAGCCCGTACTGCCAGCTCAGGCCCTCCCATGACTGGAAACAAGCCTCCTAGGACCGGTTTCGGGGTTTCACCCCTCATCAGCCAGGATAGCTTGACTCCAGTGGCATAGAGAGCACAGGACCGACGTCTGGGCATACCTGTTCCACTCGGTGTTACAAATTCAAAAAGAACAATCGATGGACAGAATGCAGAACAATGTCATACATTCACTCCCGTACAGAGATCTGGGCCTAAATCCATAGTTTTTTTGCTCACAATGCCATTCCAGTTTGAACCCAGCCAAATGCAAATCAGTCTTGACCCTGTGCCTCATGGGAACAGTCCAGCCCGAACTGCCAGGCCAGGTCCTCCCTGGACTGGAAACCAGCATACTTGGACCGGTTTCAGGGTTTCACCCCTCATCAGCCAGGATAGCTTGACTCCAGTGGCATAGAGAGCACGGGACCCACGCCTGGGCATACCCGTCCCACTCGGGGTGACAAATCCAAAAAGAACAATCGATGGACAGAATGCAGAACAATGTCATACATTCACCCCAGTACAGAGATCTGGGCCTAAATCCATCGTTTTTTTGCTCACCATGCCATTCCAGTTTGAACCCAGCCATATGCAAATCAGTCTTGACCCTGTGCGTCATGGGAACAGTCCAGCCCGAACTGCCAGGCCAGGTCCTCCCTGGACTGGAAACAAGCATCCTATGACCAGTTTTGGGGTTTCACCCCTCATCAGCCAGGATAGCTTGACTCCAGTGGCATAGAGAGCACGGGACCCACGTCTGGGCATACCCGTCCCACTCTGGGTGACAAATGTAAAAACAACAATCGATGGACAGAATGCAGAACAATGTCATACATTCACCCCAGTACAGAGATCTGGGCCTAAATCCATCGTTTTTTTGCTCACCATGCCATTCCAGTTTGAACTCAGCCATATGCAAATCAGTCTTGACCCTGTGCCTCATGGGAACAGTCCAGCCCGAACTGCCAAGGCCAGGTCATCCATGGACTGGAAACAAGCATCCTAGGACCGGTTTCGGGGTTTCACCCCTCATCAGCCAGGATAGCTTGACTCACAGTGGCATAGAGAGCACAGGACCCACGTCTGGGCATACCCGTCCCACTCGGGGTGACTAATGCGAAAAGAACAATTGATGGACAGAATGAAGAACAATGTCATACATTCACCCGCAGTACAGAGATCTGGGCCTAAATCCATCATTTTTTTGCTCACCATGCCATTCCAGTTTGAACCCAGCCATATGCAAATCAGTCTTAGACCCTGTGCCTCATGGGAACAGTCCAGCCCGAACTGCCAGGCCAGGTCCTCCCTGGACTGGAAACAAGCATCCTAGCACCGGTTTCAGGGTTTCACCCCTCATCAGCCAGGATAGCTTTACTCCAGTGGCATAGAGAGCACGGGACCCACGTCTGGGCATACCCGTCCCACTCGGGGTGACAAATTCAAAAAGAACAATCGATGGGCAGAATGCAGAACAATGTCATACATTCACCCCAATACAGAGATCTGTGCCTAAATCCATCGTTTTTTTGCTCACCATGCCATTCCAGTTTGAACCCAGCCATATGCAAATCAGTCTTGACCCTGTGCCTCATGGGAACAGTCCAGCCCGAACTGCCAGGCCAGGTCCTCCCTGGACTGGAAACAAGCATCCTAGGACCGGTTTCGGGGTTTCACCCCTCATCAGCCACGATAGCTTGACTTCAGTGGCATAGAGAGCACGGGACCCACGTCTGGGCATACCCGTCCCACTCGGGGTGACAAATGCAAAAACAACCATTGATGGACAGACTGCAGAACAATGTCATACATTCACCCCAGTACAGAGATCTGGGCCTAAATCCATCGTTTTTTTGCTCACCATGCCATTCCAGTTTGAAGCCAGCCATATGCAAATCAGTCTTGACCCTGTGCCTCATGGGAACAGTCCAGCCCGAACTGCCACGCCAGGTCCTCCCTGGACTGGAAACAAGCATCCTAGGACCGGTTTCGGGGTTTCACCCCTCATCAGCCAGGATAGCTTGACTCCAGTGTCATAGAGAGCACGGGACCCACGTCTGGGCATACCTGTCCAACTCGGGGTGACAAATGCAAAAACAACAATTGATGGACAGAATGCAGAACAATGTCATACATTCACCCCAGTACAGAGATCTGGGCTCTAAATCCATCGTTTTTTTGCTCACCATGCCATTCCAGTTTGAACCCAGCCATATGCAAATCAGTCTTGACCCTGTGCCTCATGGGAACAGTCCAGCCCGAACTGCCAAGGCCAGGTCCGTCCCTGGACTGGAAACAAGCATCCTAGGACCGGTTTCGGGGTGTCACCGCTCTTCAGCCAGGATAGCTTGACTCCAGTGGCGATAGAGAGCACGGGACCCACGTCTGGGCATACCCGTCCCACTCGGGGTGACAAATGTAAAAAGAACAATCGATGGACAGAATGCAGAACAATGTCATACATTCACCCCAGTATAGAGATCTGGGCCTAAATCCATCGTTTTTTGCTCACCATGCCATTCCAGTTTGAACACAGTCATATGCAAATCAGTCTTGACCCTGTGCCTCATGGGAACAGGCCAGCCCGAACTGCCAGGCCAGGTCCTCCCTGGACTGGAAACAAGCATCCTAGGACCGGTTTCAGGGTTTCACCCCTCATCAGCCAGGATAGCTTGACTCCAGTGGCATGGAGAGCACGGGACCCACGTCTGGGCATACCCGTCCCACTCTGGGTGACAAATGTAAAAACAACAATCGATGGACAGAATGCAGAACAATGTCATACATTCACCCCAGTATAGAGATCTGGGCCTAAATCCATCGTTTTTTTGCTCACCATGCCATTCCAGTTTGAACCCAGCCATATGCAAATCAGTCTTGACCCTGTGCCTCATGGGAACAGTCCAGCCCGAACTGCCAAGGCCAGGTCCGTCCATGGACTGGAAACAAGCATCCTAGGACCGGTTTCGGGGTTTCACCCCTCATCAGCCAGGATAGCTTGACTACAGTGCCATAGAGAGCACGGGACCCACGTCTGGGCATACCCGTCCCACTCGGGGTGACTAATGCGAAAAGAACAATTGATGGACAGAATGCAGAACAATGTCATATATTCACCCGCAGTACAGAGATCTGGGCCTAAATCCATCATTTTTTTGCTCACCATGCCATTCCATTTTGAACCCAGCCATATCCAAATCAGTCTTGACCCTGTGCCTCATGGGAACAGTCCAGCCCGAACTGCCAGGCCAGGTCCTCCCTGGACTGGAAACAAGCATCCTAGCACCGGTTTCAGGGTTTCACCCCTCATCAGCCAGGTTAGCTTGACTCCAGTGGCATAGAGAGCACGGGACCCACGTCTGGGCATACCCGTCCCACTCGGGGTGACAAATGCAAAAACAACAGTCGATGGACAGAATGCAGAACAATGTCATACATTCACCCCAATACAGAGATCTGGGCCTAAATCCATCGTTTTTTTGCTCACCATGCCATTCCAGTTTGAACCCAGCCATATGCAAATCAGTCTTGACCCTGTGCCTCATGGGAACAGTCCAGCCCGAACTGCCAGGCCAGGTCCTCCCTGGACTGGAAACAAGCATCCTAGGACCGGTTTCGGGGTTTCACCCCTCATCAGCCACAATAGCTTGACTCCAGTGGCATGGATAGTACGGGACCCATGTCTCAGCATACCCGTCCCACTCGGGGTGACAAATGCAAAAAGAACCATTGATGGACAGAATGCAGAACAATGTCATACATTCACCCCAGTACAGAGATCTGGGCCTAAATCCATCGTTTTTTTGCTCACCATGCCATTCCAGTTTGAAGCCAGCCATATGCAAATCAGTCTTGACCCTGTGCCTCATGGGAACAGTCCAGGCCGAACTGCCACGCCAGGTCCTCCCTGGACTGGAAACAAGCATCCTATGACCAGTTTTGGGGTTTCACCCCTCATCAGCCAGGATAGCTTGACTCCAGTGGCATAGAGAGCACGGGACCCACGTCTGGGCATACCTGTCCCACTCGGGGTGACAAATGCAAAAAGAACAATTGATGGACAGAATGCAGAACAATGTCATACATTCACCCCAGTACAGAGATCTGGGCTCTAAATCCATCGTTTTTTTGCTCTCCATGCCATTCCAGTTTGAACCCAACCATATGCAAATCAGTCTTGACCTTGTGCCTCATGGGAACAGTCCAGCCCGAACTGCAAGGCCAGGTCGTCCCTGGACTGGAAACAAGCATCCTAGGACCGGTTTCGGGGTGTCACCGCTCATCAGCCAGGATAGCTTGACTCCAGTGGCGATAGAGAGCATGGGACCCACGTCTGGGTATACCCGTCCCACTCGGGGTGACAAATGTAAAAAGAACAATCGATGGACAGAATGCAGAACAATGTCATACATTCACCCCAGTATAGAGATCTGGGCCTAAATCCATCGTTTTTTTGCTCACCATGCCATTACAGTTTGAACAAAGTCATATGCAAATCAGTCTTGACCCTGTGCCTCATGGGAACAGGCCAGCCCGAACTGCCAGGCCAGGTCCTCCCTTGACTGGAAACAAGCATCCTAGGACCGGTTTCAGGGTTTCACCCCTCATCAGCCAGGATAGCTTGATTCCAGTGGCATAGAGAGCACGGGACCCACGTCTGGGCATACCCGTCCCACTCTGGGTGACAAATGTAAAAAGAACAATCGATGGACAGAATGCAGAACAATGTCATACATTCACCCCAGTATAGAGATCTGGGCCTAAATCCATCGTTTTTTGCTCACCATGCCATTCCAGTTTGAACTCAGCCATATGCAAATCAGTCTTGACCCTGTGCCTCATGGGAACAGTCCAGCCCGAACTGCAAGGCCAGGTCGTCCATGGACTGGAAACAAGCATCCTAGGACCGGTTTCGGGGTTTCACCCCTCATCAGCCAGGATAGCTTGACTACAGTGCCATAGAGAGCACGGGACCCACGTCTGGGCATACCCGTCCCACTCGGGGTGACTAATGCGAAAAGAACAATTGATGGAAAGAATGCAGAACAATGTCATATATTCACCCCATGTACAGAGATCTGGGCCTAAATCCATCATTTTTTTGCTCACCATGCCATTACAGTTTGAACCCAGCCATATCCAAATCAGTCTTGACCCTGTGCCTCATGGGAACAGTCCAGCCCGAACTGCCAGAGCCAGGTCCTCCCTGGACTGGAAACAAGCATCCTAGCACCGGTTTCAGGGTTTCACCCCTCATCAGCCAGGTTAGCTTTACTCCAGTGGCATAGAGAGCACGGGACCCACGTCTGGGCATACCCGTCCCACTCGGGGTGACAAATTCAAAAAGAACAATCGATGGGCAGAATGCAGAACAATGTCATACATTCACCCCAATACAGAGATCTGGGCCTAAATCCATCGTTTTTTTGCTCACCATGCCATTCCAGTTTGAACCCAGCCATATGCAAATCAGTCTTGACCCTGTGCCTCATGGGAACAGTCCAGCCCGAACTGCCAGGCCAGGTCCTCCCTGGACTGGAAACAAGCATCCTAGGACCGGTTTCGGGGTTTCACCCCTCATCAGCCACGATAGCTTGACTTCAGTGGCATAGAGAGCACGGGACCCACGTCTGGGCATACCCGTCCCACTCGGGGTGACAAATGCAAAAAGAACCATTGATGGACAGAATGCAGAACAATGTCATACATTCACCCCAGTACAGAGATCTGGGCCTAAATCCATCGTTTTTTTGCTCACCATGCCATTCCAGTTTGAAGCCAGCCATATGCAAATCAGTCTTGACCCTGTGCCTCATGGGAACAGTCCAGCCCGAACTGCCACGCCAGGTCCTCCCTGGACTGGAAACAAGCATCCTAGGACCGGTTTCGGGGTTCACCCCTCATCAGCCAGGATAGCTTGACTCCAGTGGCATAGAGAGCACGGGACCCACGTCTGGGCATACCTGTCCCACTCGGGGTGACAAATGCAAAAAGAACAATTGATGGACAGAATGCAGAACAATGTCATACATTCACCCCAGTACAGAGATCTGGGCTCTAAATCCATCGTTTTTTTCTCACCATGCCATTCCAGTTTGAACCCAACCATATGCAAATCAGTCTTGACCTTGTGCCTCATGGGAACAGTCCAGCCCGAACAGCAAGGCCAGGTCGTCCCTGGACTGGAAACAAGCATCCTAGGACCGGTTTCGGGGTGTCACCCCTCATCAGCCATGATAGCTTGACTCCAGTGCGATACAGAGCACGGGACCCACGTCTGGGTATACCCGTCCCACTCGGGGTGACAAATGCGAAAAGAACAATTGATGGAAAGAATGCAGAACAATGTCATACATTCACCCCCGTACAGAGATCTGGGCCTAAATCCATCGTTTTTTTGCTCACCATGCCATTACATTTTGAACAAAGCCATATGCAAATCAGTCTTGACCCTGTGCCTCATGGGAACAGTCCAGCCCGAACTGCCAGGCCAGGTCCTCCCTGGACTAGAAACAAGCATCCTAGTACCGGTTTCAGGGTTTCACCCCTCATCAGCCAGGATAGCTTGACTCCAGTGGCATAGAGAGCACGGGACCCACGTCTGGGCATACCTGTCCCACTCTGGGTGACAAATGTAAAAAGAACAATCGATGGACAGAATGCAGAACAATGTCATACATTCACCGCAGTATAGAGATCTGGGCCTAAATCTATCGTTTTTTTGCTCTCCATGCCATTCCAGTTTGAACCCAACCATATGCAAATCAGTCTTGACCTTGTGCCTCATGGGAACAGTCCAGCCCGAACTGCAAGGCCAGGTCGTCCCTGGACTGGAAACAAGCATCCTAGGACCGGTTTCGGGGTGTCACCGCTCATCAGCCAGGATAGCTTGACTCCAGTGCGATAGAGAGCATGGGACCCACGTCTGGGTATACCCGTCCCACTCGGGGTGACAAATGTAAAAAGAACAATCGATGGACAGAATGCAGAACAATGTCATACATTCACCCCCGTACAGAGATCTGGGCCTAAATCCATCGTTTTTTTGCTCACCATGCCATTACATTTTGAACAAAGCCATATGCAAATCAGTCTTGACCCTGTGCCTCATGGGAACAGGCCAGCCCGAACTGCCAGGCCAGGTCCTCCCTGGACTGGAAACAAGCATCCTAGGACCGGTTTCAGGGTTTCACCCCTCATCAGCCAGGATAGCTTGACTCCAGTGGCATAGAGAGCACGGGACCCACGTCTGGGCATACCCGTCCCACTCTGGGTGACAAATGTAAAAAGAACAATCGATGGACAGAATGCAGAACAATGTCATACATTCACCCCAGTATAGAGATCTGGGCCTAAATCCATCGTTTTTTTGCTCACCATGCCATTCCAGTTTGAACTCAGCCATATGCAAATCAGTCTTGACCCTGTGCCTCATGGGAACAGTCCAGCCCGAACTGCAAGGCCAGGTCGTCCATGGACTGGAAACAAGCATCCTAGGACCGGTTTCGGGGTTTCACCCCTCATCAGCCAGGATAGCTTGACTACAGTGCCATAGAGAGCACGGGACCCACGTCTGGGCATACCCGTCCCACTCGGGGTGACTAATGCGAAAAGAACAATTGATGGAAAGAATGCAGAACAATGTCATATATTCACCCGTGTACAGAGATCTGGGCCTAAATCCATCATTTTTTTGCTCACCATGCCATTACATTTTGAACCCAGCCATATCCAAATCAGTCTTGACCCTGTGCCTCATGGGAACAGTCCAGCCCGAACTGCCAGGCCAGGTCCTCCCTGGACTGGAAACAAGCATCCTAGCACCGGTTTCAGGGTTTCACCCCTCATCAGCCAGGATAGCTTTACTCCAGTGGCATAGAGAGCACGGGACCCACGTCTGGGCATACCCGTCCCACTCGGGGTGACAAATTCAAAAAGAACAATCGATGGGCAGAATGCAGAACAATGTCATACATTCACCCCAATACAGAGATCTGGGCCTAAATCCATCGTTTTTTTGCTCACCATGCCATTCCAGTTTGAACCCAGCCATATGCAAATCAGTCTTGACCCTGTGCCTCATGGGAACAGTCCAGCCCGAACTGCCAGGCCAGGTCCTCCCTGGACTGGAAACAAGCATCCTAGGACCGGTTTCGGGGTTTCACCCCTCATCAGCCACGATAGCTTGACTCCAGTGGCATAGAGAGCACGGGACCCACGTCTGGGCATACCTGTCCCACTCGGGGTGACAAATGCAAAAAGAACAATTGATGGACAGAATGCAGAACAATGTCATACATTCACCCCAGTACAGAGATCTGGGCTCTAAATCCATCGTTTTTTTGCTCACCATGCCATTCCAGTTTGAACCCAACCATATGCAAATCAGTCTTGACCTTGTGCCTCATGGGAACAGTCCAGCCCGAACTGCAAGGCCAGGTCGTACCTGGACTGGAAACAAGCATCCTAGGACCGGTTTCGGGGTGTCACCCCTCATCAGCCATGATAGCTTGACTCCAGTGCGATACAGAGCACGGGACCCACGTCTGGGTATACCCGTCCCAGTCGGGGTGACAAATGCGAAAAGAACAATTGATGGAAAGAATGCAGAACAATGTCATACATTCACCCCAGTATAGAGATCTGGGCCTAAATCCATCGTTTTTTGCTCACCATGCCATTACATTTTGAACAAAGCCATATGCATATCAGTCTTGACCCTGTGCCTCATGGGAACAGTCCAGCCCGAACTGCCAGGCCAGGTCCTCCCTGGACTAGAAACAAGCATCCTAGTACCGGTTTCAGGGTTTCACCCCTCATCAGCCAGGATAGCTTGACTCCAGTGGCATAGAGAGCACGGGACCCACGTCTGGGCATACCTGTCCCACTCTGGGTGACAAATGTAAAAAGAACAATCGATGGACAGAATGCAGAACAATGTCATACATTCACCGCAGTATAGAGATCTGGGCCTAAATCTATCGTTTTTTTGCTCACCATGCCATTCCAGTTTGAACCCAGCCATATGCAAATCAGTCTTGACCCTGTGCCTCATGGGAACAGTCCAGCCCGAACTGCAAGACCAGGTCGTCCATGGACTGGAAACAAGCATCCTAGGACCGGTTTCGGGGTTTCACCCCTTATCAGCCAGGATAGCTTGACTACAGTGCAATAGAGAGCACGGGACCCACGTCTGGGCATACCCGTCCCACTCGGGGTGACTAATGCGAAAAGAACAATTGATGGAAAGAATGCAGAACAATGTCATACATTCACCCCTGTACAGAGATCTGGGCCTAAATCCATAATTTTTTTGCTCACCATGCCATTACATTTTGAACCCAGCCATATCCAAATCAGTCTTGACCCTGTGCCTCATGGGAACAGTCCAGCCCGAACTGCCAGGCCAGGTCCTCCCTGGACTGAAAACAAGCATCCTAGCACCTGTTTCAGGGTTTCACCCCTCATCAGCCAGGATAGCTTTACTCCAGTGGCATAGAGAGCACGGGACCCACATCTGGGCATACCCGTCCCACTCGGGGTGACAAATTCAAAACCATCGTTTTTTTGCTCACCATGCCATTCCAGTTTGAACCCAGCCATATGCAAATCAGTCTTGACCCTGTGCCTCATGGGAACAGTCCAGCCCGAACTGCCAGGCCAGGTCCTCCCTGGACTGGAAACAAGCATCCTAGGACCGGTTTCGGGGTTTCACCCCTCATCAGCCACGATAGCTTGACTCCAGTGGCATAGAGAGCACGGGACCCACATCTGGGCATACCCGTCCCACTCGGGGTGACAAATGTAAAAAGAACAATTGATGGACAGAATGCAGAACAATGTCATACATTCACCCCAGTACAGAGATCTGGGCCTAAATCCATCGTTTTTTTGCTCACCATGCCATTCCAGTTTGAAGCCAGCCATATGCAAATCAGTCTTGACCCTGTGCCTCATGGGAACAGTCCAGCCCGAACTGCCACGCCAGGTCCTCCCTGGACTGGAAACAAGCATCCTAGGACCGGTTTCGGGGTTCACCCTTCATCAGCCAGGATAGCTTGACTTCAGTGGCATAGAGAGCACGGGACCCACATCTGGGCATACCCGTCCCACTCGGGGTGAGAAATTCAAAAAGAACAATTGATGGACAGAATGCAGAACAATGTCATACATTCACCCCAGTACAGAGATCTGGGCCTAAATCAATCGTTTTTTTGTTCACCATGCAATTCCAGTTCGAACCCAGCCATATGCAAATCAGTCTTGACCCTGTGCCTCATGCGAACAGTCCAGCCTGAACTGCCAGGCCAGGTCCTCCCTGGACTGGAAACAAGCATCCTAGGACCGGTTTCGGGGTTTCACCCCTCATCAGCCAGGATAGCTTGACTCCAGTGGCATAGAGATCACGGGACCCAGTCGGGGTTACAAATTCAAAAAGAACTGTCGATGGACAGAATGCAGAACAATGTCATACATTCACCCCAGTACAGAGATCTAGGCCTAAATCCATCGTTTTTTTGCTCACCATGCCATTTCAGTTTGAACCCAGCCATATGCAAATCAGTCTTGACCCTGTGCTTCATGGGAACAGTCTAGCCCGAACTGCCAGGCCAGGTCCTCCCTGGACTGGAAACAAGCATCCTAGGACCGGTTTCGGGCTTTCACCCCTCATCAGCCAGGATAGCTTGAATCCAGACGCAAGATACGTCCAAATCAGCAATTCTTTATTACAACCCAATGCATTTCGGAAAACATTGCGGAAACTGAAGCCATGATGTAATTGAGCATGCAGCGTTTTTCAGTGACCCCTGAAGAAGGGCTTGTTTAAAGCCCGAAATGCATTGGGTTGTAATAAAGAATTGCTGCTTTGGACGTATCTTGCGTTTTGATCGTGTTCTTGACAGAGGTCTGGATGGGCACATCTTGAACATGGGAAGCATTCGAAAAGCAGGATTCCGTACTTGTGGATTAAAAAGATGAGTTTAAAAATGGTTAAAAATGGATTAAAGTGTGTAGAAAGTATGGAGTTAAACGGAAGAATCTAAATGTATAATTTTCAAGGTGGTTTGTAAATCCACTTCTGCTGTGCGACTGGGTATGGAACGAAGTATCGCTCCCCACAGTATGGACTATATTGGCGTGCCACCAGGGCAAGGCACCTTCCCAGCACGCACGCAACTTTCAGATGATCATTTTAATATGATGGATGAAATAAGAAATGGAACGATGTGCATACCACCACTGTGACCATTGCCTTTTAATTATACAGCACTCTGCCCTATGACCTACCTAGGGCATACATTAGGCATGACTTATATGTAATAAAAGGGGAGTTTAAGGCTTGGCAAGGGGTTGTAAATGCCAAGTCGACATGGCAGTGCAAACTGTACACATAGGCTCTGCGGTGGCAGGCCTGAGACATGTTTCAGAGGCTACTTACGTGGGTGGCACAATCAGTGCTGCATTCCCACTAGTAACATTTAATTTACAGGCCCTGGGCACATGTAGTGCACTTTACTAGGGACTTATAGGTAAATTAAATATGCCAATCCTATGTAATCCAATCAAACCATGTTTAGGGGCGTGAGCAGAAGCACTTTAGCACTGGTTAGCAGTGGTGAAGTGCACAGAGCGCTAAGTCCAACAAAAACTAGATCAGCAAAATTGGAGGCAAGAAGACAAAATGTTTGGGAGAAGGCCACCCTAAGGCTGACAGGTCTAACACTCACATGAAGGAACAAAAAAGGTCTGTCATTGGGAGAAGTGTGACTTCTCCCTGGCAGGAATGCCACACTGGGTGTGAGCCCAGAAGGCGAGCTTCAAAGGGGAAGTTGCCTTTGAAAGGCAAATGGTGGACACACACTGCAGGGACTGCTCTTTGTTGGCATCAATGACAAAGAGGGTGTAGCTGTTGTAAAACCAGTTTACCTATGGGTGTGTACCCACCAGGTAGCCACACCTCTGGGGTGGGTTGGGGAGCTCCATACACCAAGAGAAGGCTTCTGCCATCTTGGAAGTGGTCAGAATAGTTAATTCTGGAATATCTAGATGCCACACTTTATGGGAAGTCATCACTAAGGGCCCGATTCCGATGTCGTTCGGAAGGCCTCCGAATCTGATTTGGCTTTCCCAGATCCAATTCGTAGCCCTTGTTTACGACCGAATCATACACAGGTCCGAACGACCAAGTACGATGCGAAGATCATGTACGCGCCAACCGAATCGTTTCCGGGACCCGAACCTGTCCGTATGATTCGTACGTAGCCGAATCGTGCCGCGGTATGGAGCCGTATTCCGACTGAGCGAGTACGATGCATGATTCGGGCAGTCGCTTTGCCTCGGTCTCAGCGAGACGAAACGGCTGTCGGAAGCGTACTTCGGGGGGTTATAGCAGGCTCCCCTTCACCAGGGGCCCTCCGAATCTGTCACGAGGGTGTGCCCAAGGGTCCCCACGATCCAGGCATGCACAGTGTGGTGGGCACCCTGAGGTGCCCACCACAGGGTATACGCTTTTCCCCACCCACCCCTTTCCTGATATGGGAGCCTGTGTACGCGTCTGTACACGGGCTCCCATAGAGTTCAATAGGAGTCCGAGCGATCCGAGTCCGTAAGCATACGGCAGCATCGTACTCACTCGTTCAGACTCCCGGAGCACATCTCGCTTGGAAAGCCCTCCAGATCCGAGTCGTACGGAGGGCTTTCCTAGCGAGATCGGAATCGGGCCCTAAGTGGGAAGGGCTGTACCCTGTGCAAGATTACTTGATGGTACTGTACTTCTATGTGTACAAACTTTGAACTACCTTGGGGTACCCTATGACAACTGAAGCATGTGGAAGCATCTAATGAATGTGCGGACAATGCAATTTGATCAGACTGTAGCTTTGCTGTTCAAATTTTCTACCACAATTGGGTCTATACCTCTTGATGCCACCATCAAAATTTACAAAGCTAGAACTATAGCCACTGACACCTGTGGTGCTGGTATACAGGGGTACACTGACCACTCACAACTCCAAGTCAGGGAAAATAGTTTCTTGCGTAGGTTGCTATCACCTAAAAATAGATTCCCACCCCTAACAATCCATGAGGAATTGAGGCTCCAATATTTGGGTGGCATCATAAGGCTTGCACCAACCACGCTGTGGCTTTCAGTATTGTCTAGACCTAAAGCTGTCCTTATTCAAATAGTGATCAATGACTGCCTAAAAATGTCAAGAGTTGAGAACATCAAATGGTTGATGCATTTCACAGATTAAACTGTGGGCTATTGGTAGAATGGATTTATACGAAAACCCACATAACAATAACCGAGCCAATAAATACTCAATGAAAAAATAAATAATGGATTCTGTAGTTGGGGAAAGAATAGAATCAGAACTGCAGAAGAGGTCAGTGGAAGTATATCTTCAGCTGTGCACAACCTTCCGCATAGAACTATATCTAGACTTGGTGCCACGTCATCAGAGGTTTACAAGGTATGGCCCACTATTTGGTATCCTATCCTTCAGATCTTTTTATCAATCGAGAACTGATACCATACTCATGAGATTCAGTAGCTACCCAGTCCCAGCTGCATTTGTTTTTTTGTTGCACACTATATAAGGACTTGAGAGTATGCATTTTAAGACCTTTGCTGAGGAACCTCATATCAGGAAATGTAAGGCGGTACTGGAGTATATTCAACTGCTCCAAACCGAAGTGATCTGTTATACGATCTAGAGATTAATTTCTGCGGCAGTCAAACAAGGAAGATTAGAAAAGAAATAGGTGGATACAGCTACAAATATGGGAGTTTTTATATTGTATTTTCTCTTCTTTTTTCCTTATGCACTCAGTCACTTTATCTAAATATACTGTATGTATCTTATTGATTTTAAATACTCATATTCATGACTATGTATGGATCAAACATTGATTATGCTGATTTTAATCCATTCTAAAGAAAATGTATGTTATATCTGTGCTTTTTGAAGTGGGAAGGGACTTTGGCTAGTAGTTGCTACATCCCCCGAGGGCACTAACTGGGCATAAAACGGGCACATCTGGCATCCAGACCTTAGATCACATCTGTACTGAAGAGTGAACCAAAGAAGGACTGCCCTGCTGTTTCCTGGATCCAGCAAAGAGAAGCTGCACCAAGACTGGACTTCACATAGATTTCAACCAGACTTCGAGAGACATCGACCCCCATGGCCAAAGTCACCTCACTATGCCTGTGGACCAAGGAGTAGCCCCAGGAAGACCCCCATCACTGGATCAGCATTCTTAGCATCCTTCAGCATCTTCAGCTTCCTGTATCCCTTGCATTAGGCCCACTCCATCATAGTTATTGCGGTTCGCCCATAGGGCCTGGAACTTAACTGAAGACTGCTTTGATTAAGAGGAAACTGTCCTACCAAGCCTCATTAACCACTATGACTTGCTCCCTGCTTGTGTTGGTTGACATAGCGGGTCAGAGTAGTAGTTTACAACTCTATAAAAGTTTTCCAAAGATTCCAAAGTGAACCACTAACTGCAGTAGTTTTCAATGCTTGTTTGCATTTCAAATGAAAAACATGGATTTATGTTATTGTTTGGTTAATAAATTATATTCCCAGAACACCCTGGTGGATTTTTGTCATTGAGGTGTCATTTTAAAGATAAAAATATAATCTATTTAAAAAAAAAAAAATGGGAAGGGCACACAACAACATAAAAGCACAACAACCAGTACTGTCATTTGGCTGATGGGGACATTATTGACATCGCTAAGTTAGCATGAGCTCTGCTGCCATGATGCTGCTTTTGCGCACGTGACTACATGACTTTATTTTGCAAGACTCTGTTTATGCCTTTCATATGAGAACCGTCTGCTTCGTGTGTTCTCTGCCTGTTCCTGGAGTTTAGTCTGAACACTGTGAGCAAGGTCGATAAACACTGCCCCTTGTTATTCTGTTCTGGTCAGTCCCTAGCACCTAGACAAAACATGCTAACACAGCTGCCGCTGCAGGAAACTCGTGCTTTGATATTATGGGGATGCATGTTTGGTTAACACACACTTGGAGAGGGACCTCTCCAGGGAGAAGAGCCATGCAGTTCCTATGATGTACCATCTAGGCACTAAGGTATGGGGTCTGCTGACAAAGCCCAGAGATCTTCTATTATATAATAATACTGCTTCTTACCAAGGAGAGGGTGGTTAGGCCTTACAGTCCTCTATCCACTGTCTATATAAGATGACATCTCCCTTTATAATATATGGACTTGCGGCAATGCAAACTGTTTTAGGTTTATGCGTTTTGCTGCTGGTAGTGGCTCGTATACTGCGTTATAGAGCACGATAGTTAAAATAAACATTTTAAACTATATCAGTGTCTCTGTCAATTCTTATTGTGGACAAATACGAGTGAGTGAGCAAAAGGGTACGTCTTGTTACCGCGATTCCTGAGAGTCGGGAGTGTTGTGTTCTGGGGTGTCTAATCATTTGCATCTTCGTGATTGTGTAGGAGAGCGAGTGAGACACTATAGCTAGTCGGTCCTGGGATTGTGGGTACTGAGGCGGTAGGAAGGCTTAGCCCCTATACACCGAGGTCCTGTAATCCTGCGCATACTTCTGTGAATGTGCAGAATCCCTGCAACATGGCGCCGCCAACATTTGGTCTGGTACTTACCTGCGAGACACATGAGTAGTGCTTGTGCTTGTGCTTGTCCACAATCCCCTCACTTCTGTTTCCGGAGACAGTTGTGACGGTGTAGCCTCCTATATTTGAATTTTTATAGGTTTTTCAAGCTTGAATTTTAAAAGGTCTTTCATATTCTCTTACCCATTGTTGCACTGCCGGTCGTAGGTTGTTTTAACATTCTTTTCATTATGGCGGTTGCCATAACGGCTCCAAACCGCGCACCAGTTACGGCTTATTTGACTCAACATGGAGCCCCTAATGCTGGTGCACCTATTATTTTTGTAGTTGATGGCGGATGCAGCTCACCGCTTCGAGGTATTCTATTCTTGGGTCACCTTTCCGGCGGTGGATGGAAATGATAATTTCTTTCACGAATATACTGCCACTGCGCTTCCACAGAGTTATCAACCTTATAGATCTCTTGAAGTTCCGTTAACGGCTTGGCAACATACCATATGGTTTAATGGCGCCCTTCCTCACCCTTTGACAGCGGTCCGTTTAGGCCCCTTATCGATTGACGGGGCCACATAGCCCGTTTTGGCTGGGTATACCCCACATCCAAATTACCTTAATGTTACTGTCGCAGAGCTACGAGTATTACATACATCGTTAATACGTGTACATAGGGCTGTTATACAGTTCATGTCACGCAACCTACAGGTGGCACCACCTGGTGTTGCTGCACAACCGCCTGGACATGGTGGCCTGGTTATAAGTCCCCTCATGATTCATTCGGTGATGGGCAAACGTCCGCAAAATAAGGAGGAACTTCCTTACTGGCTTGCTGAAAAATTTGGGCAGCTCGAAGCTGTTTTTCCAAATACCACTCCTGTTGAGAAACACAGGATCTTGACTATGAACTTACCTAAAGGCTTTGTTCCCGAGTTAGCTGATTGTAACACTTGGGGTAGAGTGTTTGCAGCGGTATATTCGATGTATTTTAGCACCCCCTCAATGACCCGCCTCCTTTCCATGATAAAACGTGTTCAGGATGAACACGGGGCCGAAGCGGCCCTGGAGTTGGGAGGATCTTGACTATGAGCTTACCTAAAGGCCTTGTTCCTGAGTTAGCTGATTGTAACACTTGGGGTAGAGTGTTTGCAGCGGTATATTCAATGTGTTTTGGCACCCCCTCAATGACCGGTCTCCCTTCCGTGATAAAACGTGTTCAGGATGAACACGGGGCCGAAGCGTCCCTGGAGTTGGGAGGATCTTGACTATGAGCTTACCTAAACGCCTTGTTCCTGAGTTAGCTGATTGTAACACTTGGGGTAGAGTGTTTGCAGCGGTATATTTGATGTGTTTTGGCACCCCCTCAATGACCGTTCTCCCTTCCGTGATAAAACGTGTTCAGGATGAACACAGGGCTGAAGCGGCCCTGGAATTGGGAATGTGACTGGTGGGGGTATTCGACATTGTTTGCGATATGATCCTTGCTAATGTGAAAGGTGAAGCAGTGAGCTTACTAGTGGCTCAGCGCTTGGAGGCTGTTGCTGACGCAGACAAACAGTGCGAATTGCCAAAGATTATTGCTAAAGCTTATAAAACCTGAGGGCGCAATAGTCTGGGAATTAAGCCTTTTACTCAAACTCAACAAAAAGCCCAAACTGAGAGGGATGGGTGCCCGTTCTTTCCTAAAAAGAACTGGAGTAAAAAGCAGAGGCAGCAACAACAGAAGCAGGGTTCGCATGCTGGTTCACCGACACCTGAGACTTCTGAGCATACTTATGATTTGCGCGACCAAGCGAAAATTAAGACTCCGGATAGATTTCAAGTCCCTGATCAGCGCTCTCCTCGCTCTTTACAGGAACCATCGGATTCGCAAGTCGGTGGTGGAGAGCGCCAGGATCGCAGCGAAGGCACGACCGCTCAGCAGGAACGAGATCAACCTCGCCAGTTTGACGTAAAAGCCAAACAAGAGAGACTACCTCGTTTTAGACCCCCGAATCAAAAGAAGAAGGTTGCCGCTTTGACAACGAAGTATGCCTCAGACGGTGAGAACGCTACTCATAGATTGGACATGGGTAGTGACACTCCTCGACAGCGCGGCGGAAGTTACCATAGTGCGGGAGGCACTGCATCCCTGTCTAGAGGCGAGAGCAACTGATACATTCATTACAGTGGAAACAGCTGACACACGAGTTGCATTCCCGGATAGACTTTATGAAATAGTCCTCCAGATTGAAGGTGATATACAGTGTACAGTTACTGCGGTTTTCTGGGAAAATCTCACGTCCTCGTATGACATTTTGTTGGCGGAGGCGGATTGGCCTTCACCATTTGTTCTGGCTTCTTCTCGAGGGGAGGACGTGATACTTCCGAGTTTTTCGCGTTACGTCCCTGAGGAAGCTAAGCAAGCTTACGCATCGGAGTGGGCATTAGTCCTTGCCCCGGCGGTGTATTGTAATCAAGTGGGCTGGGATAAAGATTTGCCGGCACATGTAATACCTTACGCTCTACGCCGCAGCCCCAACCACAATATCCAATCAGACGAGAGGCTAAAGCTTCCGTCTGTGACATTTTGTCCCAATTGGAATATCAAGGTGTAATTGAACCCTGTGTATCACCCATGAATAATCCTCTTTTTCCGATTTCGAATCCGGATGGTTCATATCGCATTGTATTGGATTATCAAAATTTGAATAGTCATGTTCGTACATTTGCAGTACAGAACACACACAGCTCTGTGGTTTTTACAGTCACAATTTGGCTCAAGAGAGCCGTGATTTGACCGCATTTAGTGCGGTCAGCAACCAGAAAGATTTACGCGTTTACCTATGGGCTATAAGAACAGCCCTGGGGCTTTTGCTGCGCGTGTTGTGTCCTTGTTACACAGCATTGACCCAGATGCGTTGTCGTACGTCGATGATATTTATCTGACGGATGACAAACTGATTCCACATCTAGTGCGCGTGGATCGTATTATTCTGTCATTTGCCGACTTTGGGTAAAATTTGATTTTGCTAAATCACACATCGCTTGTTTAGTGGTGCTCTTTTTGGGCTACGAGCTCAATAACGAAGGTATGGGGTTGGCCCCTCACTTTCTGGAGAAATGTGCACAATTGCAAGCTCCATTTACTCTGAAAAAACTTCAATCTTTGCTGGGATTCTTGAATTTCGGGAGGACATATATTCCTGATTATGCCCAGTGTATCAAACCGCTTTATGCATTGATACAACCCTCATATTCTTCTGCCAGCTGGCCTCCGGAACATACCTCTATTCTTCAATCTTTGCAGTCTGATCTGCTAGCGTCCCACTTCTTGTTGACGCGTGATATTTCTACGAACCTAGTCATACGAATTGTGCCGGGGATGGTAGGTTTCACATAATTAACATTCAATGAAGGTGACACAGTACCAATTGCATACAAATCACATTTGTACACATTGGCGGAAATGCGATTCTCCAATGTTGAGAAGATTTTGACTGCAGTCCAAATGGCGATTCTGAAAGAACGATCGCTGGCGCAGGAAAACGCATACTTGTGGTTTTGCCTATACCTGCTTTAGAGGCAGTGACGAAGGCAAGTGTACCGAATTCTAAAGCTTTACATCCCCGTTGGATACAATGTGCTACTTCTTTGACATCAGCTGATGTCACGTTTATCTTTGATCCCGCTCTGCAGACACAGGAGTTTTTACAGTACGGACATGTTCATCCTCCTCCATTGTCGTTACTTCCTTTGGATCAGTACAAATGTATCATTTATACTGACGGCTCGGCTCAACCGGCCATCGGGTCCAAACATGCTTATTCAGCGGCTTGCGCTATTGTGGCTGGTTCAATTGCAAATGGTGAATTTAGGTCTTTCATTGTGCATACACAGGCACTTGGGGACTGTAGGGCACAATTGGCAGAGCTGCGTGCTCTTGTTTTAGCTCTAGAGTTCGCTGATCCTAATGTGAAAACTCTTATTGTGTGCGATTCTTACTACTGTGTCCAGTCGTTTAATGACAACTTATTATTTTGGTCTCAAAATGATTATCGAGACTCCAAGAGCAGAGCAATAAAGCATAAAACACTTTAGGTTAGAGTGGCGGAACTTAAATAACGTCTGCCACTCACACAGGTTATTCATACTCTTGGCCATCAGCGTGTGGGAGCACATGCTGTTGGAAATTCTTTGGCTGACAAGGCAGCCAAATCTGCAGTAGCCATGTGTTCAGTAGCAGCAGTTACAAGGTCCATGACTAAAATAGATAATGAAATTCTGGCAGCTATAGCTGCTACGAAGGATGGAACAAATTACCCACAGGGCTTCCCTTCTAAGTATTCTTATCATTTGTCACTCGGACAAGTTCCTTATGCTACAATACCGTCAGATGGGGATCACCTGATTCCCAAAATGGACCGCAGGTTTCATTTGATCATAACCGCTCACGAGGGCATGGCTTCTGCACATGTCGGAGTGTCTGCGACTGTTCTATTTTACAGCAACGTTATTGGTGGGGTAGTTTATACAGACAAACCCGTAATTATGTGCTTGCTTGTGACATTTGTCAGCAAATTAAACCATCTACGGTTTCACGTCCACCACAAACACAGTTTTATATTTCAAATCAGCCATTCGGCTGTGTATACCTTGATCACTGAGGTCAATTGACTTCAGATACAGCATATAAATAAATTTTTGTTGCAGTTGATTCGTGCACTAGATTCCTATGGGTTTGGCCACAACGCAGTGCTGACGCTCAAAATGTCATTAGAGATTTGCGTGTCTTTGTCGGGACGTTGGCCTGTGGCACCTTTCATTCAGACCAAGGTCCAGCGTTTGCCTCTAATGCGTACAAGGACGCAATTAAGTCTTTGGGGGTGCTGGTGCAGTTTTCGTGTCCATACAGGCCTGAGGGCAATTCTATAGTGGAGCGAATGAACCGTGACTTAAAGCAATCTTTGATAGCTAGAGTCTTAGGTACTGGCAGGAACTGGCTGGCCCATTTGTATGGGGTTCAACGTGCACAAAATATTTTTCCGAGAAGATCTCTGGGTGGGCGGACCCCATACGAAATGCTCTTCGGCATTAAAATGTCTATGCCAGACCTTGATGGTCTAGACGTTGTGGCTGCAGCCGCAACATTTGATGTAGATAACCATTCTACTGTGTTACAGGGCCTACAAAAGACCAGTGACCGCTTCGCTACAGAACATTTACCCTCTTCCAATGAAACGGCAATGCTGGCTTCCTAAGATCGGAGATCTGGTATGAGAAAAGCTGGAGAACAAAAAAGAATTTGGTCCCTCTTATCGTGCACAGGTCCCAGTTCATGGATTGAAGGGTACTCGTATGGTGATGCTAATTCCTTTGCCTGGTCGCAAAGAAAACAGATATATTTCAATTGACAATGTCAAACTACACCATCTGGCCGATTCTGAATAGTCTGACTCCCAGTAATTCAGGTAACGCTATTTCCCTGAATCTGATGGCTTCAGCCTCTTTGACTTGAGATGGAGACTTCTATTGACTTTCTGCCTGTTGTGCCATCATCCGCCTCCAACTCAGACGTTGAGTATGCTTATCCTGCGGATGAGTGCCATATTGAAGTACCGTACAATCCTTTACATCATCAAGCTGCGGATGCACTGCCTCCGTTAATGAACGTGGGAGCAAGCAGCTATTTTGGGGTTCGTACGAGCTTCTCTTATGACTCTTCCTCTTCGTCATCAACTGTGACAACTCCACCGACACAAACCAGTATTTTCATCTCCTGGTTCAAGAAGACTTACCTGGTCCCACCCTGGACCTACATCTGGCTGGTGCTCATACTGATTTTCCTCTTCATGTCGATTGGGTTTGTGGCAGTGTTCTTCTTGCTAATAAATGGTCATTATTTGCCAGAATGCTCTGCTGTAAAGTTGGTTGATGGAATTCTGGCTCCCCACACATCATCCCATATCATGAAATGTGATCAAGCCCTCGTGAACATTTCAGCGTTCCCTATTGCTGATGGCATCGTTTGGGATACAGTGCCATTCAAAATCCATGGACCGATGGAGGTCCTCAAGATTCCATACGTGTTTTGCGTTTCCCTAGGAGATGTGGTAACACAGGACATACATTCTGATGATTGGGATGTACAAGCGGTGTATTCATTGTTTTCTGATTTAAAGTATTATGCTGCGGTTGATGCTGAAGATTTGTATTTAAATTCTGCCAATTCTGCTGATTTATTCTGTTACCAACATTATGGCCATCATTTCTTGCATAAAACAGACACGTTAAGACCTGTATTTAATTTTACACAGTGGGAACATTGCCCAACTCCCTTATGGGGAAGTTCCAAGACACTCCGGAATAAGTTCACCTACTTCTCAAATTACAATATGTCCAATCCAGAGTCCTATTTCTAGAAGTTAAAATTGCCATCTCAATCGAAATTTATGTTGACTCACACAAAGTTTATTTATTCTAATTCATTTAGGACCGATTTGGCCTTACATGGTTACGAACTCTGGAGAAATACCATTGATTTGAAATCGATTTGGGGCACCAAGGCTTGGCAGGTCCAGGGACCCGAAGCTTTGCATCTTGCATGTCTCATTCCGACTCAGATATTGTTTTTAAATGACACGGTGCACCAAACCACTTTTTTTGGCCTGGCTACAGCCAAAAATTTAAATATTCCACCCATCCCTTCATTGGCTGAGTATGATAATTGGAGTGAACTCACCAATCATACGATCGATGTCCTGGAAGCTCTGTTTCAAAATGGCACTTTAAATATCTCTGACGTTGACCCCACAGGATGGTTGTTGTGGCAAACCAACTCTAATGCTTGTCAACTGCCTTTTCATAATGCAACAAAAGGTTTCACTCAAACTAGACCTGATCCACATTTCCTGAATTCACATTCGGTCACCACGAATTCAGTGGGAAAATTGTATCAGCAATGGTTGGAACACTCCACACTGTCGTCAGTGAAACAACACCTGACTCTCTTGTCAAGCGATATCAATTTGGCTTATTTTATCTGGGGTCCTCAATCCCCACGATCAAAAAGGTTTATCTATGCAGCTTATAATGAATTATGGAAACTTTCGCAGATGGAAGCAGCGTTCCGTCTGTGCCAAATTGACCAAGAAAATTTGGAAAAAGTTCTTGCAGTTGTCGACAATAGCATAAATACATTGTCTTCCCGCATTTACACCTTAGATAACATTGTTTCATCTGTTATTGATATTGTTCAAAGTGATGTATCTGTGTTATACCATGGTCAAAATCAATTGCGATCTGTGATGCAATTTGCATGGACGTTGCAAACTCTCAAAATGGGAAAAGTACCATGGGATTATTTGAATGCTTCTACATTGTTTATTCCATTTAATTTAACTGATAAGCAAAGGTCCATGTCAATGAAGGACGCTACATACACACTGTTACACAGTGAACAATTAGAACATTTACCACTTTCTGTAGCAGAGACTGATTCAGCTGTATGGTTAATTCATGGCGTTATTTCTCTCCATTCTCGCTATTTCAGTTTAAATCTTGCATGAAACATTTCCCGATAGGCCGCTTTGAACCCCTAGGGAGTGCGTTTATTCACAAATTGTGGTCCTTGCCTTTTGCCTACAGATGTCAACGGGAGGATAAGGACGTTTTCCTTACAGGGGAGGAGTGCGATTCCACAGTAGGACATTCCTTAGTTTGCAAACAAGTTAAGTTGCACGGCGCTTGTAACGTGCCCGCCACTAATCGGGCTTGTTTTTTGAAAGGTACGCCTGTCCCGGCAATAATTCCTGCACTCACATTGCTTTCGAATGGCAGTTATCTTATTTTGAATAACCACGACTGCTGTGGCTTACGGACAGGGATCCCGTATATAGTAACAGTTTCACAACGTGTTACTTGTTGCAGCAATGTGCTTTTCCCACCCCCACATGGGTTTGTAGATAGTTCCCTTTGGCCTTCCATTCCAACTTTGAAAACAGATTTCAATAAACTAAGCAGACTAAAAGCGCTATTGTTTCAACAAGAAGTGGCTCTCACTTCAGCTCGAGAGACCTTTGAATTGCAGGTGGCTAGAACATCTAGTGAGATTCAGTCGCTGCTGAATACGAATCTCCCACTTCATTTTGGGGAACTGATACATCAAATATTTAATGCGTCTGACACAGAAGGCCTTGCTCATTTTTTTAAACTGGTAGGATCTGGCCTTGTGACCTCTTTTCAGACGGCCTTTACCGATTCTATATTTTCCAGTGCCTTCGGAGGCTTTCCCTTGATACTAGTGCTGGCGGCTGGCGTGCTGATACTTCTGCCCCTGTTACGCAATGGCTGCCCATCTTGTGGTACTGCTCAGACCCGGCCGATTGCAACTGTACCGTGACCGAACGCAACACATTTTTGGATGCTTGCCATTAGCAACCCTTGGCATAAGTTATGGACTAACCTTTCGCTTTGCCTACTTCACTTACGTGCAACCTGTGTTCTACTGCCGACGGTGTCCTTTCTATTGGGCCTTGGATTTATGCCTCTCCAATGCGTCCAGCGCAGACCCGGATTATGATCTGTTGGTGGGTCCATTATTGGCCCATGACCAGGCCTGTTCTGGGGATGGCCGTTTGATGCCTGCGGCTGCATCTGGAGTGTTGGCTGAATGGAATACCTGTGCGGTTGCACAGCGCCTCTTAAAACGGAGTTTCATCGAATACCATGCAAGTTGCCCGGATATGCTCTTGGAAGTGTCGGATTATGAGGAACATGTGTGTTCCTTCGATCTGCTTAACTGGATGGCATCACTCTTTGCGACGAGCGATGGGGATGACCTTTTGGAACAAATTGCATTCTTAAGTTCATCGAATTTAATGGATTTTTCAGATCCGCATTAATAAAGTTTTTAACGAATATTTTTTTTTCTTTTTTCCCTCTAAATTGGCTTTTTTCGAGCGCTTCTGGATTCTGCTTATCTTTAAACTCTGTTTAGAATGTTGTCTATTTGCTACGACCTGGCCAAGGGGAGGGTGTCATATGGCTGATGGGGACATTATCGACATCACAGAGGGGCTCATTACGATGGCGTAATGATCGCCACCGCCGAGCCGGCGGTGGCAACCGTTACGCCATTGTAACGAGAAATACCCCTCACCATATTATGATGGCGGGGGGTATCGCGGCGGACGCAAAGTCCGTCTGCCGCTTTTCCGCTGGTCGGCAATCGTTCCGATTGCCGGCCAGGCAGTGCTGGGCCAGTAATATGGTGGAGGTGCCTAGCAGGCACCGCCAGCCATATTATGATGTGGGTGGAATACTGGCCCTTCCATGGCGGCGATGCCGCCATGGAAGGGCTGGCGGGGATTGGCTTTGGGGGCCCCGTTGCGGGCCCCCGTGTGGGTGGGGAGGTCGGAGGTGCACTTGGGGGTACCCATGGTACCCCCCTGCAGTTCCCTGCACCAAGTGGCAGGCACCGCGTGGTGCCTGCCACATGGTGCAGGGAAATGCCAGGCTTGCGATTTTGACATCGCGGCCGCAATGTTAAAATGCGGAATGCGACCGCCAGGGTGGCGGTCGCATCCTAATTCGCGGTGCGGGACCACTGCTTGTCTGGCGGCCGGTCCCAACACCGCGAGGATGGCGGGCGGACTCAGGTCCGCCCGCCATCCTAATAGACCCTAAGTTAGCATGAGCTCTGCTGCCATGATGCTGCTTTTGCGCACGTTACTACATTACTTTATTTTGCAAGACTCTGTTTATGTCTTTCACATGAGAACCGTCTGCTTCGTGCGTTCTCTGCCTGTTCCTGGAGTTTAGTCTGAACACTGTGAGCAAGGTCGATAAACACTGCTCCTTGTTATTCTGTTCTGGTCAGTCCCTAGCACCTAAACAAAACATGCTAACACAGCTGTGGGTGCATGAAACTTGTGCTTTGATATTATGGGGATGCATGTTTGGTTAACACACACTTGGAGAGGGACCTTTCCAGGGAGAAGAGCCATGCAGTTCCTATGATGTAGATATACCATCTAGGCACTAAGGTATGGGGTCTGCTGACAAAGCCCAGAGATGTTTTATTATATAATAATACTGCTTCTTACCAAGGGGAGGGTGGTTAGGCATTATAGTCCTTTATCCACTGTCTATATAAGATGACATCTCCCTTTATAATATATGAATTTGTGACCATACTAACTGTTTTAGGTTTATGCGTTTTGCTGCTGGTAGTGGCTCGTATACTGCGTTATAGAGCACAGTAGTTGAAATAAACATTTTAAACTATATCAGTGTCTCTGTCAATTTTTATTGTAGACAAATACGAGTGAGTGAGCGAAAGGGTGCGTCTTGTTACTGCGATTCCCGAGAGAGTCGGGAGTGTTGTGTTCTGGGGTGTCTAATCATTTGCATCTTCGTGATTGTGTAGGAGAGCGAGTGAGACACTATAGCTAGTTGGTCCTGGGATTGTGGGTACTGAGGCAGTAGGAAGGCTTTGCCCCTATACAACGAGGTCCCGTATTCCTGCGCATAGTTCTGTGTATGTGCAGAATCCCTGCAACAGTACGAAATCCATATATATATATATATATATATATATATCTATATATCTATATATATATACATATATATGTTATCTACTGGCGGTCGCCAGTAGATAGTTATAGTTAGGACCTAGTTTCCATAGGAAACTCATTTTTTGTTTTCTCAATATCTTTGGCGCCGGTTGACGAATCTTCGCGAAATTTTCAAAACTCGTAGCCCGCTCCGGTCAGCTCCTGTCTTGAAAGTTTCGGGGTGATTCGGCAAGCGGGGGCTGAGAAAAAGGGGGGTCCCAAAACGTGTTTTCTCCATGTTAATTCCCATAGGAAACTTTAGACACGGCTACAGCTCAAACTGCTGAACGGAATTACACCAAATTTGGCAAAAAGGTAGCCCTTGTTTCAGAAAGAGACCTTTTTTTTAAATGGAGTAAATCCGTTCAGTAGTTCCTGAGAAATTCAACAAATAGAGGTCGGAAAATCAATTTCCCATAGGAAACTTTAGACACGGTTACAGCTGAAACTGCTGAACGGAATTACACCAAATTTGGCAAAAAGGTAGCCCTTGGTTCAGAAAGAGACCCTTTTTTTAAATGGTGTAAATCCGTTCAGTAGTTGCTGAGAAAATCAAAAAATAAAAGTTTTGATATATAGAGGCACGGTGGATCCGCACACCCTCCCGACCACAAGCTTTATTCTAATTGGCTGTCAACACTCCAAACCAGGAAGTGTTGGCAGCCATCTTGTGCCTCGGTAACCGAGGCACAAGAAAAGAGAAAAACAAGCGTGAAAGACAAGAAAAGGGGGCAGGGTAGAAACACCCTGACCCCCTAGGCCTGCTCAGGGGGTCCCACAAGAACGCTCAGGGCCCAAAAAAGCATTTTTTTTTTTTTAAACGGGTGAATTCGCGCTGGGTGCGCGAAACCGGCCGAAAATAAAAAAACGAAGCATGGGCTCCCGCGCTCCGTTATAATTTAGCCCCCGGGTGGGCCAAGTCCCGGGGGCATGCTAAAATAAAATTGCGGGGGCCCAGGGGGACCCCCGCAGCCCCAGGGACCGCCACCCCCGGGGCTTTCATTAATTATTTGCGGGGGCACACTGCCCCCCCCGCAGCCCCTGGGACCGCCACCCCCGGGGCTTCTTTTAAAAAAATATATATATACCTGTGTGGGGGGGCTCGAGATCCCCCACACCCCCGGGACCGCCACCTCCCGGGGCACTAAAATGCTAATTTGGGGGTCCGTTACGGACCCCGAGCCCCGAGGACCACCACCTTTTTAACTGGCGCATTTTAACTTGGGGAATTAATTCCCCTTCAATCCTGAGGGCCCCTGGGGGCCAACTAGGCCACCAGGTACCTCCAGTAAGCGCCACAGGCCTGCGTTGCAGAGAGGGGGTCCAGGCCACGCCCCTTTTTACACCTCTCTGCAACGCAGCTCTGTGGCGCTTACTGGAGGTACCTAGTGGGCTAGTTGGACCCCAGGGACCCTCAGGATTCAAGGGGACTTAATCTCCCAACTTAAAACACGCCACGGGGCGCGTTTGCACAGTGGTGAAGGGAGCGGGCGGGGCCTGAGGTGACATGTGTGTAAACACGCCCTGTGGCGCATTTAAAGTTGGGGAATTAATTCCCTTTCAATCCTGAGGGCCCCTGGGGGCCAACTAGCCCACCAGGTGCTTCCAGTAAGCGCCACTGCGCTGCGTTACAGAGAGGTGGTCCAGGCCATGCCCCTTTTTACACCTCTCTGGAACGCAGCTCTGTGGCGCTTACTGGAGGTACCTGGTGGGCTAGTTGGAACCCAGGGACCCTCAGGATTCAAGGGGACTTAATCCCCCAACTTAAAACGCGCCACGGGGTGCGTTTGGACAGTGGTGAAGGGAGGGGGCGTGGCCTGAGGTGACAAGTGTGCAAACACGCCCTGTGGCGCATTTTAAGTTGGGGAATTAATTCCTCTTCAATGCTGAGGGTCCCTGGGGGCCATCAACCCCACCAGGTACCTCCAGTAAGCGCCACTGCGCTGCGTTGCAGAGAGATGGGCCAGGCCATGCCCCTTTTTACACCTCTCTGCAACGCAGCTCTGTGGCGCTTACTGGAGGTACCTGGTGGGCTACGCCAGGGACCCTCAGGATTCAAGGGGACTTAATCCTCCAACTTACAACTCGCCAGGGGGCGCGTTTTCAGAGTGGTGGAGAAAGGGGGCATGGCCTTTGTCTACCTCTCACCAATCCCACTGCGTGGGGCTTACTGGAGGTAAAAGGTAGGCTAGTTGGCCCCTAATGGACCCCCAGCAGTGAAGGGGACTTCAATCCCCATCCAAGAGCGTGCCAGGGAGCGCGTTTGTAGAGTGGTGGGCAAAGTGGGCGCGGCCTGGTACAGTACTTACCAGTGCTGCTGTGTGGGACTGACTGGAGGTAATAGTTTGGGAAGTTGGCCCCCAAGGATGTCCTTGGGGGCCAACTACCCTCTTGTTACCTCCAGTAAGTCCCACACAGTGGGATTGCTAAGACGTCTTCGGAGGCCATGGCCCCCTTTCTCTACCACTCTGCAAACGTGCCTCGTGGCAGACTACGGGATGGGGGATGAAGTCCAATATAGTCCTGAGGGAGTTTGGGGGCCAAGAATCCCTTCTGGTACCTCTGAAAAAACCATAGGTTTCAGGGACGTTATAGTTAGTTGGACATTTCACTCGTACAAAACCATAGAAATTCCCCCGTTATAGGTAGTTCAGCTAACTATAACTCGCGCCCCCGCAATGCACTGCTGATGACGTCACATATTACATCACTCATGACATGGTCAGTGACATCACTGATGACATCACTGATGACATCTCAAATGACATCACTGATGACATCACTGATGACATCATCCATGTGATAATTTGATGCATCTTCTTACACCCTAATATAACCTTTGATACACCCACTCTAAATTACAGGCTGCTATTCTCAAAACCATAGACACTCCAACACCAATAACTAAATACCCACTCACTGATTCTTAGGTCTACACACACATCCACTCACTCACCCGTACAGTCACTCATACTTATGGTCACTCAGTACAGTACTATCATATGCACTCATACACCTATATAGACACTCACACACCCCACTCATCCATAGAGGTACTCACACACCTAGTCACTCATGCAAATAATTAATCACACTGCCATTTACTCACCTATACAGTTATACACACACCAGCTCAATTACTCATACAAATACTAGCACATTCTTATGCTCTTATACAATCACTGATACAAGCACACACTCATCCATACAACCACTCTCACAATCACACTCTCACTTATAGCCATTTATATACTCCAACACACATATATACTGCCTTTCACATATGTAGTTACTCACACATGTACCACTGAGATATACATTCACTCACTAACACACCCATACACACACTCACCCACCCATACAGTCCATCACAGATGCACTCTTGAAACCATGCACCCAGTGAATCACCCACTCACACATCTATGCACAGAGTCACACACACCCCACCCACACAAACACTCAGGCACCCATACAGATACTCAGACAATCAATCAATAACCCATATAGACACTTATGTAGCTATTCGCAAACCCATGCAGCTGCTTACACACCAACAGACAGACGGATACAGACATTCACAGTTTAGTCACTAACCCATGCATTCAGTAAGATATGTTTAATCACTCACTTATAGAGTCAGTCACGCACCTACTAAATCATCCATTCAGACACTTATACACCCACTCATTCTTCAATACGCCTTTCCTATATATATTAAACATATTTAAACTTTACAGAAACACACAGTCACTGGATGATGTCATCAGTGATGTCATTTGAGATGTCATCAGTGATGTCATCAGTGATGTCACTGACCATGTCATGAGTGATGTAATATGTGACGTCATCAGCAGTGCATTGCGGGGGCGCGAGTTATAGTTAGCTGAACTAACTATAACGGGGAAATTTCTATGGTTTTGTACGAGTGAAATGTCCAACTAACTATAACGTCCCTGAAACCTATGGTTTCCAAAATATCGTATGTTTTCCCAATTTTTTGTTGTGTGTGAAGATGTTTCGATATCGCATAGTTCATATCTTTATTGTGAATGGCTCTAAGATGTTCCAGTATTAATTTGGATAAATTGTTTATAAACAACAACAAAAAATAAGCGAGTTACTCTTGAAATAGGTACTGAACCTGGAATAGACGCATAATAAAAGTGCGAATAAAGTTTATTCAAATTGAGAAAAAAAGTTGGAGAAGTTAAATACTCGCTAAACCCTACCAAGTGTATTATAATATTTGGGAAACATTGTCAGAGTGCCAATATGAACATATTGACTAATGTACAATGTAAATTCATTAAATGCGACTCTTTAAAAATACAAGTCCCAGAATGCATCGGAACTGGGAATATAAACTAACACTATAAAGGGTGAAATCGACAAAGGACTCACGTAACCGTGACAAAGACCATTTCTTGGTCGAAACGTTTGGTGGTGGTAATGGTGGCGGGAACTATGCTTTATTAAAAGTTTTCTTAAATCACACGACTTCTGGAGTGCAGTGCCTTAATTTTGATTGAAGATATATATATATATATGTATATGTATATATATATATGTATATATATGTATATATATATATGTATATATATATATGGATTTCGTACTGTTGCAGGGATTCTGCACATACACAGAACTATGCGCAGGAATTCGGGACCTCGTTGTATAGACCACATCTTGTAACAGCATTCTATCAGCAAACAGCGCACACCCAAAAGCCCTAAAGTGGAGCATCCCGTACGGAGAGTTCCTGCGGGCCCGCAGGAATTGCTCCGAGGAGGGGGAGTACACGAGACAAGTGGATATGATGTTTGACCATTTCTTGAGGAGAGGATATCCGGTCATGGTTTTGGAAAATGCACGATTAAGGGCCACCAACGTGAAGAGAGAGGATTTATTGTTGCCTAAAAGCACTGTGACGCCAATCGAATCCACTGCTGAAATAACAAGGTTCATTACAGATTTTAACAGATCCAACACCAAAGTCAAGCACATAATAAACAAACATTGGAATATTTTAAAGAAAGATCAAGATCTTAAACCGTTTATTACACAACACGCAAACATCACTTACAGAAAGGTATCATCTTTGGGCGATTTGCTGACAAAATCCATTTACCACTCCAGGCACAGTATTACAGCTTTGAATTGGTAAAATACCAACCAAGCCAACCTAAAATGAGTAAAAGCAACCCCTTTTGTCATTTTACAGCTCGGCATGGATAGCACTGTGCTAGTCCTATGCTTAAAGACTTTGCTGTAGAAATGGCAAAAGACTTTGTCCCTTTTTTATCTCAGCGTGAATGGCACTGTGCTAATCCTATGCTTAAAGACTTTGATAGAAAAGCAGACATTTGAGGTGAGCAGATGTAGAGTGCTGCTGGTTTTGAGAGTGCTCTATACAGGAGCTGCTTCCCACCTAAACTTGAGAACAACCCAGAGTTCTCTGCTTCGTTTTTGCATAATTTATGCGTCACTCTATGCCTGAAAGGGTATTGTTTTGACTTATACTGGGTGCTCCCTTGTGTCTGGACAAAGCTATACCTCTCTGAAGAGCTCTAAGTAGATTGAAACACTATGTCAGGGGTTGTTTTTACTCATTTCAGGTTGGCTTGGTTGGTATTTTACCAATTCAAAGCTGTAATACTGTGCCTGGAGTGGTAAATGGCTTTTGTCATTTTACAGCTCGGCATGGACAGCACTGTGCTAGTCCTAAGCTTAAAGACTTTGCTGTAGAAGTGGCAAAAGACTTTGTCCCTTTCTATCTCGGCGTGGATGGCACTGTGCTAATTCTATGCTTAAAGACTTTGATAGGAAAGCAGACATTTGAGGTGAGCAGATGTAGAGTGTCGAATCCCGTAGTGGCTGCAAACAGCAAAGAACACACAGGCTCAGACCACAGCTGCTGGTGAAATAACGAGATTTATTTAAAGTAAGTTAACCGGTCCACATTACGCGTTTCGGCCGCCAACCTGCGGCCTTGATCACATGATATATATATACTGAAAAAACCAAAGGTTACAGGGATGTTGTAGTTAGGAAATAGAATTTTAAAAAACCTTAGAAATTCACTGAAAAAACAAAGGTTACAAGGACGTTATAGTTAGACTGACATTTCACTTGTACAAAACCAGGGAAATTCAACAGTTATAGTTACCTGAGCTAACTATAGCTCACGCCCCGCAATGCACTGCTTATGATCTCACATATTACATCACTCATGACATGGTCAGTGACATCACTGATGACATCACTGATGACATCTCAAATGACATCACTGATGGCATCACTGATGACATCTCAAATGACATCACTGATGACATCAATCAGAGAAACACTAGCATACCCATTTACACCCCCATAAAACATGTCATACACCCGCTTCCACACAATCACTAACAAACTCATTCACAGAACCCATACAAACAGTGATGCATCTCGTCACTCATCCATGCAGCCAGTAACACATCAACTCACCCATAAAGCCATTAACGGAACCACTAACTTACAAATACAGCCACTCATGAACCTACTCACTTACTAATACAGCCAGTCACAGATTCAGTTATAGAGACATAGACACACTTAAACACCCACTCATACACCCATACAGCTACTGACATAGTAAATCAGTTAACCATACACCTACTCACACACCTACTCAGTCACCCATACAGTCACTCACACAGCCACTAACTCACCCATACAATTACTCACACAGCCACTCAGTTACATATATGTATACTAATACATATACTCACTCACCTATACAGTGACTGAGACAACTGATCAGATGGATTTGAAACTGAGTGATACCTCCTCCCCCCGATGCTGTGCTTGTGTCCACCCACACC
This sequence comes from Calotriton arnoldi, assembly GCA_963921515.1. Classification (NCBI taxonomy): domain Eukaryota; kingdom Metazoa; phylum Chordata; class Amphibia; order Caudata; family Salamandridae; genus Calotriton; species Calotriton arnoldi. The sequence continues at coordinate 217,877 of CAWUFW010015562.1, forward strand.
TTCATGTCACAGCGTTTTCGTTCAGCGTTTTCACCTGAGAGAAGCTTCGGAACCCGGAAACCCCAAACCCGGAACTTTGGACCCTTTGAGCCTTGGAACTTTAGAAGCTTCGGAGGGGGAATATCAAGAGTCACAGTCAGTAGAAGCAACTTTCTGGATTGGTCAAAAGGGGTGACCCGACTACTTGATCGCCGCAGCACCGGCAAAGACGGCACTGATTTGTGGCCCCATCGCACGCTACCACGACTGCTGCTTCCCTGGTACCGTCACTGCACCTGGGCCACTCGTGGAGGCGGGTGTGCACAGGTGTACGGCAGGGCGGTTACAAAAGCGGTGGTAGTGGCTGCAGGTGGCGCAGAGGTGGTCCGGCTGGCTTCCTTGCTGCCTTGAGATTGCCCAGTGAGTGCCACCTGGGTGATATAGCTCTGGTTATCTCTGGTTATCTGGATATCTGACCTTTAGTAACCTTTAGTGACCGGGTGGAGATCCTCTGGTTCCGGTCCCGCTTGGTCTCGGCCCTTTTAGTTGAGAGACCTTCGTTAAGTGAACTTCCTGCGCCATAGAGGAAGGGCTTTAAGCCCATTAAAGCATGTCGTAGCCATTTAAAAGCAGCTGATATATACAAGCTTTCCTTGCTGCCACCAGTCCGAGTATCTTTTGCCATCATTGACTCTTTGCAATGCCTCCTTATCTTGTGTCGGTGGAGACAGTGGCTGCAGCAAGACAAAGGGGAGGAGGTAAGTGGTTATCCGTGATTGCTGTTTGTTTGCTACTATATGCTACTGTCTGCACTGTCTGTACTGTCGCTGCTGCTGCTGTTGTTGTTATCGCGCTTCCTTTTTTCCCGACACGGATGAGGTCTAATGACAGGTTCACTTCCATCCTCAGCCTAATGGGCACTAAATGAGGACTTTGAAAGCCAGTGGATTCGTCACGACCCTCCCTTGGTCTCTTGACTTGAGGATAGCCTCCAGATATTCATGGGGAAGCACAAGGTCCCTGCAGTTGCCCCCAAGGCCCCAATGGGGAAGGTTACCACCATGGACGCCTTTTTGCAGCATGCTGCCAGGGTGCTTGATAAGGAAATCGAGCTTGTCACTTGTAGGCTCACTTGTTCCCCCCTTTCTAGTTTATCTTCTGGTGCCCTTTTGCCTGCTCCCCTTGCTCAGGGGTCTGGGATTATCCGCCTCACCTCAAGTACAGGTTAGTGCCTGGGAAGACATTGAGCCCGTACCACTGGCAGCAGGGGGCAGTGGAGGCGCCTTTACATTCTTTGCCCCCCCCTGCATCCCCTGACGCAAGACCCAGTCAACCAGATGTTACCTGTTGCTCAGGCTGTGGTGGAGGATGTCAACAGAGCGGGAGGCAAAAGAAAGCAGCCCATGACTGCCAGCAAATCTAAGCGCCTGATGATTTACCACCAATAGGTATCAAAACTGCAGATATAGTAAAGTATGATTTGCTGGTGTTGTGGGACTCTTTTCAAGACTCTTTAACAGCTGCATTGGAGGCTAAATTGGTACCTATTAGTTACCCCTTGACAGCTATTGAAAAAAAGCTTTTTAAACAAATCCAGCCCCAGTTCACATGCCGTGAGGAAGTCCCCGCCCCAAGTCACTCTCGTACAGGTTTACCACCCCCGCTAACCCATATGGGATACACCGAATGGTAGGGAATGTTGAATCAACGAGATCTCAGAGTTCTGGTGCTATACCTAGCCCCCATACCCACCTCACGAGGCCAAACATCATTTCCCCCTCGTTAAGAGCTGGTGCCCACCAGGGGTAGGGGGCAGGCAGGAGTGAGATAGCATCTACTGGCCCATCTGAAGGTGGAGTTAATAAGCCACGCAATTGAGACATGTGCTCCTCTTGCCCCAGACGGGTTACCCTTAACCTTCCTCCCCAATCTACCCCTTACGTGGTTGTGCTGGGGAACATTCCTATCCTTTCACCAGGTACCACGGAGGACTTTGACCAACTTAAAAATAAAGTTTTGCACTCGCTGAACCTACATACCACCTTGGGGGCTAGGGTGGCAAGCCATATCATCATGGTACGAAGAGTGTGCTGGGTTGGTAGGGTCAAGAAGTCCTACTCGGGGGCTGCATCATCATTAATTTCAACAGGTCTCATGTAGCAGTGCAAACTCTTTCATCTATTAGACATCCCGCCCCTATTGATTTTATCTCTACCATTGTCACCCTCCCCTTGAGTTTCTTCTACAGGACACTGATTCGTCCATCACAACTTGGCCATAGGCAAATCCCTGGATCTTCGGATTTGCCTCAGGGTACCTAGCAAGGGGCTGCCTCGGACATTGTGCTCCTGAACAGATTTCCCCCCTATCAACCCTGGATGGTTGTGATTGGCTGACCGGGACTAACTCTCCAGAAGAGGTTCAGAAGGCTTCTCAAGACCTGAGTCCCCAGGGTCTTATATCACCTGGCCATAAAGAGTGTAATTTCATCAGTTGGAACATTGCTGGCCTTGCCGGCAAGTTCAGCAACCCTATGTGGTTGACCTTTATCAAAGGTTTTGATGTGATCTGTCTCCAGGAGACATGGGCAACTACAAACTATTTTTTTCTGGAAGGTTACAAGATCTTTTTTTTGCCTGCAATGCCCTCTCGGGTGGGGAGATCAATGGGGGGAATGATCATTTTTGTGTCCTTAACGATCGGTTGCAGCCTTAAGGTTTTACCTACGGAAGTTCCCACTTTGCAAGCTCTTTTATTCTACATGTGGTCTAGTAAATTGCTCCTGTTGAATTTTAATAATGCCATCTCAGTGCCCCTGAGGGTTAGCAACATTCATGTATTGGGTTCATTTTAAAGAAATTCGAAAGGATTCAATATGTCAAGTGCAAATATTATGGTAGTTGGTGATTTTAATGTTCATTTATTTGGGGTCCAGAGGGATGAAGGAGTGCAGGCTCTAGGATGCTTCCTCATGACAGGTATGCACATGAAACATACCCAATAGGGAACGTGTCTTAATGCCATTTTAAATGAATTCGACCTAGTTTCTGCTATGTGTAAGCTGCTCCCCCGGAGTAAGGTGATCAACCCCACATTTACAGGGAGGGGTTGTGAGTAATTTATTGACTTTATATTTGTTTCTGCATCCTTCTTTTCTTTTATTTCGTAATTTGTAATTTCCTTTAGCTCCTTTAATGATCATAACCCAGTGTGTGTCACAATCTAGGGTCCCTGTTGGCTCATTCTCCCAGGGTGGGAGTGAGAGAGACCTATAAGGGCATTGATGGAGGTAGGAGGCTTAAGTGGTCGCAGATTATCCCAGAATCTTTTTATAATGCTCTTTACACCCAGCGTAAGAACAAGTTGTATATTCCCACAGAACAACCCGTCCAGTATCCAGGAAGCCTTCTCTGAGATCTCTTATACCATTTCAGAACTACTGACAGCACCAGCCCTGCGGCAACAGGGTATGTTGCCTAGTTGGTTTGATTCAGGCTGTTCCCGGGCGCTGAGAACCCTGAAGAGAGCATTGAGGGCCAAACCAAGGGATCCCTCCTTAGTTAGGAATAGCCGTAGTTTGTATAGACATGAACTAACTAGAAGGAAGAACATCATAAAGGAGGACACTTGGTCAGAAGTGATAGAGGCTAGTACCTTGAGAAGTAGCTCCAACTTTTGGAGTATCATCAACAATCCCTTTTTCGCAGTAGATACTGGAGACTCTTTGGAGGCTCATCTAACCGAAGACAGCTGGGTGGGCCATTTTGAGGAAATGTATAACTCCCCAACTTCAGTATCCAGAGGGTAGTGTGTATGATAGAAGGGAACACTGCCATAAAATTTTGGGTTTATCTAAGAACTAGGCCCCGGGCCCTGATGGGATTCCCCCCGACCTTTCCGTACAGGATGTGAAGGTTTGGGTCCCCGTCTTGACCTCTCTTATTAACGCTGCTGTGGAGGCCTGCCCTCAGAGTAATGGGCAAAGTCAATCATTGTACCGGTTTTTAAAATGGGTGACAGGGAAAGTACCCATTGCTACAGGCCAATATCACTGCTTGACTAAGTGGTTATGGTGGTGGGGCACATTCGCTTAAACAGGCTCTCTGAATAGACAGAGACCAATAACGTTTTGTCAGAGGCACAATTTGGCTTCCGGTCGTCAACCGTGGACCAATGTTTGAACTTATACTTAGTGTTAAGTAAATACACTGTTGCAAGGCCCGGCTCTATACATCTAGCATTTATGGACCTATCATCCGCATTTGACCGAGTAAATAGATCCAAACTCTGGCAGATTATGTCATCCATGAGGGTAGATCGGGACATTGTTTTATTTTTGAGGGACCTCCACAGGGACACAGTGGCAGCGGTATGCTACTCAAAAGTCTTAAAGGTCATTCACCATTTTAAAATTCAAAGAGCGGTGCTGCAGGGCTGTTTTTTGGCCCCATTCCTTTTTAACGTATATGTTAATCATTTGAAGCAGGTCCTATCTGACTTAAAAGTGGACTGTCCCCAGGTGGAAACCCGGCAATGCCAGTTTTATTATACGCAGACGATGCGCTGCTTATGGCCAGAACCATAGACTGTCCCCAGGTTGGAACCCAGCATCTGCCAGTCTTATTATACACAGATGATACAGTGCTTATGGCCAGAACTGCCAGGGGCCTGCAGATCTTACTGGGCTCATTTGTTTATTTTATGGAGGAGTTGGATTTAACGGTGAAAGATAAAAAATCTTTCGTAATGGCCATAGGCCCCCAATCCACCAAATCGATTACTTTTAAAGTTGGGTAAAGTTGGGTATTCTCCGGTGGCAAAGACCAGGGAGTTTTCTTATCCGGGGTTGTTTTTCGACTCCTCCCTGAGTTGGCGTCCCCTGGTTAACAGGAAAAAAGAGGATCTTGTCAGGGCTAACGCCGTTGTATTTAATTATGCTAGGCGATTAGGCAGTAGACCCACTGGTGCTCTCTTACAGATTTATAGGGCTAAGTCCATCTCTAAAGCATTTACGGGAGTGAAATCTGAGGATACACCAATCAGAAGGATTTGCAAATTGTTGGAAATGCTTTTTGGGACGTTTTCTGTGTGTCCTGCAAAGTACCCCAACATTCTCAGTGCATAAAGAATTGGGAGTGGTTTATCTAACTGACATCACTGCCTTTCGGCCATTCTCACTTTGGATAAACATCTGGCCCAGGCCTGGGATCCAACTGAGCAAAGAGATTATTAAAGACTGCCAGGCCCTGGATCATTCCCTTTACATTTCCTGGTTTGAATATATCAGGGACTGTTTTTTTAACCTAGGTAGGGGGGATTCATTTCGGAACCCAGACAGTATCTGTAAGCAAGACCACAAATGGGTGAAAGAAATCTTTTTTAGAAGGAGGCGGTTGGCTAGGGAGGGGGATGCTTTAATGAAGCCTAGTATTCGTCGATATGTCCTCTTGAAAACCGTGCCCTCCACTGAACCTTACCTCTTGTGTGTTAAAAGTAGATATGATCACCAGGTACCGTCTAGACCTACTGCCCTTTTTGTTAGCTTTCCCGCAGGGAAATAGGGGTGCTAATCTTATGTCCTGTGGCTGCGACAGTAAGTCTCCACAGGACACGCTACATTTTATGATGTTTTGTAGCTTCTACAAAGTACCCAGGAACATTGTATTCTCCCTGTACTGAAAAGGGCTAATTTTACACAGGTTCACCCCACACTCATATACTTGCAAATGCTTTCGGGAGATATTATTCTTAACGTTCTTAGCTTTTTAAAAGTTGCTGTTGAGAAACAGCTGTGAGTAAACCCCTTTGGTGTGTAGGACAGTCGCCATCTTTTATATCTTTGTAGGACCTTTTTAAATGTGTATTTATTCTATAAATTTTAAATTGATGATATCGTGTATGATTTTGTAGTGTTTGTTATGGCTCGCTTTACTTTTATGTTTTTTATTTCAAAGACAGATTAAAGTTTATATTGATTGATTGATTGACTGAGACAACCACATACTTTCCCATACAACTGCTCTCACACTCACTTACTCATCCATACATCACTCAAACGCCCATTCGCTCACACATACAGCCACTCATATACCCACACACTCATCCATACACCCACTTACACACCCATTGATGCACCAAGACAGCCACTCATATATCCTGTCACTTGCCCATACAGACACTTATGTATCTGCTCAAACACCCATTCAGCCACTCATGCACCCTCTGATTCACCATTTACAGACACTGATAAACCAACTCAGTCAACTATACAGATACTTACACAGCCACTCACTCACTCATACATGCACAGACACACGCACTCCCTTACCTATACAAAAACTCACACAACCACTATCTCATATATTCAGTCTCTTATATACCGAGTCACTCTTCTATACATCATATACACATCCACTCACTTTCCAATACAGGTACTCCCACAGCGAATGACCTTAGTATATATGTTCAACACTCAGTGACTTTTGGAAAACACTCACAATCACTAGATGATGTCATTTGAGATGTCTTCAGTGAGTTCATCAGTGAAGTCATTTGGGATGTCATCAGTGATGTCACTGACAATGTCATGAGTAATGTAATTTGTGAGGTCAAAAACAGTGCACTGCGGGGTGTGAGTTACAGTTAACTCCAGTAACTATAACTGCTGCATTACTCTGGTTTTGTACGAATAGCATGTCAGCCTAACTATAATGTCCCTGTAACCTTTCGTTTTTTCAGTGAATTTTTAAAGATTTTTTAATTCCATTTCCTAACTATATTGTCCCTGTAACCTTTGTTTATTTCAGGGAATTTCTAAGGTTTTTTAAATGCTAATTCCTAACTATAACGTCCCTATAACCTTTGGTTTTTTAAGTGAATTTCAGCCACCACCACATTCAAAACTTATAACTGCAAAATGGATAATAACCAACACACTAAACACATTACTATCTAAATGACTCTATAATATCATGTATAACTCCCTTAATATCTCTATAACACAGTGTATAACTCTTTTAGTGGAATCTGTGACTGCATGCATCACTGTATCAGTATGTTTCTCATTCACTGTATACAGATTTGAGTGGATCTTTGAGACGGTGCATCAGTCTATCAATGGTTCTGTAACAAACTGTGTGACTGTCTCAGTGCATCTATGAGTAGGTGCATCAGCGTCTCAGTGGGTCTGTGATTGGTTGCATGAGTCTCTCAGTCGATCTGTAAGTATGTGCATGAGTGCCTTTGTGCATTTGTAAGTAAGTATATGACGGTCTGGATCGGTGAGTGGTTGCATTAGTGTCTAAGTATGTGTTTGAGTGGGTGCATGAATATCTGAGTGGGTCTGTGAGTGAGTGCATGAGTTTTTCAGTGGGTATATGGCTGAGAGCCTGAGTGTCTCAGTGGTTCTGTGAGTGGTGTGCAGAAGTCTCCTAGTGGGTGTGTGAGTGGGTGTGTGAGTGAGTGACTGTATGGGTGTGTAAGTGTCTGAGTGGGTCTGTGAGTGGGTGTATGAGTGTCTGAGTGGATCTGAGTGTGGGTGTACGAGTGTCTCAATGGGTCTGTGAGTGAGAGCATAAGTCTCTGAGTGGGTGAGTGAATGGGTGCATGCATGAGTGTCTGAGTGGGTCTGTGACTAGGAGGGCGAGTGTCTGGGTGGGTCTATGAGTGGATGTGTGAGTCTTTGAGTGGGTTAGTGTGTGCGTGTATATCTGAGTGAGTCTGTGAGTGAGTGTGTGAGTCTCTGAGAGTATGAGTGAGTGACTGAGTGCATATGTCTATAAGAGGGTCTGTGACTGAGTGTGTGAGTGACTATGGGTGTGTGAGTGGGTGTATGAGTGTCTGAGTGGATCTGTGAGTGGGTGAATGAGTATCTCACTGGGTCTGTCAGTGGGTGTGTGAGTGTCTCAGTGGGCCTGTGAGTAGATACATGAGTTTCTCAGTGGGTTTGTAAGTGGGTGCGTGAGTCTGAGTTGGTCTGTACATGGGTGTGTGACTCTCCAAGTGAGTCTGTAAGTGGGTGCATGAGTGCCCAGGTAGGCCTGTGAGTGGGTGTTAGAGGCTCTAAGTGGGTATGATACTGTGTGCATAAGTCTATGAGTGGGTCTCTAAGTAAGTGCATGAGTCTCTGAGTGGGTCTGTACATGGGTGCATCACTCTTCAAGTGAGTCTGTAAGTGGGTTAATGAGTACCTGAATGGGTATAAGAGAGGGGTGAATGAGTATCTGACTGGGTATGTGACTGGATGTATAAGTGTGTGAGTGGGTATGCGAATGGGTGTGTAAGTGTCAGAGTGAGTTTGATAGTGCCTACATGAGTATGTGACAGTTACCGGCTAGTGTGTACAAATATATATATTTTTTGTATTTTCATCAATATGTGCGAAGACATTGTCATAGTCGAGATGTCCCTGTGATGGTACACGGGGGGCTGCGCTGGGAGTCATGGCATCATTGCAAATATCGCACGTGATTAAAGAAATCAATTTTGGGCACATAATTTGTGTCACTAACACCACCATTTCTCAAACATGGTGTCATGGTATCTCCACCCTGACCCTTTATGTTAACTTTGACACAAATTTTCAGCCCTGGGAAGCGTTCCAGATCGATAAAATAGCAGCCACAACTTTCTGTTCAGGTTGCGTCCAGCCAATCAGAGCATTCTTGCTGGCATGCGCATTCGCGATTTACTGCAAAATATCCACGACCATCGTGAAACCGCATGAAATATATGCGGCCAGAGATATCACTATATTGTTTGGCTTTAATTTCTCAAAAAATACTGAACGGATTTGCACCAAATAACAAAAAGCACAATCTGCATAACAACATCTACCTTTCTGCCAAATTTAGTGTAATTCCGTCCAGTGGTTCGGGCTGTAGGTTCGACAACACAGGCCTTTGGGAATTAACATCACAAATGCACCCTTATTTTGCACCCCTATCTCTCGGTTACCACTGCACGGATCACCGCCCAACTTTCCATGACACACACAACCTACTTTGACACTTTTCTTGGAACATTTCATGCAGATTGATCAAATGACGCCAAAGTTATAGGCAAGTCAAAAAATGCTTTTCCTATGGAACCTAAGTCCTATATATATATCATTTCCCAAACCCATCAGTCCCCAGTATTGGTTATGGCTCAAAGAGGCACGCCACGTTGATGAAGTAAGACATGGCTGAGGCTTCTGTCATAGGCACTCATCGAAGTGTGTCAATTACAAAATGGTGCTCATTTGTTACACTCTGTGGGGACAATAATAGATGTTATCCATACCCAATGCTGGGGACTGCTGGATTTCTGAAATGTTTTTCTCCTATCGGATCAATACAGCACAGGAAGTCTCCAGGCACTCTGAAATGGCTATATTTAGCTAAAATGTATTTAAACTCTGCATATACCTCTATAGCAGAGAAAGTACTGCACAATCGAAAACATACCATACCAGCTATTACATTCCAGGCAGGTCTGCTTACAAATCCAACACAAATTGTGGATGGATTTGCAGAATCAGACTTCGACAACTTTGCTCTCCCACACTTCAGCAACAAATCTGCAAACACCATTCAAAGTGACATCCCGAGGAGGAAATACAAAATGCCATCAAAAATATTGCGTCATGAAAAGCTGTGGGTTAGGATGGCTTTCCCATTGAATACTCCTAAAAGAATGTTCCACTTTTAATGCCGCTCCTGTGCAGTCTCTTCAAAGAGTGAGGGATAAAAACACAATAATACTCCTCCTTAAGCCTAATAAGGACCTGTACCAGTGCGGTACCTACAGACCTATCTCATTGATTAATGCAGACATGAAAATCATGGCAAAATCCTGGTAACAAGACTGAAAAATACATTTCCTCCCTGATCCACCAAAATCAAGTTGAATTTGATCCCACATGTTCATCTACTAATCATATGAGGCTGCTCTCACACATAAACTTGTGAACGAACGAAGATAAAATTCAAAACGTTGCAGTATATTTTGACTCTGAGAAGGCATTTGAGAGGGTCAATGGCGCTATCTGTTCCGTTATCTTCACCGAGTGGAATTAAGAAAACACTCTCTCCAGATAATCGGAATGCTCTACTGTACTCCAATAACGAAAGTATCTTCTGTTGGCTTCCAACCGGATTTATTTGCAATATCCAGAGGCAATCAACAGTTTTGTCCTTTGTCACCTCATCTTATTTTCCTGGCCCTGGACCCTATGTTGGCTAAATTCAGAACCAGTTCAGCAATAATGGGCATGTCCACAGCAACAGGAGAACTAAAACTCCTACTCTACAGACGCCATTCTGCTCCTGCTCACTAAACAGAAAATGTCACTACCTCGAGTACTGGAGACAGTAAACACCTTTGGGGATTCTCTGGTTACAAAACTAACTGGAGTAAACGTGAAGCATTGCCCAAGAGCCAAACAACTGCCTCTTCTACAAAAGAAAGCTCATAGGTCAGATGGTCTAAATCCACTAGCAAGCACATAGGTATTCATATTGGAAATGATCTGGCATCGGCCACATTTAAAAACATGAAAGAGCTACTGACGAAAACAAAATTTTACTTTGCCATTGCAGCGCTGTGATTGGCTTAGGGGAGGGGAGGGAGGCTGCCTTCTTCCTGTCAGGAGCAGAGACACGCAGGACGACACGACGCGGGACCGGACCGGGCCGACAAAGGTAAGTTACGTTTTTTTTTTAATTTAAAATTACACCCCCCCTCTTCCCCCGCACGACCCCCTCCCCGCGCAACCCCCCACCCGCAAGTCATACCGGCCGAGACTGACACCTGGCATTCTTTTTCTCAAAGGACCTGGAAAAGACTGACTGCCTGGAGCTAGAAAGACACCTTTTGGGACAGAAGATTGACTATGGTATCCTGTACGGTGGCATAGCTTCACCTGATGGCAAATGAAATCCTGTACTAAAAGAAACAGCACAAGCCTTGGACTCAACACACAGACGACTCCATATCCATCATTATTTATATGCAAATGCTTCACGCTGGCATAACAGGATGATCTAATTGGACGAACAACTGCTTAACTGGAAAGACTAGTGGGATAGGGGGATTCTCACACTGGCTCAGCTGATACACAATGGAACAATCAAATCTATTGCGGCACTACAAGATGAATTCCTGTTTAAAAAACAGCAGCAGTGGAAACACCTACAACTGAAACACTGTTCTTCCACAGTCCAAAGTCCTTGATTATCTGTGAAAATGGAGCTCTTAATCAAGGGTAATATCTGGTTTACTACCCATCTGATATGGTCATGTCCCTCCCTATAATAGTTCTGGAACAAGCAATTAACCACAATGAACCCTACAAACAATTTAGATTTAAAACTCATTTTCATCCATGATACTTTCAACATTCCTGACATAAGTCGACACTTCATTAGTGGTGGCTAAGATTTCCGTTCTTACAGTGTACTCTCCCTCTCACAATAACTGGATATGAGATATATCACTCGCAGTGTTTCATATACTGTCTTCTAGACCAAACGCCAACCTTTGATAACATTTGGTCCTTCTTCATCAGAGCAACTGTCTTGTGGTTTGTTGCCTGCCTTGTTATGCTGGCCTAGGCCTAGCTGCCATGCTGCTTTTCTTTGCGCACGTTACACTGAGCCAGGGCTCCCTCGCCCTTTGCTCTTGCCAAGTTCCTTTGCGCTGTCTGCATTTTCTGTCTTTCACCTTTTCTCTTGTTCGATTTGGGCTCAGACTGCACAACATGTACAAGGTCGCATAACAATGTATTTTGGTTCTTCCTGATATGGCCAGTCTCGCGCACCCAGACATAACATTAGGCGCAAATGCCATGAAACTTTGTGTGCCTTTAATACGGCAGTTTTTACTGGCGCTGGACACTTGGAGAAATCCTTTTCAGTGAGAAGAGCTATGATGTCCTGCTGATGTAATTCTGCATCTAGAGACTGAGGTATGGGGGTTCGCTAGTCAAAGCCCAGAGGTCTTCTATTTTTATAATAAACTATCTTACTGCACGGGGAGGGTGGTAATGTTAGTTAGACATTTATCCACTGAGTTATGAAATGCTTTCCCCGTTTGTATTCTATGGAATTGTAACCATGCTGCTTATATTATTCATATGCATTATGCTATTAGTACTGACACGTGTACTGTACATTAGAGCACGTAAGTTGGAATAAACATTTTAACCTATCCAGTGTCTCTTCCTACGCACCTTGTGGACAAGTACGAGTGAGTGACGAAAGAGTGTTCTTGCTTCTGCGAGTCCTGAGATAAAGATACCGTGTTCTGGGTTGTCTAATCATTGGTACTTTGGTGCTAATGGGATGCTAAGCTAGTTGGGTTGGGGTTTTTGGGTGCTACGGTATATGGTAGGCAAACCACTGTATTCCGGGGTCCCATTATCCTGTGCATAGCTCTGTGTATGTGCAGAAACCTTATGACATGGCGCGACCACCGTGGGGCTGCTTATCTGCGAGACGCTTGAGTAGTACTTGTGCTTGTCCACAAAACCCTCACATACGCTTCCGGAGGCGTAAGTGACGGTGATACCTCCTATATTGAACGTTTTATAGGTTCTTTCAAGCTTGAAGTTATTAAAAAGGTTACATACATAACCCATTTTGTGCTCCCTGTTAGGTTGTCGAATACAATTGTTTAGTTATGGCTGGTGTGGCGATAGCTGCACATAGCCGAGGACCAATCCGAGAACACCTAGGTGTATACGGAGTGCCCGATGCTGGGGTCGAGTTGGTCTTTGTGGTTCAAGCCGATCCGGCTTATCACTTTGAAGTGTTTTACACTTGGATCACTTTTGAAGCGGTGGATGCAGGTGATAAGCTGTTTCATGAATATAAACCCACCGCTATTCCTGCTGCCTATCGACCCTATACTACTCTTGAAGTGCCTCTCACGGCTTGGCAGCACCGTGTTTGGTTTAATGGCGCCCTCCCACAACCAACTACCGCAGTTCGTTTAGGCCCCTTATCCATTCTGGGGGCCACTTGGCCTGTATTGGCCGGGTATACCCCGCATCCAAATTATCTGGCGTTACCGATTGCGGAACTGCGCACTATGCATACCGAACTGGTGCGAGTGCATCGAGCCTTAGTGACATACGTTACAGGTAGCCTACATGGAGCTGCCCCTGTAGTCGCTGGCCAACCAGCTGTTGCAGCTGGAGTGACCATAAGTCCTGTCATGGTCAATTCTGTGATGGGCAAACGTCCACAGAGTAAGGACGATTATCCTTACTGGCTTGCCGAAAAGTTCGATCAGATAGAAGCGGTGTTTCCACATACGTCCCCAGTGGATAAACATCGCATCCTTACGATAAGTTTGCCAAAAGACTTAATCCCCGATTTGACATCATGTGAAAATTGGGGTAAGGTATTCGCAGCAGTTTATTCAAAATGTTTTGGTACTCCTTCCATGACGGTTCTACCCACTGTAATTAAAAAAGTACAGGATGAACATGGCCCTGAAGCGGCTGTGGAATTAGGGATGAGACTAGTGGGAGTGTTTGATGTAGCAGCTGAACTGATCCTTGGAAATGTCAAGGGCGATGCTATGAACTTTCAAGTAGCGAATGCTTTGGCTTTGGTCCCAGAGTTGGACAGGCCTCGCGAATTACCGAAAATTATAGCCCGGGCTTATAAAACAATTGGAAGAAATAGCCTAGGCAACAAGCCTTTTGTAAAAATGCAAACTCAATCGCAACCACAAATTACACAAACAAAAAGTACATCTGAGAAAGATGATAGACCAGTCTTCACTAAAAAGAGTTGGAGACAGAAAAACAGGGTAAGCAACAAAAGAAGCCGGGTCGAGAGGCGCTTCCCAGTTTCGGTTTCTTCTGAACGTACTTATGATTTACGTGATAGGTCGAGAATTAAATCACCAGAAAGGTTTCAGAGCTCTGATACCCGTTCTCCTCGTTCTTCACAGGCCCAGACGTCGTCACAGGCTGGTGGAGGAGGACGGCCAGATAGAGGAAGGGGCCGAGAGGCTCCCCAGGAGCGAGACCAACCTCGACAACAAGTCAGAGGGAAAGCAGAAGACTTTCACCTTCCTCGACCACAATTTCAAAAGAAAAAAGTTGCCGCTGTAACAGCGAAATATGCCACAGACCGTGAGAACGAGGCTCCAGAATTGGACGTGGGCAGTGACCCTCCTAGACAGCGCCGCGGAAGTTACCATAGTGCGGGAGGCGCTACGTCCTCATATGGAGGCGACAGCAACTGAAACATTCGTTACTGTAGAGACAGCTGACACGAGAGTGGCACCCCCTGACAGACTTTACAACATAGTCATCCAAATTGAAGGTGACATACCGCGTGAAATAAAAGGGATTTTTGGGGAAAATCTAACCTCTTCATATGACATTTTGTTAGCAGAGGTGGATTGGCCACCCCATTCGTTTTAGCTGCACATAAAGGAGAGGAGGTAATCCTTCCAAGCTTTTCAAGGCATGTCCCAAAAGACAAAGCTGAAGCACTTGCAGCTGAGTGGGCTGTGTACCTGGCACCAGCGTTATACCGCAACCATGTGGGATGGGATGAAGAATCACCTCCTCATGCAATACCTTTGCGGTCACTACCGCAGCCACAACCCCAATATCCCATCAAACGGCAGGCAAAAGGCCCCGTCTCCGAAATTCTGACACAGTTGGAATATCAGGGAGTAATCGAACCATGCGTATCACCTATGAACAATCCCCTTTTCGTGGTTTCTAAACCCGATGGATCGTACCGCTTAGTTTTGGATTACCGGCATTTAAATTCCCATTGTCGGAACTTTGCGGTACAGAATACACATAGTTCTGCGCTTGTAGACAGTCTTGTTCGTAAAAAATATAAAACGACACTTGACCTTTCAAACGGTTTCTACACGCACAACCTGGCCCCGGAGAGTGGTCAATGGACCGCATTCACTTCCGGTGGTAAATTATTCCAGTTCCGGCGTTTACCCATGGGCTACAAAAATAGTCCGGGTATATTCGCCGCCCGTGTTGTTTCTTTGTTAAATGACATTGATCAAGACGCATGTTCGTACGTAGACGACATCTATCTGACAGACGACGAGTTATATCAGCATCTGTCCCGTGTGGACCGCATTATTCTTGAATTTGCGGAGCAGGGTTACAAATTTAACTTTGCTAAGTCACACATTGCTGAATTTACCGTTCTGTTCTTGGGCTATGAACTCAATAACGAAGGTAAGGGCTTAGCCCCCATTTCTTGGAAAAATTTGCACATTTGTGCCCCCAAATACTCTGAAGAAACTTCAGTCTTTGCTGGGTTTCCTGAATTTCGGGCGTACTTACATTCCCGAATATGCCCAGCGTATCAAGCCTTTGTATGCTTTGATACAACCTACTTATTCAAGGTCTTGCTGGCTGCCTGAGCATACCTCAATTCTGCAGTCTTTGCAGACAGACCTATTGGAGTCTAAATATCTTTTGACTCGTGATAACCACACAAACCTGGTGATTAGAATAATTCCGGGGGCGGTGGGATTCACATACTTAACCTTTAATGAAGGTGATACAGTACCCATCGCATACAAGTCACATCTGTACACTTCCGCTGAATTGCGCTTTACATCTGTCGAAAAAGTTCTAACTGCAGTGCAAATGGCGATTCTAAAAGAACGCGCACTGGCACAGGGAAAGCGGATTCTAGTGGTAACACCCTGTCCTGCCCTAGAGGCAGTGACAAAGGCAAGTGTACCGAACTCAAAAGCAATGCATCCCCGTTGGATACAATGGGCTACATCCTTGACGTCTTCGGACGTCACTTTTGTTTTTGATTCTTCTCTTCAGACTCAGGAGTATTTGCAGTATGAATTCGTTCATCCTCCTCCTTTGTTTTTGCTACCGCTTGAGGATTACAAATGTGTGATCTACACCGATGGTTCGGCGCAACCGGCCACTGGGTCCAAGCACGCTTATTCAGCTGCATGTGCTATTGTCGCAGGTTCTTTTGTTGATGGAAAGTTCAAATCCTCTGCAGTGCATACCCGCACACTTGGAGATAGTACCGCACAATTGGCCGAGCTGCATGCATTTCTACTTGCGCTTGAGTTCGCTTCTCAGGATGAGACCACTCTTATTGTATGTGATTCCTTCTACTGTGTACAATCTTACAATGACAATCTGTTTTTCTGGTCAAAAAATGACTACAAGGACGCAAAGGGAGCACAATTAAGCATAAAATGCTTTGGGTTCGAGTGGCAGAATTGCAACAACGTCTGCCCCTCACACAGGTGGTTCACACCTTAGGCCATCAGCGGGTGGGCGCACACGCTATTGGTAACGATCTGGCAGATGAAGCTGCCCGTTCGGCAGTAGTCACGTGTTCAGTAGCAGCGGTTACCAGGTCCATGTCTAAAATTGACTCTGTTATTCTAGCAGCTATTGCTGCAACAAAGGAAGGTGATAATTACCCTACAGGTTTCCCTTCCAAGTATTCTTACAAATTAAGTCCCGATCAGGTTCCTTATGTAACAATACCTGACGTTGGAGATCGGCTGATCCCCAACGCGGACCGCAGGAGTGCCTTGATATCAGCTGCACACGAAGGCATGGCTTCGGCTCATGCAGGTGTGTCAGCTACAGTTTCCATCTTGCAGCAGCGTTATTGGTGGCGTGGATTGTATAAAGACACCCGTGCTTTTGTGCTTTCTTGCGATGTTTGTCAACAGATTAAGCCTTCCACGGTAACACGCCCACCACAGACCCCGCTCTGCATTGCTAACAGACCCTTTGGGTGTGTTTACTTGGATCACTGCGGTCCATTCTCATCAGACACTGCCTATAAATACATCTTAGTAGCAGTGGACTCGTGCACACGGTTCCTCTGGGTCTGGCCACAACGTAGTGCTGACGCTCGAAATGTAATCAGGGATTTGCGTGTCTTTGTGGGAATTTTCGCATGGGGCACCTTCCATTCGGACCAAGGTCCAGCGTTTGCCTCTAGGGCTTACAAGGATGCAATGGCTTCGCTTGGGGTGCGGGTGAAATTTTCGTCTCCGTATAGGCCTGAGGGCAACTCTATCGTTGAACGAATGAACCGTGACTTAAAGCAATCCTTAACAGCTAGAGTTATAGGTACTGGCAGGAACTGGCTGGCCCACTTGTATACCGTTCAACGTGCACTTAATAATCTCCCTAGAAGACCTCTGGGTGGGCGGACCCCATACGAAATGCTCTTTGGCATAAGAATGTTTGTGCCTGACCTTGAGGGTCCAGACATCGCGGCGCAATCCGCCAAGTTTGATGTAGATAACCATTCTGCTATGTTACAGGACTTACAAGAAGCCCGAAACAAACTTGCAACTACACATTTACCTTCAGCCACAGATCCTGCGTTGCAGATTCCGGTAGCCGGCTGGCTTCCAAAGGTTGGAGAACTGGTTCGAGAGAAGGTTGAAAACAAAAAGAATTCGGCCCCTCTTTTCGTGCACCGGTTCCAGTTCTGGGCTTGAAGGGAACACGTACAGTCATTTTACCACCGCTTCCTGGTCGCAAGGAGAACAGATACATCTCAGTGGAAAATGTCAAGCTACAGCGCCTGGCCGATCCTGAATAGTGTCACACCAGCGGTCTCTTGTCCTGCCATTTATCGGACATATGTTCGTGGCCCATCTACACGAACGGTCGCTGATGCTGTAATTGAGATGGTTGATTTGCCTGAAACTACAATTGATCCCCAACTCTCCACCAATATCGACGAGGACGAGTATACTTACCCTGCATCTGAATCGGTGGCACATCAACCAATAACGCCACTGAGCCCGACTCGTTATTCCTTTGATTCGGATTCCACATCTTCAAAAGTCCCATCCAAGTTCAGTGTTTTTGTATCCTGGTTTAGAGACAATTTTTTGATTCCACCCTGGACATACATCTGGTTGGTACTTTTCTTGATTTTTTGTTCATGTCCATTGGCTTTGTCACAGTGTTTTTCTACTAATCAATGGTCACTATTTACCTGAACGCTCTGCTGTAGACTATGTTTCTGGAACTTTGGCTCCTCATTCCTCGTCTCACATCATGAAGCGTGACCACACATTTGTGAACATTTCAGCTTTTCCAGTTGCTGATGGCATCGTATGGGATGCAGTGAACTATCAAATCCATGGTCCGACGGAAATTATTAATGTACCTAATGTCCTTCGTGTTTCAATGGGTGATGTAGTACAAAATAATATTCATTCTGATGATTGGGATGTGCATGCCGTCGAAGCATTGTTTGCCGATTTAAAATATTATGCATCTTTTAATGCTGAAGATTTATATATGAATTCTGCGAATTATGCCGATTTGTATTGTTACCAACATTGGGGTAATCATTTTCTCCATAAGCCAAGTGCCCTGCGTAGTTCTGTTAACTACACCCAATGGGAACATTGTCCAAACCCCCTTGCCAGGTAGCTCACAAACTCTTCGAAATAAATTTACCTATTTTACTGATTTTAATCGGTCGAACCCTGCATCCTATTATTTTAGACTTAATACCACATCAACTCAGAAAATTATGTTAACACACACCAAATTGCTTTATTCGGGTTCCTTTTTAAGTGCCCTAGCAGTGGGTGGTTATGAGTACTGGGAGGATACAATAGATTTGAAATCCATTTGGGGCTCCAAGCCATGGCAGGTACAGGGAACCGAGGCGTTGCATCGTGCTTGCCTCATCCCTACCCAAATTATGTTCCTAAATGTTTCCATCTATCAAACTACGTGTTGGGGCTTAGCTACCACTAAACAATTAAACTCGCCCTCAATTCCATCCCTTTCGAGTTTTCCCAATGATAGCTCACGTTTTAATCTGTCCCTGACGACCCTACAGGCTCTTTTACAGAATAATTCATTTAATGTTTCCGAACTGGATCAGTCACCCTGGTTGGTATGGCCTATATCATCTAATGCATGTCAAATGCGTTTTCATGACTCAGGTACTGGCTACACACAGGGAAGGCCTGATCCGAGATTTACTGCTTCCCGTACTGTCACTACATATTCTGTTGGTAAATTATGCAAACAATGGCTGCAACATTCGACCCTTGATTCAGTTAAACAACATTTGTCCCTCCTTTCAGGCAATATTGATCTGTCCGACTTTGTTTTGGGACCTCGTGGTCCCCGACCTAAGAGGTTCATTTATGAAACGTATAATGAACTCTGGAAGCTATCACAAATGGAAGCTGCTTCCCGTCTTCGGGAAATAGATCAAGCAAATTTGGAAAAGGTGCTTGCTGTTGTTGACAATAGTATTAATACCCTGTCTTCTCGCAT
Source organism: Calotriton arnoldi (assembly GCA_963921515.1). Classification (NCBI taxonomy): domain Eukaryota; kingdom Metazoa; phylum Chordata; class Amphibia; order Caudata; family Salamandridae; genus Calotriton; species Calotriton arnoldi. The sequence goes on from CAWUFW010015562.1 coordinate 237,153, forward strand.
TTATACTTTAGAGAATATTGTGTCCTCTGTTGTTGATATTGTACAAGATGATGTTTCTGTGTTATATCATGGTCAGAATCAATTGCGTTCAGTTATGCAGTTTGCATGGACTTTACAAACGCTCAAGTTAGGTAAAGTTCCTTGGCATTTTTGAACACCTCTGCCTTGTTTCTACCTTTTAACTTAACTGACAAACAGCAATTTATGTCCATGAAAGATGCAACTTACACTCTATTACATATCGAAAAGATGGATCCTTTGCCGTTCTCTGTTGCAGAACTTGATTCTGCTGTGTGGCTAGTTCATGGGGTTATCGCTTTACCTTTTTCCTTGTTTGAATTTGACTCGTGCATGAAACATTATCCTGTGGGCCGTTACCGGCCCTTGGGCAGTGCTTTCCTGCATGAACTCTGGTCCTTGCCTTTCATGTATAAATGCCTTCGGGACGGCAAGGAAGTCTTTCTCACGGGGGAGTACTGCGACTCGACTATGGGTCATTCGCTTATTTGTAAACACATTAAATTGCATGGCTCATGTAGCGTTTCCGCTCCTAATCTTGCTTGTGTGCTGAAAGGTATTCCTGCTCCTGTTATTTCTCCTACTTTCACTCTCCTTTCCAATGGTAGTTATTTACTTTTAAATAACGAAAACTGTTGTGGCCTGCAGGCTGGCATTCCTTACATTGTAACAGTTTCGCACAGGGTTGTCTGCTGCAAAAATGTGCTTTTTCCTCCCCCTCATGGCAAGGTTGATATCTCTATTTGGCCTTCCATCCCTACCATGGAGGCAGATTTCAATAGACTGAGCAGAATAAAGGCACTATTATTGAACGAGGAAGTTATGCTCACGTCCGCCCGGGAGACATTCATTCTCCAGGTGGCGAGTACCCACAGTGAAATACAGGCCCTTTGAACACTAATCTCCCCCAACATTTTGGGGAGTTAATTCATCGTATTTTTAACGCATCTAACACAGAGGGTCTGGTACACTTTTTAAAGTCGTGGGGTCTGGTTTGGTGTCCTCCTTCCAAACTATTTTTGGTGTCATCCCGGCGTTTATTCATTCTATTTTTTCCAGCGTCTTTGGCGGTTTCCGTTGATCATCGCCTTGGCGGCTGGTGTCCTGTTATTAATTTGTTTTATGCGCAATGGCTGCTCCCCGATGGGACCTGCTCGATCCAGAACGCCTCCAGCTGCTTCGTGAGCGCCTTTTGGCTGGTTTTGGTGTCTTGCCATTGGCGACACTGAGTGTGTCATATACTCTTTCCTTTCGCTTTGCGTATTTCACTTGCGTGCAACCTGTAATGACTTGCATCCGCTGTCCTTTCACCTGGACCTTGGATTATTGCCTCTCCAATTCGTCATTGTCTGTTCCGGATTTTGTTCAGTTGATGGGTCCCTTAGAGGCCCATGAGCAGGACTGTTCCGTTGCCGGCTGTATGGCGCGTGCGGCTGCACTGGGGATTTTGGCGCAATGGGATATCTGGGCGGCTGCCCAGGATCTCCTACAACAAAGCTGTTTCGTTTATCACGCAAGTTGTCCCGCATTGCTTTTGGATGCTCCCTCTGCTGAGGAGCATTCCTGCTCTTTTGATCTCTTGGATTGGATGGCATCTATGTTTTTTGACGATTCCAATGATGCCCTTTTGGAGGGTATGGCTTTTTTCTGCACTTACACTTTCATGGATTGACTTGTTTTTCGCCGTTTGGGCGCTCCCTGTGCTCTACTGGATATTTTTTTTTGTTTGTTTGCCCTCTGTCTTGGACGCCGGACTGACCAGGGGAGGGTGTCTTGTGGTTTGTTGCCTGCCTTGTTATGCTGGCCTAGGCCTAGCTGCCATGCTGCTTTTCTTTGCGCACGTTACACTGAGCCAGGGCTCCCTCGCCCTTTGCTCTTGCCAAGTTCCTTTGCGCTGTCTGCATTTTCTGTCTTTCACCTTTTCTCTTGTTCGATTTGGGCTCAGACTGCACAACATGTACAAGGTCGCATAACAATGTATTTTGGTTCTTCCTGATATGGCCAGTCTCGCGCACCCAGACATAACATTAGGCGCAAATGCCATGAAACTTTGTGTGCTTTTAATACGGCAGTTTTTACTGGCGCTGGACACTTGGAGAAATCCTTTTCAGTGAGAAGAGCTATGATGTCCTGCTGATGTAATTCTGCATCTAGAGACTGAGGTATGGGGGTTCGCTAGTCAAAGCCCAGAGGTCTTCTATTTTTATAATAAACTATCTTACTGCACGGGAGGGTGGTAATGTTAGTTAGACATTTATCCACTGAGTTATGAAATGCTTTCCCGTTTGTATTCTATGGAATTGTAACCATGCTGCTTATATTATTCATATGCATTATGCTATTAGTACTGACACGTGTACTGTACATTAGAGCACGTAAGTTGGAATAAACATTTTAACCTATCCAGTGTCTCTTCCTACGCACCTTGTGGACAAGTACGAGTGAGTGACGAAAGAGTGTTCTTGCTTCTACGAGTCCTGAGATAAAGATACCGTGTTCTGGGTTGTCTAATCATTGGTACTTTGGTGCTAATGGGATGCTAAGCTAGTTGGGTTGGGGTTTTTGGGTGCTACGGTATATGGTAGGCAAACCACTGTATTCCGGGGTCCCATTATCCTGTGCATAGCTCTGTGTATGTGCAGAAACCTTATGACACAACCATCTAAAGCCATCCACAACCTATGTACTTGTTTTAGATATGGAATAAATCTGATATAGTCCTTCTCTCACTATGAACACTTTACAAGCCATGGGTCCAGCTGCAGACACTCAGGTAAACCTTCGTAATTTTCTGTATGTGAAGGTCAGTGGCACTAAAGGTATCCTGGGACTATATTCCGTTTCCTCTCCTCTGCCTATAACTATTTTCCTAAAACTAAGCTCTGGTGTAACAGATTACATGTTATTGCACTTGTGAGTGGGTCTTTGAAATAAGCTTTGACTGCATACATGTGCATATAATTGATGTTTACAAATGTTTGCTATGCTTATATGCAATGCAGAAAAGTTCCTTCATAAAGAAATATTAATACAAACTCAAAGGCACAACACAAAAATCAGACTCCAATTTAGAAAAATATAAAATACATTTATGAGGAAACCTGAGATATCAATTTTATAAGATTCAAGTAAAAATAGCGCCAAAAAGCACCAATTGTCAATGGTACTCAAGGATAGCAGTTGACCAGGATCTAGGTGTGATTTGAGGCTGACCGTGATGGAGCACGGGTCGGGTATAACAACCAGGTTCAACCTGGTGAGGGATTTTACCTTGGGACATACCCCCACATGCATCAAACTAAAAACCGGTCGCAAGCGGGCAGATTCGCAGAATCTGCCCTTTGCGACCAGTATTTTGCATTTGGGATGCATCATCCCAAATGCAAAAATCGCAAATTGCGATTGCATTTAAGGAATCGCAAATTGCGATGCCTTGAGTGCAATGCAAGATGCCATTTAAAATAGCGATTTCAGCTATTAGGGGCCGCTAATTACCGAAAAATTATACCTAATGGTAATTAGCGAAAACTTTGAAAAATGCACTAAAGTGCATTTTTCAAAGTTCAGATTACACACACACATGCCCTTGGGGCATGTGTGTGCGCAATATGTGTTCACATATCAATTTCAGGGGTGCAACAGGGTGTCCTTTTGGCACCCTGGCACCCTTAAATTGCATGCGCAATTTGCGAGTACCTATTGGGTACTCGCAAATTGCGCATGTAATTCTCATTCATTCCTATGGGCCTGTTGGCCCACAGGAATGAATGGGAAGCCATTCCTTAATTGCGACTCGCAATTTGCGAGTCGCAATTAAGGAATGTTTAGGAATCGCTATTTTTTTAGCGATTCCTACATGCATAGGCTTTTGCGATTCCTTAATTGCGATTCCTTAATATTCGCAATTAAGGAATCGCAAAAGCCTACCTTGATGCATGTGCCCCTTAGCCTTTTTTCTGGAAGTCAAAATCCTTCAGCGAGGCAAGGCAGCTGGCTGCATCAAAGGAGGGCTCTACAACATCAGATTTATGTTGGATGAGGTCTAGATGAAGCTGTTGGTTTTGCCGAAAAAGCTCTAAGGGGGAAAAATTGAATTTCGCGCCCATGGAAGTCCTCTCGCTGTTTGAATACTTTTTGCACTTTTACCCAGTCAAAATGTTTACCTTCGGACTTACCCCCACATGCATCAAGGTAGGCTTTTGCGATTCCTTAATTGCGATTATTAAGGAATCGCAATTATGGAATCGCAAAAGCCTATGCATGTAGAAATCGCTAAGAAAATAGAGATTCCTTCACAGTCGCAATTAAGGAATGGCTTCCCATTCATTCCTATGGGCCTCCATAGGAATGAATGGGAATTGCATGCGCAATTTGCGAGTACCCATTAGGTACTCGCAAATTGCGCATGCAATTGCAAGGGTGCCAAAAGGACACCCTGTTGCACCCCTGAAATTGTAATGTGCACCCATGCTGCGCACACACATGCCCCAAGGGCATGTGTGTGTGTAACATGTCACTTTGAAAAATGCACTTTAGTGCATTTTTCAACGTTTTCCCTAATTACCATTAGGTTGAATTTTTCGGTAATTAGCGGCCCCTAATAGCGAAATCGCTATTTTAAATGGCATCTTGCATTGTATTCAAGGCATCGCAATTTGCCATTCCTTAAATGCAATCGCAATTCGCTATTTTTGCATTTGGGATGATGCATCCCAAATGCAGAAATACCGGTCGCAAAGGGGAAGATTCTGAGAATCTGCCCGTTTGCGACCGTTTTTTTCTTTGATGCATGGGGCCCTTAGTCTCTTATTCATAGCTTGAACTCTTCCAGTGGGCAAAGCTACCGGATGTATCTGACGAGTGCTCCACGAGGGCTGGTACCTCCTCACTGAAGTCCTGCTGAAACAAATTTGCTGCTGCATAGAAGTTCAGAGTGGGGAAAACCTGCTGTTAAAGCCCAGCCAGGTAACGCCTTGGGTGGATTGGTTGGCAAGTTTGTCCTGGTCCTCCGAAGGTCTTTAAGTCCAATCATTTTCTAAGTCCCAGGTTTTCACAGGTGATAGAAGTACAGAGAGATACAGCCAAGGGTCACAGGACATCAGGTACAGAATTGGGGGTCAAGACTCATCCCAGCAGAAGCCACCAGCTGGGTCCAGATCTGGTCCAGCTGGTACTGGTCAGCTGGGCACTGCAAAAACAAAGGCTTCTTTCAACTTGTTTTGTCCCTGTAGCCACACAGAAGGTCAGCCAATTGACCCTTGGAGTCCACTTATTTTTCCTGGGTACAAGTGGGAGCAAGTCCAGTCCTTCGGATCTCCTCACAGTTCTCAAATAGCAGGTGCAGCCCTTTTGTTCTTTCACAGGTCTTCCACAGGTCCAAAATGTTCTGTAAAAGTTGTCTTAGGTGTTGCAAATTTATGCCTACATTGTATGTGAGGGTGACGTCTGCCCCCTTTATATCCACTAGGGTAAGAGTTCCCCGGAGTAACACTACCTAATTTTTCTACAGTTCCTGTGTGCCCTACTGCAAGCAACTCCACAGTATCCCTCACTCAATAAATGTAAGCTGGAGAAACTCTTCCCCCCTTGTGCAAAACCTGTGTGCCAACCCAGATGTGTGGTCACGGGGTAATGAGCAGCACCTCCTGTGTGGTCACTCCAAACCAGTTCTGTAGGCAGCTTCCTCCCCACTGGGTTTGATAGGTGCCTAACTGAGAGGAAAAAGGAAGGGGCCCTGTTAGGTGTCATCTGATATCAGAGAATGCTTCTTTGAATAAATTAAGTTTGTAGGTGCAGCCCAACTGGTCCTCCTGCCAGGGGAACAAAGCACCTCCCCACTCCCAGGCCATTGTCTCTGCTCTGGGAAAACCTTTCACAAAGTTTTGGGGCTATTCACCAGCTGGGTGAGAAGTTGGAAGCTAATGCAAATCATCCCCCAGGAGTTTCAGGCAGGGAGAAGGTATCTTTCTGATGTCACTTTTCCTTAATATTTATCATAAATTGGACTTCACCATTAAGTTGGGCCTTTAATAAATATTACAGACAGTAGTATATTCATTTTTCTAATTTGTTTCTAGCCTCAGATAGCAGAATAGATATTTAATATTGCTTTCCAATGTTTCTCTATAGGTAAGACAGCCTTACTAGAGTGAAAATAGTCTTTGGGTGCTAGTCACAGTAGGGGCATGCTAACTTCAAAATTCTACCCGTCCTCCTTTTAAGTACCCTGCATCCTGCCTTGGGAGCTGCAATGTCTACACAGGGGTATATTATTAATGTTGAAAAGGGAGCTTTCCGCCTGACAAAAGGTAATTTTCACAGGTTGGGCTGCAGTTTTAAAACTGCAGCAGCCATGTAACAGGAATATATCTGGAGTCGTGTTTATCTTGTCATACTAGTGGTTGGCACAGAAGTGCTGTTGTCCATAGGTGACATTTAACTTTCTATGGCATGAGTGTATTTTAGAACACCATATACAGTGGCCTTATAGGAAAGTTAAATGATCAATTTGGAGAAAGCCAATTTGGACATTTCAAAGCACATGCACTGGGACCAGCAGCATCAGTCCATAAAAAATTGGGGTGAACACTCAGAAAAGGCACAATCAGGATTAGTAAATTACTTGAATTTAAACATGTAACTGTGAACAGTGTTTAATAATGCATTAATACAGTGGACAGGAGAAGAAGGAGGCCTGCAACACTTAATGGAAACGTTGTCAGCCATACAGGTAGAAGAGGACTAGTAGAAGATTAAACCGTAGGAAATGAAGGAGAATCACATAGCTCTAGGTATAGGGTAGATGGTTGCAGCCAAGATAAAGGGAAGTTATGGACGGCCAAAATATGGGCATGAATACAGACCGGGATCGGATAAAAGGGAAATTGGGCAGACTCACATGCCCTATCTCCTTGCAGTGCACTGATGTATGCAGATAGGTTTGCTTTGGCATGCTTTGGTAAGCAGATGGAGTGCCTGCTGTACAATGGCAATATGTAAAATCACAATAAAATGTGAAAAGACAAAATGCTTAGAAATCAGCTCCTGGAATAATTACTCATGTCTGTATGACACACAGGAGATGCCAAGGTATCCAAACAGTTTGCAGCACCCCAGTGTGTAGGAGTCACCAGATGTCCTTCCCAATAGACGAGGGACAGTGACCATCACATGGGAAAAACAGGGAGTGCTTACCCTGGAGATGGGTCAAGCAGCTAATTGTCAAGATACTAGGGAATCAAAACAAACTTCCGCCTGACTATTTGTTGTTGAAGGGCACCCTAACAAGCGAGTAGAGGGGCGTGACTGCCCACCCTCTGCTACCACCTCTGACTTTCCTTGTCCTGGGAACACACATTGCTCTTCGGTTGAGCCTACACACTAGGTATTAAATCCAGGTATTCCTATAAATAGATGGGTGACAATAGATGAGTGGGTAATGTCGAACATGCACATGGCCAATAAATGCATAGTCTATTTTTCCGACCACACTGTAAAGAGTGCTCAGAAATAATTTACATTACTTATAGTTCAAAGTGGTATCCAGCAACATGAAGAACAGATTAACACTGCTTTTTTTGTACTAATAAATAAATCATGGAAGCTGGAGTACAGAGGAGCAGGATAATTCAGTACATAGGCTTCCAAACAATTGGCCATAGTGGGTTTATCCAAGAAAAACCATTAAAGGCTTCACAGGTGATTTATGAAAATGTAAATTGAAGTAGATTTATCGAGGAACTTTATTGTGCTGCCCATGAGCCTTTTTATGCCTGACTCAGATATATGGCTGAAAATCTTTAGCTGGTTTAAGAGGAGTAACCGAGCCCACTACGCCTAAGGAATTTGGTCATCAAACAGCAAAATGCACCTGAGCTGGTAGCTTACAACGGTTGCCTAGTAACAATTTTTAAGCAGTTTTTCTGTGGATTTGTTCTGAAACTCTCAAGGTAATTTAATTCATATGATCAAATGTCAACTCATAGTATAAAAACACATTTAACCTTATGCAAGATAATTAAACACTGCAAGAGCGGGCATATTACCGAAACACGGCTGTTTAAACATTTGGATGAAAGCCCAAGATCAAACTTTTAAACAATGAAAGAAAGTTCCTAATCTAGTTTTTGCAGTCTTTTAGCAATGCATTGCAGTAGCAAACATCTCCCATTATGGCTGGCAGGTCCTTACAACTGATAATGAAAATAAAATAAAATTAGTCACTCAAACAACTACAGGAAGTAATGAAAGACAGAAACCATGCCACGAATAACATTTAATCTGGCAATAGGAGCTGGTCATTAACAAAAGGTTAATGCTTTCAAATAGGCGATGTTCCGTCAACCTTCATGCTCCCTGAATTATTTTACAATTGTAAAGGCCAGTCTGTGTCAAATGAACAATTAACAAGGAGCATGTTGTCAGTAAAGATTTGTGAAAAGGTTTCTCAAGATTCTAGAGAGAAAACTCACCTGTGTGCTTGCAGGATTTCATAAAAAAAGTTGAGATGATTGTAAAAGGAGTTTTTTTTTTCAAAGAAAAACTGAACACTAATGTTGACATAACTGTTTGGTATGAGACATGGATCTCATTATGATGAAAGATGTATTTGGCCTTGTTGTTTGGTGATCAAATAACTGATTAACGGACTCTATCACTCTATTTGTGATATGCTCTAAGTTTATTGTATTTCAAATTTATACTTGAGTCCTCCCAGAGCAGCTGGGGCAAGGCAACAGAGACACAGTGGACACAGGCCTTCAGGACCACCCAACCCGAAGCTTCATCAGACCTTGACCAGGCCAACCAGAACTTCTCCGCATGGATCACCAGAATACGCCAACAGAGTCGCCCCGATGAAACCAGCAAAAGCCAATAAAACCACAAAACAAGCCAGCTGATACACCCCAGAGATGAGAACCACCAAGCACAACTGTTCCTCTAATCGAGAAACAGTGGCGCACCACAAGGAACCCCCTCCGACACAGCTGCTCACAAAGCAGCCCACAGCAACGACCACTGGCACATCAAGGAAGCCAATAGAACAGCCCTCACAGTCAGCATCGATACAGCAGCCAACCACATGAAAGAACTCTTCAAAATAGTCAAGGAATTCTCCAAACCAGCAGCCTCAGAGAACTCAATCCACCCCTCTCAAGAACTCTGCGACACCCTCTCAGACTGCTTCCACAGCAAGATTGCCACCATCTACAACATCTTCGGCCCACTGCCCTCAACCTCAGCAGCCTCGACCAACCAGCATATACCAGCCGAATGATCACCACTTGGTCTCCGCTCACTACTTAGACCACCATGGCCATCATGTCATACATTCACTCCGGGGGACTCACCGACCCCTGTCTCCACCGTCTTTTCAACCTCAGAGCAGACCCTATCAACACTGAACTCACCATCATCATCAACACCTCCATCATCACAGCAGCTTTCCCGCACAGATGAAAACACTCAGAGGTCAGACCCCTCCGAAAGAAACCCTCCGCCAACCCCAGCACACTCAAAAATTATCGACTGATCTCCCAGCTCTCCTATCTGGCCAAAGTACTTGAGAGGGCTCTCAACAAACAGCTTACCGAATACCTAGAACAAAACCACCTACTTGACGCCTCCAATCAGGATTCTGTGCCAACCACAGCACTGAGACCGCGCTAATCGCTGCTACAGACGACATCAGAACCCTCCTCGACCACAGAGAGACTGTGGCCCTGATCCTCCTTGACCTTTCTACTGCTTTCAACACCGTTTCCCACTACACCCTCATCAACAAACTCCACAACATCGGCATTCAGCAAAAAACCCTCAAGTGGATCCCCTCTTTCCTCACAGGACGCACACAGAGCATCCGGCTGCCTCCGTTCACCTCCAAACCCAAGGACATCTCATGCAGGGTATCCCAAGGATCATCTCTCAGCCCCACTTTGTTCAACACCTACATGACCCCCCTTGCAGAAATCGTCAGATCCCACGATCTCAACATAATTTCCTACACAGGTGACACTCAACACATCCTCTCGCTCACTGAAGACCCCTCTAACACCAGAAGTAACTTCTGCAATGCCATGACCAACATAGCCAATTGGATGAGAGACAACTGCCTTAAACTCAACTCTGACAAGTTAGAAGTACTGATTTTTGGAAAGAAAACAACCTTATGGGACCATAGCTGGTTGCCAGCAGAACTCGGACAAGCATCCATACCTACAGACCATGCACACAACCTAGGCATCATCCTTGACAGAGTTCTGATCTTGTAACGACAAGTCAAAGCAGTTGCCTCCTCCTGCTTTCACATCCTTCGCACGCTCTGCAGAAACATCAGATGGATCCCAGTCAACACCAGAAAGACCGTCACTCAGGCCCACATCACAGCCACCTCGACTACGGTAACACTCTCTATGCTGGCATCTCCACCCAGCTCCTCAAAAGACTTCAGGCCATAGAGAATGATGCAGCCAGACTCATCCTGGACATCCCCAAATGGACCCACATCACCCCCCCACCTCAGAAACCTCCACTGGCTCCCCATCCAGAAGAGATGCCCATTCAAGATCCTCACACATGCCTAAAAGCTCTGCACAATCGAGGCACGGCCTACATCATCCACCAACTGAAATTCCATCTACCCGCTAGACACCTGAGCTTAGCCCGTGCGCAACCCCCGACATCCGTCGCAGCCACAGTGGGGGCCGCTGTCATGATTCCTCTGCTAAAGTGCAGAGTTTTCAGTGTTAAAAAACCCACCCCTGTCCCGTGCAACCAAGCACGACCGTAGTGTAGAGCAATGTGAAGTCATGGGTATAATATTGCGCATTGTGTTTTACATTATGTTTACTGTAATGACATCATGTTCTACTGTACTGTAATGATTTAAAAGGTATTGCTGTTGCGTGTTGTGATTAGGCATAGGAACACGAGCGTTGTTCGTAAGGGCTGATGGTTGTGAACACGGACCTGGTCGGTCTCACCTTTACGCTATTGTGGCCGCTGAAGAAGATTGGCAGAGTTCAAAGAAGAGACTTACTCTGCTTGTCGTCTCCATTGCAGTTCTCAATTAGAACTGTCAGTGTTCGAGAAAATTACACGCCGTGTTACGCAGAGCGTGCGTTGCGTGACGGCCATCTTGGGTGTGACTTTACTATTAAAGCCACACCCAACTTCTGGAAAGCGCTTTGCCTTCCCCCAGTTTTCTGGGGAGGACCTGTTTCCAAGGACGCTTACCGAAACTGGATCCTGTTTCTTCTTCCGGAACATCGCGTTGCAGAGTGCTCTTCAACTCGCAATCTAGAAGGACCGTAAAGGGAAGAAAGAACATGAGAAAGCTAAGTAAATCTTTAATTAAGGCGCCCATCGCAAGAAAGTTGTATTAAGTACAATTAAAGACTTAATTAAGTATAATTTTTGGAAAGTTTTTCTACTACAAGAAAAGACTATTACCTAAGCAAGAAAACTTGAAGACTTTGGACATTAAGCATTACAAAAGAAAACGGACACTTACCTGAATAATGTAATCCTTCTGTGAATTCTTGTGGATGTTTGTAGTTTTGTCTTGTAAGTTTTTATTTTATAGTGATGAACACTTCGAGGGGAACCTGAAAGAGAAAAGTGAGTGTTAAACTAAAGAGCGGTAAAACTGATGATGTAAAGTCAAATGCTTAATACTAATAAGTGTGCAGAGAAATAATTTGTATTATTTATTTCTTCAGAAAAAGACACTTGAGGAACAATATTCTTCATAGACATGCCCCCCGATAAGAAGGGTCCCCAGAGAAGGAACATCACAAGCCTAATAGGACGCAACACTTACCAGCTCAAGATCGCAGGTAGGGAAAACTACTAATATCATCCAGCTTAATAAAAAGGACACTGTGAGTTATAGTAAAACACAACTATTATATCAAAGTAATTAGGATCTTGTTGCCTCGCAGGTCGACAACAAGAGCCTTCACCAGCGTCCAGTATCCGGCCCTCCTCCCTGAATCCTATTAAGTAGCCTTAGTGAATATATTCATATACGCTGGTTATAAGGTAGGGTACTGGGAAGTTGGTCCATGGCGTCTCTGTAAAATCTCACTAAGCACAGTGAAGGTAAGAGTGCATGGTCGGTTTGACAGAAGGCAAAGCCCACGTGTAACTTTTCACCCAGGCGAAATGGACCAAGCTCAGGAAATATCTCTGCAGGACATAGCCACCATCCTCGCTGATATTAAATCTGAAAATGCCGCCTTACGTAGAGATATCTCCGGGTTGCAAAGTAATATGCAAGATCGATCAGCTTGGAGTTTCCCATCTACGCAAAAACCTATCCTTAAACCACCAAGTTTCCAACCACCCTCCCAAACCGTGCATAGCTCAACCGTTACGGCACCTGCACAGATTCAGGTAGTTACTCCAGTTTCAGTTCCCTTAGCAGCCCCAGAAAGGTTTCATGGGGATAGTAATAAGTTCACCATCTTTTTAAATCAATGCCATTTACATTTTATAGCTAAGCCCACAGCTTTTCCTGACAATTCTTCTAAAATAGCGTTTATCTTGTCCTACTTAGGAGGTGACGCTGCATTTTGGTCAGTTCCTTTAGTTGAGCGAGATGACCCGTTGCTCTATGATCTTTGACGGTTTAAGGATACTATGAAAAAACTGTTTGCCAAACAAGTGTTTGTACAATCAGCAGACAATGAGTTACTCAATCTCAAACAAGGCTCTTCAGATTTACTCCATTACATTTCCGTGTTCAATAGATTAGTAATTGAATCAGAATGGCCAGAAGAAAAAAAGAGTACCCTCTTTTATAGAGGATTGAGAGACGAGCTTAAAGATATGGTGACTCAAATCTTAGATCAACCAGAGAACTGCAGTGAATTCATCGATCTAGTGGTTAAGCTAAACCATCGTCTCTCTGAATGCAAAGGCGAACGAGGAAGAACTGATCATAAGGTACTGATGTTTAAAGACAAAAGTACTACTAGAATTGAACCCACTAGTAAAGTTGACATGGGTGAACCCATGCAAATCAGTACTATTAGAGGACCCCTCTCAAGAGAAGAAAAAGAAAAACGTCGTAAATTAAATCAATGTCGTTATTGTGGAAAGACTGGACATTTTGTAAAAGAATGCCCTACTCGTCCCAATAAACCCATAACTAAGGTGACAGAAGTGGTTGCGATCCAACATTCGGAAAACTAGTTTGCTTGACGAAAGACGAGGTCAGTTTGTCGAGTAACCTTTCTTGTTTGGCCTCCAACACTCCTTACGCCTCCTTTCATCACCTCTGTATAAAAGTCACTATACAACCAACAAATTCTGATACACATTCATGGTCCGTAAATGCCTTAATTGATTCTGGTGCTACAGGTAATTTCATTGACACGCAATTTTTACACGAATTAGGGATAAAAAATTTGCCTAAAATCAGACCAGAGATTGTAGGAGCAGTTGATGGTAAGGAATTAACTTCAGGATTAATACAACATCATACTGAAGATTTAATCATGATGTGTTCCACTACCCATTGTGAACATATCACTTTTGACGTAATAGATGCACCTCAGTTTTGTTTGATCTTAGGAATTCCATGGTTGGTTCATCATAACCCTAAAATTGATTGGTTAAGGAAAACCATATTGTTTAATTCTGAACAATGTCGTAATGTCTGATTCCAGCATAGCACAATGGAGCATGTAATACAAGGTTATGATTTTCCCAAAGAGTCAAAGAGTGTATTACTTCTTGACGGCATTCCAAAAGAATATTCGGATCTCTTGGATGTTTTTGATAAACAAAAATCAAACACCTTACCGCCCCATAGAGATTACGATTGTCGTATTGATCTAGTACCTGGGGCAACCTTACCCTGCAGCCGTATTTATGCCCTCACAGAAAAAGAAAATGAGTATTTAAGAACTTACTTAGATGAATACCTGGCCAACAGCTTTATCAGACATTCAAAATCACCTGTTTCCTCCCTCTTTTTCATACCCAAAAAGGGGGTGCGCTGCAGCGTGTGTATTGATTACCGCGCCTTGAATAATGTAACGGTTAAAAATCGTTATCCCCTTCCTTTAATTCCGACTTTACTAGATCAGATAAAAGATGCTACCATTTATACAAAACTTGATTTGCGTGGAGCTTACCATAATTTATGAGTCCGTGAGGGCGATGAGTGGAAAACTGCATTTCGCACAAAATTTGGCCTTTTCGAATACCAATTCATGCCCTTCGGACTCTGCAACGCTCCAGCAGCTTTTCAATTTTTTATAAATGAGGTTCTAAGAGATTTCTTAGACACTTGTTGTATAGTTTATATAGATGACATACTCATTTATTCAAAATCAGAAAAAGAACATGTACAACAAGTACGAGCCATTCTTCAACAGTTGTTACAAAATTCTTTATATGTAAAATTGGAAAAAAGCATGTTCCATACTTCAAAAGTTGATTTTTTAGGTTTACATTATTTCTCCTTCAGGGATCGAAATGGTTCCTAAGAAAATTGAATCAGTACTTACCTGGCCTAGTCCTTCGTCTGTAAAACAGGTCCAATGTTTTCTTGGATTCGCCAATTTTTTTAGGCGATTAATTCGTGACTTTTCCCAAACTATAACCCCGATTACTAAACTTCTTCGTAAAGGCATTAAGTTTGAATGGAACGATTTGGCCGAAAAAGCCTTTCAAGATTTAAAAAGACAATTTACTTCGGCACCTATACTGATGCATCCAGACCCTTCACGCCCGTTCATAGTTGAAGCTGACGCTTCACAATTTGCTTTAGGGGGCATTTTGTCACAAAGACATAAAGACACTGGACAAATGCACCCTATAGCTCATTATTCTAGAAAATTATCTCCTGCTGAACAAAATTATGCCATAGCTGACAGGGAACTATTGGCCATAAAAGCAGTTTTTGAAGAATGGCGTCACTACTTGTTAGGGGCAAGACATCCCATCACAATTTATACAGACCATCGTAATCTGCAAACCTTACGTTCTGTAAAAGCTCTTTCTGCTCGCCAACTGCGATGGACATTATTTTTAATGATTATAATTTTGTCATCACTTATCGTCCAGGGAAAGAAAATAATAAAGCAGATGCTTTATCACGTATTGGCATTAATGATGACACTTGTAATCAACCAGAAGAACCACAAACAATTTTGCCTACACGGTGCTTTCAAGCCAGCATCATTAATACTGATGTAGTATTAGAGATACAAAAGAATTTAAAACTAAAACATCTGTGGAGTGGCAAAAATTATACCCATTACTACAACAAAAAGATAATGTCTTATTCATGAATGAACAAATATTTGTACCATCAAAAGCTTTACAAACCCAAGTTATGCAATTGCATCATGATACTCTTCTGTCTGCTCATCCTGGAATTACAAAGACTTATCAATCGCTGAAAAGGAAATTCTGGTGGCCTTCCATGTTTAATGACATACAAGACTATGTAGACACATGTGTCATATGTATCCAAAATAAAGCAATACATTAAGCCCCTAGCGGTTTATTACAGCCCTTACCCATTCCTCCACAACCTTGGCATACAGTCTCCCTAGATTTCATCATAGAACTTCCTCTTACCAAGACTGGATATACAACCATTTTAACCATAATTGACCATTTTACACGCATGGCCCATTTTATACCATTGAAGAAACTCCCCTCAGCGGTGGCAACTGCTCAGATATTTGCAAAGGAAATAATTCGCTTACATGGAATTCCGTCCATTATAATTTCAGACAGAGGCCCTCAATTCATTTCCCATTTCTGGAATAATTTAAGTAAAGCATTATGTTATGTTATGCTATACTGCATTTATAGCGCGCACGGATACTCAAGAGTGTCCCGGCGCGGAGTGCTTAATAGAAGGAAGCGGGGGAGGCTGAACATACCAAGATTTCGTTAAAAAGCAGGGTTTTAAGATGTTTCTTGAACAGTCTGGTATCTTCAATGTTGCGCAGTTCCATCGGAACTAAGAACATGGAAGTAAGAACCGCTTCAAGTTATCATCCTCAAACGGATGGTTAAACTAAGCGCACAAATCAAACCATTGAACAGTATTTACGCTGTATGTTGGTAGACTGTGATCAAGAGTGGTCTGACATTTTGTGGTCCTTAGAATTTGCTTATAATAACATAGAACATTCATCTATTGGTATGTCACCATTTTGTTTGTGCTTATGGTTATCATCCAAAGGGTATTCCAGGAAAAGTCTTATCTCCCTTGATGATTCCATCCATATGTGATTATATCACTAATTTGATAACTGTCCAACAACAAGCTCAGTGTCATTTGGCCAAAGCTAAAAAAAGTCAAAAACGCTCAGCAGATGTTCACCGCTCTTCACAACCCGTATACGTTATAGGAGACAAGGTATGGTTATCTACGAAACATCTTAGACTAAAAGGTAATACAAATTTTTGTCCTCGATTAATTGGGCCATTTCCCATAGAAAAAATTGTTAATCCAGTAAGCATGAAATTATCCCTGCCAACAAAATATCGGTTTTATCCTGTTTTCCATGTCTCTCTGTTAAAACCTTTCCATCCCATGACTCGTATAAAAAAACCTCCTCCTCCTATTGACATAGAAGGGGTCCCCGAATTCGAAGTAAAATCTGTGCTTGATACAAAAAGAGTGTGAGGAAAGTTGTATTATTTAGTGGATTGGAAAGGTTACGGTCCAGAAGAGCGATCTTGGGAACCTCTCGCTCATTTAAAAAACGCCCCAAAGGTAGTGAGACTTTTCATTCACGATACCCAGACAAACCTAAACCAATTCCTCTGGTTTTAGGGGGATATTGAGGGGGGAGTACTGTCATGATTCCTCTGCTAAAGCGCAGAGTTTTCAGTGTTAAAAAACCCACCCCTGTCCTGTGCAACCAAGCACAACCGTAGTGTAGAGCAATGTGAAGTCATGGGTATAATATTGCGCATTGTGTTTTACATTATGTTTACTGTAATGACATCATCTTCTACTGTACTGTAATGATTTAAAAGGTATTGTTGTTGCGTGTTGTGATTAGGCATAGGAACACAAGCGTTGTTCGTAATGGCTGATGGTTGTGAACACGGACCTGGTCGGTCTCACCTTTACGCTATTGTGGCCACTGAAGAAGATTGGCAGAGTTCAAAGAAGAGACTTACTCTGCTTGTCGTCTCTGTTGCAGTTCTCAAATAGAACTGACAGTGTTCGAGAAAATTACGCGCCGCGTTACGCAGAGCGTGCGTATCGTGACGGCCATCTTGGGTGTGGCTTTACTATTAAAGCCACACCCAACTTCTGGAAAGCGCTTTGCCTTCCGCCAGATTTCTGGGAAGGACCTGTTTTCAAGGACGCTTACCGAAACTGGATCCTGTTTCTTCTTCCGGAACATCGCGTTGCAGAGTGCTCTTCAACTCGCAATCCAGAAGGACCGTAAAGGGAAGAAAGAACATGAGAAAGCTAAGTAAATCTTTAATTAAGGCGCCCATCGCAAGACAGTTGTATTAAGTACATTTACAGACTTAATTAAGTATAATTTTTGGAACGTTTTTTCTACTACAAGAAAAGACAATTACCTAAGGAAGAAAACTTGAAGACTTTGGACATTAAGCATTACAAAAAAGAAAACGGACACCTACCTGAATAATGTAATCCTTCTGTGAATTCTTGTGGATGTTTGTAGTTTTGTCTTGTAAGTTTTATTTTATATAGTGATGAACACTTCGAGGGAACCTGAAAGAGAAAAGTGAGTGTTAAACTAAAGAGCGGTAAAACTGATGATGTAAAGTCAAATGCTTAATACTAATAAGTGTGCAGAGAAATAATTTTTATTATTTATTTCTTCAGAAAAAGACACTTGAGGAACAATATTCTTCATAGACACGCCCCCCGATAAGAAGGGTCACCAGAGAAGGAACATCACAAACCTACTTGGACGCAACACTTACCAGCTCAAGATCGCAGGTAGGAAAAACTACTAATATCATCCAGCTTAATAAAAAGGACACTATGAGTTATAGTAAAACACAACTGTTATATCAAAGTAATCAGGATCTTGTTGCCTTACGGGTCGACAACAAGAGCCTTCACCAGCGTCCAGTATCCGGCCCTCCTCCATGAATCCTATTAAGTAGCCTTAGTGAATATATTCATATACGCTGGTTATAAGGTAGGGTACTGGGAAGTTGGTCCATGGCGTCTCTGTGAAATCTCACCAAGCACAGTGAAGGTAAGAGTGCATGGTCGGTTTAACAGCCGCTCCTTCTCCTACATCGCTGCCAAGACCTGGAATGACCTACCCCTCCATCTTCGAACAGCACCCTCCCTGACGGACTTCAGGTAGAAACTCAAGACCTGGCTCTTCGACAGAGATGTCTCACCCACAGCATTCAGATACCCCTAGGGGTGATAGTACTGCGCTATACAAATGCTACTGATTGAGTCCATTTAAAGTTGGATGAATAGGATCTCTATGCACTCATCTTTACTTCAATATACTTCTACGGATCCCTTTACACTTAATAGTTTTTTATATGGGGGTTGCTTCTGTCAGTCAAGACTTTAACCCTACTGTAGTTCCTATTCCACTGATGTGTCACCTCATTTATAGCTCCCTCAATGATCAGTGGCCCTTGATCAAATATTACCACAGAGGAGCCAGGATTCATTTAAACACCACTTGTTTCAAAACACTAAAAAGAAACTTGAGAACTAGGCTTAAAAAACAAGAGAACGTGAGTGTGATTGAGTAATATTTAGAGATAAGATAGGACTTCCTTCCTTTTGAATAAAATTGTCTGTTGAGACAACAGTATCTCCTGCATGGTAAACCCACATGTACCCCGGCCCTGAGTGTGACGCCTGCATGAGAAACTGGTATCCTGACATTTTTTTGTCCTAGCCATTATGCTAATCTAGCATATGCGAAGAAGGCTTACGGTTGTCCGTGGTGCACCAAGTATGCCCTCTTTATTGACATGAGACTGTATACATGTCCTGGGGTGTTGATATGAATCCGTGGTGGCAGTATCCCAATATTTTTGTGGATTGACATTTTTGAGCAGACCATTTTTCTGTTTCAGGAGGAATGAGACCTACGAGCCTCACTTCTGTAAAGTTGAGCTTAGAATTGAAACTCATGCCCTTATGCTGACATCCTATGTGCATGTTGCATATCTGTATGTAAGGTGTGGATGCTGGCAGAACTTTATATTGTGGTGAAAAACTGATTGCTAAAACTAGTGGGATCCATTTGGGATGGCCTCTCATTCAACATGACACTAGTTAGTGGGTGGAATACAGTCCCCCAGACAGTGGAAGTCTAATTACTACTTTAGGAAAGCTAATGACAGTCAGCTGAAGAGGCTACCCACTTTGTTGTACCCATCATATTTTTGGATACTACTGTGCAGAACTAGAATATTTACTACTTGCTGTAAGAGCTGTCACCTTGAACAAAGGTTTTCTGTGCACTGCAGCCAGATTACATAAAAAAGACGGAACTTTTCAGGGCTTTAGGCAGTGGATTAACATCCTATCTCTGAAGGAGAGTATAAAGAAGGGGCCCAAATCACCCTATTTTGTTCCAGTCCCACATTTATCTGGACCAAGGAAAAGAGTGGTTTTTCGAGTACTCAAAGAACTGCTGTCTCAGAGGTGAGAGGACATTACCTGAAGTCTGCAGAACTTACGGGAGAAGCTGTGGGTTTGCCTAGTGCCTGGAAGCCTGTCTGTCAGAGAGGGAGGAAGAGTGTCTGGCCTGGCAGAAAAAAGAAGCCCAGTGTTCCTCCAAGTGTGTGGAGCACCCAGAAAAGCAGACATGCATTCAAGAGTGTGACCAGCGCAGTCCCAAACTGAGAGGGTTCCACTGGCCTCCAAGCATGATTCGTTTTGCAAACTGAATGAAGTTACAACAACTCACTAAGTTCAGTGAGCTCTCTGGCATCTCCATAGTGGGAGAGGGACTTTTTCTACTGCTGACTGATGTGCTGTGGACAAAGATATCATCATCACTGTAGCCGTGGATCACCCAACTGCCTGGAGGCTGCAACTGCTGATGATGGATGACTTTTAACAAAGGCCTGCCATGCAGAAGGTGTTTTTTAGGGTATGTGGGGTACAATGCTGAAGGCGATTAAGTGATGAGGCAATAAATTAGGCAGAACTGAAAGGAAATAGAAAATACATTAGCGCTATTGCTTAAAGAAAAATGAAAGGTGTTGGATCAGAAGAGGTACATTGAACTAAGGGTCAGTATTTGTCAATGCTCATTTAAATAGGATGAGGGTGTCCTGCTCTGATACTGCCTTGCAGGTCCTTGTTAGGTGTATACAAAGATCTGCCTGTGCAAGCCTAGTGCTGTTATTATCACAGACTGTACTCTCATGGCAAGGAGGCATATATAGCTCATATTAAATACCACCTGCCTTTTAAAAATTACCGTAATTGCTACATAAGACATGCTCTGAGCAGGTTAGTTGCTTTTGCAAGAGGTGCACATCCATTAAAAAATGTTAAAGGCTTTATCAGATCAAGGATGGAAAGACTGAGAAAAAACATATTTTGATAACTGTAGCACATGGCTGTCGGGAACTGGTAGGGTTCTGTGGTGGTCTTTCTGATGGACTCTCCTGCAAGCTCACACCTCTCTACCAGTTTCTTCAAGCATTTGTACATGATTCTGTATAATTCTTGGCTTCTTCTGGAAAATAAATTGATATACAACCTGTGCCAGATTTATCATATTATTACTTAGGCGCAGATTTACTACGTTTTCACGCAACGCAGCAAACAGTAATACTGTGCTGCATTGCGTGAAAGGGAGAAAGCAGAAGACTGGCACCTATAAAGAAAAAAGGCAGGTTCAAGCCCATTTTAGTTTTATTGCCCCCTCCAGGTGGGTCAGGGCCAGGAGGGTTAATTTTAACACAATGTAAGGGGTGGGGGCATGTGACCCCAGAGCCAATAAATGGCCCCTGGGACCTCATCCCCCAGGGGCTGCATTGTATTATAATGGGAAGGGGGCATGCGGCCCCCCTCCCTAGGCCATTAACAGGCCTCGGGGACCCCATCCCCTGAGGCCAGAGTACATTAAATGCCATGGGTGTTCCTGCGCCCACCTGGGACACCCAGAATAATGGTAGCCCCCGCAACCCTTGCCAGCTTCCCTCCCTGCATCCATTGTGGTGCGGCAGGAGCCAGCTCTATTTGTTGTTTTCCTGCCTGCTGTGACCAAACCTGCGTTTTCTCCTACCCGGCTGAAGGCCCAGGCCAACGGGTCATAGAGCTCCCGCAAGAAGTTGCTTGCACCTGTGCCCAACCTCATAATCACACAGTCAAAGGGGGGGGGGCGTAAGTTATAGTTAGCACATCTAACTATAACTGCTTAATTTCACTGGTTTTCTACGAGTGAAATCTGAGCCTTAACTACAACTTCCCTGTAACCCTTGGTTTTTTCAGTGAATTTCTAAATTTTTTTAAATTCTATTTCCTAACTACAATGTCCCTGAAACCTTTGTTTTTTTTCAGGGAATTTCTAAGTTTTCTTTAATGCTATTTCTTGTCTATAACGTCCCTGTAACCTTTGGTTTTTTTAAGTGAATTTCTAAAGTTTTTTGATTTTTATTTCCTAACTGTAACCACTAACTTTTGATAGTGAGTGTGAGAATGAGAGTATGAGTGTGTCAGTAGGTCTGTGAGTAGGTGTTAGAATGTCTTAGTGGGACTGTGAGTGGGTGCATGAGTCTTTGACAGGGTCTGTAAGTAAAGGCATGAGTCTGTGAGTGGGTGCGTGAGTCTCTGAGCGGGTCTGTGAGTGGGTGCGTGAATGTCTGAGTAGGTCTGTGAGTGGGTACATGAGTCTCTGATTGGGTCTGTGAATGAGTGCATAAGTCATTGAGTGGGTCTGTGAGTGGGTGCGTGAGCCTAAGTTGGTCTGTGAGTGGGCGCATAAGTCTCTGATTGGGTCTGTGAATGGGTGTGTGAGTGTCTAAGTGGGTCTGTGAGTGGGTGCGTGAGTCTCTTACTGGGTTTGTGAGTGGGTGTATGAGTGTCTCATTGGATCAGTGAGTGGGTGCGTGAGTCTCTGAGTGGGTATGTGAGTGCTCTCTGTTTTGCCCTCTTCTGCTCTGTTTTGCCTTTTCTGTCTGTTTTTTTGCCCTCTGTTTTTCCTTTCCTGCTCTTTTTTCTGCCTCTGTTTTGCCTTTCCTGCTTGTGTTTCTGTCCTCTGTTTTGCCTTTTTTTGCTCATTTCTCTTCCCTCTGTTTTACCTTTCCTGCTCTTTTTTTCTGCCTTCTGTTTTGCCCTTTCTGCCTTCTGCCCTCCCTGTTGCCTTTTCTGCTCATATTTCTGACTTCTGTACAGGGGAGGGGGTGCCCCCCTCTCCGAGCTGATTTCGGGCCCAGGGACCCCATTCCCTGGGGCTCAACTATTCTTCAATGGGGGCCATGTGGCCCCCTACCATGGGCAGATTCCGGTCCGTGGACCCCATCCCCCAAGGCCTGGCCTTAATTTATATATATTCACGGCCCCCCTCCCCAGGTCAAAATCAGCCCCCGGGCCCCCATCCCCAGGGGCCCAGTCCAAATAAAATGGGGAGGGAGGCCACGCTGCCACCCCACCCCAGGCCAATTTTGGTCCTGGGGACCCCGTCCCCAGGGCCCGCCGTTGTTTTCCCTGGGTGCCCTGGAGCCTACCCAGGCCACCCAGTGTGCAATGAGACTGCAGGGCAGCCTCAAGGCCCCCGTGGTCTCAGCCAGCTACCAGCCTCCTGCGGGAGCCAGCACTGCTATTGCACACAGGTAGCTGCTGAAAATGCAGCTGCCTTTGTGCAATAGCATTATCAACAATAGAGGGTTCTGGCCCATAATCAGTAAGGCTAGGCCAATCTTGATAAGCTAGCAATAACACGCATGCCAATTCTGATACTTGATCAACAAATTACTTCATCAAATCACACGTGACACTCAAAGTGACTGAAAAAAAACAATTTTTAATTCTTTGATTTCTTAAGGATTTTGAAATTCAATTTTGTCAAAAAACGTTATCAGTTCATACTGTAGTCCATTAATCAATTTTGCATAGATCACACTAGTTCCATCACATACATAACATGTATAACATATGATATTTGTCACATATATTAGACGACACTTGACATAACGTAGACAGAAAATTCATACAATAATAATAGATGAGCAAGCTCAGGTTCCAAACTTTACAAAACGTAAAAGGTGACAAAAATGAAAAACAGGAAAAGGAAGAAAAAAGCCCAAATGGGTTGGAAGTTATTTTTAGAAATGCAGTGTTTCTTTTTTTAGCGGCAGTAGCAAGTTGGAAGGAGACGCGGGCGGTGATGTACGACAGAAGCGAAGGAAGAAAATAAAAGAGGCTTCAACTCCTCCTTTGAAAACCTTGTGCTCACGATCAAGGGAACGGCTGAAAATAAAAAGTCCATGAAATACAGCGTCCTCTCCAACTACATATTGATCACACAAACTATTAAAGACACCTCAACCAGCCACTGCTTCATTTTTGGATTGAACTCGAATTTTTAAGCAAAGAGCCACACAAACTGTTTTGCAAGAGATTGGATAATCTCACACAAGCTCTATTGTGTTCCAGGTCCTGAGGAGCACCCCGCTCAAAGTTGTTTAGGGGTTCAAAACGTGTTGACCTAAATTCTGACCAAACAAGTGAACATGGATTCACGATCAGGCTAACCCCCTTTTTTTGACTCATCTTTTGAACCATTATGGACATAATTGCCTTGGTTACCTGAATAACACACTGTTTGGTCAGTGCCCTTATTGGGGTTGTGCTGTTTTGTTTTTTTCAAAAAAAGAAACACTGCATTTCTAAAATAACTTCCAACCCATTTGGGCTTTTTACTTCCTTTTCCTGTTTTTCATTTTTGTCACCTTTTACGTTTTGTAAAGTTTGGAACCTGAGCTTGCTCAGCTATTATTATATGTCAAGTGTCGTCTAATATATGTGACAAATATCATATGTTATACATGTTATATATGTGATGGAACTAGTGTGGTCCATGCAAAATTGATTAATGGACTACAGTATGAACTGATAAAGTTTTTGACAAAATTGAATTTCTAAATCCTTAATAAATCAAAGAATTAAAAATTGGTTTTTTTCAGTCACTATGAGTGTCACGTGTGATTTGATGAAGTAATTTGTTGATCAAGTATCAGTATTGGCATGCGTGTTGTTGCTAGCTTTGTGCAATAGCAATCATTTAATCTCTTTCCCTGCCCGCATGTCTGCAGGCAGGGAAAGAGATGAAACCTCTGCTTCCAGCGGGCGGGAGCCCCTTGACAGCAACCGCCCGCTGGAACCAGAGTGTTTGATTTTGCTTGGTGAGAGCTGCCAGCTCACGCCAAACAAAAGCAAACAGCTATGTCCCAGAGGTGGGCACCCCAGAACATAACAGGAGCCGGCCCTGGTGGGTGGTGGTCCTGCCATGTGGTCCATGTGGCCATTGTCGTTTTCCCTATGTTAGCATGAGCCTGTGCCAGACTGTCTTCTGTTTTGCGCACGTTACTATACGAACATATTTTTGCTTTGTGCCACACTGCAACTTTCACACAGAGCATATTGTTGTTTTTGCGTTCTGCTCTGTCCTGGGATTTAGTCTGAATACTGCAGACAAGGTTGAACAACAATGCCCCTTGTTATTCTCTTATGGTCAGGCCCTAGCACCTAGACACAACATGCAGATGCAGCTGTTGTTTGGGAACATGTACTTTGGTCATATAGGCATACACGGGTGGGTAACACACAGTTGGAGAGGGATCTTTCCAGAGAAGGAAGTGTGACAGCACCTGTGATGTAGATCTTTCATCTATAGACTGAGGTACGGGTCTGCTGAAAACACCCAGAGATCTTCTGATATATAATCATTTTGCTTCTATAGAAAGGGAGGGAGGTTAGGCTATTTACAATGACAGCACCTTTTATTATTTATGGACTACTTGCTATGCTAACCGTATTTGTGTTAGGCATTTTTCTACTTGTTGTGGCACGTATACTGCATACTAGGACACAATAGGTAAAATAAACATTTTAAACTTTCCTTGTGTCTTTGTCAGATCTTCTTCTGGACTGGTAGGAGAGTGTGAGCGAAAGGGTGTGTCCTGCAACCACAATTCCTGAGAGGCTCGGAAGTGTTGTGTTCTGGGGTGTCTAATCACTTGTTCCTCTGTGAGGGAGTAGAAGGGCGAGTGAGACACTATAGGTAGTCGGTCCCCGGGCTCATGGTTACTCAGGTGGTAGGATGACTCAGTCTCAGCCTAATACGGTTCCATGAATCCAAGCATAGTTCTGTGACTCCGCAGAATCCCTGCAACATGGCGCCTCCAACGTTTGGTCTGGTACTGATTCACGGAATGCCTGAGTAGCGCTTGTGCTGGGCACAATACCCTCACACCAGTTCCCGGAGACGTCCCTGGGGGAATGGCTTTGCCTCCTGAGTTGGTAGGGTACACCTCTTACTGTAGGTTTTTCAAGCTTGAATTTTAAAAGGTTTTGACCCGTTTGTGCTACCAACAGATTATTTTACTCATTTATTATGGCTCAACCGATCGTGATTCCGGCACATTGGCGCTTGGCGGTTACACAACATTTGTTACGGAATGGAGTCCCCATTGCCGGGTCTCCTGTTGTTTTTGTGGTTGAAGCAGACCCAGCATACCGCTTCAAGGTTTTTACTTCCTGGGTTACGTTTCCTACAGTGGATGCGAATGATAATTCCTTTCATGCTTATACGGTTGCTGCGGTTCCGGCAGCATATTGTCCTTATTCGGTGGTTGAAATTTCTCTTATAGCCTGGGAGCACCAAATTTGGTTTAATGGCGCCCTTCCCCACACTCTTTTGTTCATTCGTATGGGCCCCTTAAGTATTGATGGGGGCCACATGGCCTATACTGGCTGGTTTTACTCCGCCTCCTTATTATCTTAACGCTAATTTAGCGGAGGTTCGTTTACTGTCCGGGCAGGTGTGTCTTCTATATAGACGCCTGATTCAGTTTATTTCACGTGCCTATTTGGTGGCGCCACCTGGGTCTGCACCTCCGGTGCAGGTGCATGGTGGGGTCCTTGTGATTAGCCTTGTTCTTATTAATTCAATAATGGGCAAACGTCCTCAGGCTCTTGAGGGCCTTCCAGTTTGGATTGCTCAGAAGATTGAATTGCTTGATGCTGTCTTCCCACACACTGGTCATGTAGAGAAACACAGGATCTTTACTATGTGTTTACCTAGTGGTCTGATTCCCCCACAGGCAGATTGCAACACCTGGGGGATGGAGTTTGCCTCAGTGGTCACACTTTGTTTTGGCACCCCCTCCATGAGCGTTCTTCCGAGCATTCTGAAACAAGTACAGATTGAACACGGGGCAGGTCCTGCCCTGGATTTGGGGATGAAACTAGTGAATATTTTTCCTGTTGTCTCCGAAATGATTTTTTCTAATATTAAAGGCGAGGCAGTTTGCTTACAAGTTCGCCAACGTCTTTCGGCGGTGGCCGACGTTGATCGGTAACTTGAGTTACCGATTATTATTGCCAATGTTTATACATCCTTGGGTCGCAATAATTTGGGGGTCAGACCTTCTGCCCAGTCCCAGGGTAAGCCACCTCCTGAGAAGGAGACTTGTCCAGTCTTCCCTAAAAAGACATGGGACAAGAATAAACAGCAACAGAAGCCTAGGTCTCATGCTGGTTCACCACCTGACGCTTCTGAACGTAGATATGATTTACGTGATCGCTCTAAGATTAAACTCCTGAGAGGTTTCAGGTTCCTGATCCTCGTTCTCCTTGTTCCTTTCAGGAATCCTCCGATCAGCAATTTGGCAGAGGAGGCCGACAGGATCGCACACAAGATGAGTCCACGCATCCTAAGCGGGACCCGCTGCGGCATTTTGAAGTGAAAGTCAAACGGAGAGGAACCACCTCCGTATTGAGCCCCTTTTCAGAAGAAAAATGTTGCTGCTTTAACAGCTAAATATGCCACAGACGGTGAGAACCCTTCTCCTGGACAGTAGTTGTGCGGTGACTCTTCTCGACAGCGCGGCAGAAGTTACTGTAGTGCAGCAGACACTCTGCCGGTTTCTGGAGCAACTGACACATTTGTAACTGTAGAAACCGCGGACACCCGCGTAGCTCCCCCTGATAGACTTTTTCATGTAGACCTTCAGATCGAAGGTGATATTAAGCGCACCATAAACGCTACTTTTTGGGACAACTTGATGTCGTCTTATGACATTTTACTGTCGGAGGTAGATTGGCCTCCTGCGTTTGTTCTTTATTGTCCGCGTGGCGAAGAGGTGAGTGTTCCTTCTTTTTCACAATATGTCCCAGAAGAGACTATGCTTCAGAGTGGGCTCTTGCCTTAGCTCCTGCCTTATGCGCAACCAGGCTGGCTGGGATAAGGATTCACCTTTCAATGTTGTGCCTGTTTGCTCGACTCCTCAGCCTCAGACTCAATATCCAATTAACCCCTTCCGTGCTCATGACGAGCTCAGCTCGTCATGCTGCGCGGTAGCGCTGTGCGCATGACGAGCTGAGCTCGTCAGGACTCCACCCGCGATCGGAATGTCCAGCACACGAGCGGAATTCCGATCGCGGTCAAGGGGTTAAATTTGACGCCAAGGCATCGGTTACAGAAATTCTCACTCAATTGGAATACCAGGGTATAATTGAACCCTGTGTTTCTGCGATGAATAATTCGCTTTTTCCAATTTTAAAACCTGATGGTTCATATCGGATTGTTTTGGATTACAGACATTTGAATAGCCATACCCGTACCTTTGCCGTGGAAAACACGCATGCTACAGCACTAATTACAAATATTGTGCGTAAAAGGTTTAAGACTACTGTAGATATTTCATATGGATTTTTCAGTCACAATTTGGCTCCAGAGAGCCGTGACTTATCCGTGTTCAGCACTCTCGGTTCTCAGAGTCCCAGTCTCTGATGGAATTTTATGGGACACCATTCGATGTATACGGTCCTACTGAGACCCTACACATACCATATATATTCATTGTTTCTATAGGTAATGTGATTATACCTGGGTTACAATCAGATTATTGGGATGTCAATGCTGTGAACTCTTTGTTTTCTGAATTACAATATTACACTGTCTTTGATACGGAAGATTTGTATTTGAATTCTGCTAACTATGCCGAGTTATTTTGTTACTAACACTATGGACATCATTTTCTGCATAGATCTAATGGACAGCACCCCCTTTTTAATTATTATCAATGGGAACATTGCCCTACTCCATCTCAGGGTAGTTCCAATATGCAAAAGTGATAATACACTTACTTTACCGGTTATAACCTTTCTGACCCGGCTTCATATTACTTTAAATTAGTTCCCATTTCTTCAAACAAGTATATGCTTACTCAAACCAAGTTAATCTACTCTTCTTCTTTTATTGAAAATGTGGAGCTAAAGGGATACGATTATTGGAAAGATACCATTGAATTAAAATCAGTATGGGGCACTAAGCCTTGGCAAGTGCAAGGCACTGAGTCCTTGTTCCGTGCATATCTAATATCGACTCAAATCATCTTTCTCAATGACACAGTCCAACAAACTACTTGTCTGGGATTGGCTAAAATTAAAGAATTGAATACTCACACTATTCCATCGCTAGCCCTTTATGATAACTGGCAGACTTATATAAATTATACTGAAGATCAGCTTAATTGCATGATAAGAAACTGCACGTTTAATTCCTCGACAATGAATCCAGCTGGGTGGGCTTTGTGGCCGGTGGACACGAATGTTTGTCATTCGCATTTCATGAATACTACTTCAGGGTTTTCACTACATAGACCTGATCCACGCTATCCTCAAACCCCCAATTCCAATACTGTCACCGCTTATTCTGTTGGTAAATGATGTCAACAGTGGTTAGAACATTCCACGCTGTCTTCTGTAAAACAACATCTTTCTCTTTTGTCTGGAGACATAAATCTTGCTGATTTTCTTTTGGGTTTGAAATCCCCTCGTTCTAAGAGCTTTGTTTATGCTGCTTATAATGAATTTTGGAAATTGTTACAACAAGAAGCTGCTGTATGTCTACAACAAACAGATCAGGGCAATTTGGATAAAGTCCTTGCCGTAGTTAATAACAGTATTAACACATTGTCATCTCGTATTTTTATTCTTTGGACAATATTGCATCTTCTGTTATTGATATTGTACAAAATGAAGTGTCTACGTTATATCATGGGCAACACCAACTTAGATCAGTTATGCAATTTGGGTGGACACTACAAACACTTAAAAATGGATGAGTTCCCTGGGATTATCTGAATGCAAGTGTGTTGTTCTTACCTTTCAATTTCACACATAAACAAAAATTGATGGCCACGAAAGATGCTACATACACTATGTTACAAAAAATAAAACAGGAACAACTACCGTTTCCTATAGCCGAAATTGATTCTGCAGTCTGGTTAATACATGGGGTCATTTCGTTGCCCATCTCTATGTTTCAATTTACTGCGTGCATGAAACATTTTCCGGTAGGTAGATATGTGCCCCTTGGGAGCAGTTACATACATGAGTTATGATCTTTACCGTTTACATATCGCTGTCAACGAGCTGAAAGAGAAGTTTTTCTTACAGGGGAAGAGTGTGATTCCACTGCCGGCCATTCCCTTGTATGTCAACAAGTGAAAATGCACGGTGCTTGTAATGTTTCTGCCCCTAATTTGGCTTGTTTCCTAAAAGGAACTCCGGTTCCTGCTATAATTCCCACTCTCTCATTGCTTTCCAATGGAAGTTATCTCGTCTTTAATAATCAGGACTGCTGTGGTCTGCGGGCTAGGATCCCGTACGTTGTGACTGTTTCCCAGCTAGTTACTTGTTGCAAAATTGTCCTGTTTCCCCCTCCACATGGTAGTGTAGATAGTTCATTGTGGTCTGCCATTCCAACCCTGAAAACAGATTTGAATAAGCTAAGCAGACTCAAAATGTGGTGTTTCAACAAGAAGTAGCTCTCACGTCAGCCCGTGAGACCTTCGAATTACAGGTGGCTAGAACATCAAGTGAAATACAATCATAGTTAAACACGAATCTCCCACTTCATTTCGGGGAATTGATTCATCAAATGTTTAATGCGTCTGATACGACAGGCCTGGCACACTTTTTTAAACTCGTGGGCTCTGGCCTTCTGTCCTCATTCCAGACGATTTTTTGAAGTAATTCCTGCCTTTATTCATTCTATTTTTTACAGCGGTTTCGGTGCGTTTCCACTGCTGCTTGTCTTGATTTGTGGCATCGTTGTCCTCTTTCTTCTATTCCACAATGGCTGCTTGATATGTGGTTCTGCCCAGACAGGAGTAGCTACAGCTGTACCGTGAGCGGATGCATCAGCTTTTTAGATTGATGACACTAGAAACTCTGGATGTCGATTTTTGTCTGACCTTCCGCTATGCCTATTTCACGTGTGTGCAACCTGTGTTTTACTGCATCCGGTGCCCCTTCCAGTGGGCCCTGGATATCTGCATGGCTACACCGTCACATGCTGCCCTGGATTATGATCTGTTGATGGGTCCGTTGATGTCCCATAACCAGGACTGTTCCTTGGGTATGCGGCTTGTGTATAATCCATCATTGGGGCCAGTGGCCGACACGGCTTCCTACGTAGGTGCACACCGACTCTTGGATCTCAGCTTTGTTGAAGTCAGCTCCGGTTCTCTTTGGATTGTCTTAGCAACCACTGGATATGAGGAACAGATCTATTCATTTGAATTGCTTAATTGGATGGCTGTGTTTTTCACTTTGGAAGGTTCTGACGCCTTACTGGAGTTGATGGCTTTCCACTTGGCGGCATATACATTGGTTACTGATGACACGCTAAAATTGGATATATTTTTGTGTACAAAAAATTCTCCTTCCTACTCATTCGGCCTTCTTTTATGTTGAATGCTTACCTGCAACGCCTCGGACCTGCTTACTAGTCATTTCCACAACCATTACCTGCTATGGTCCTGACCAAAGGGAGGGTGTCACGTGGTCTATGTGGCCATTGTCGTTTTCCCTATGTTAGCATGAGCCCGTGCCACACTGTCTTCGGTTTTGCGCACGTTACCATACAAACATATTTTTGCTTTGTGCCACACTGCAACTTTCACACAGAACATACTGCTGTTTTTGCGTTCTGCTCTTTCCTGGGATTTAGTCTGAACACTGCAGACAAGGTCGAACAACAATGCCCCTTGTTATTCTGTTCTGGTCAGGCCCTAGCACCTAGACAAAACACGCAGATGCAACTGTTGTTTGGGCACATGTACTCAGGTCATATAGGTATACACGGGAGGGTAGCACAGTTGGAGAGGGATCTTTCCAGAGAAGGGAGCGTGACAGCACCTGTGATGTAGATCTTTCATCTATAGGCTGAGGTACGGGGTCTGCTGCAAACACCCGGAGATCTTTTGATATATAATCATTTTGCTTCTATAGAAAGGGAGGGAGGTTAGGCTACGCTGTCGTATACAATGACAGCCCCTTTTATGATTTATGGACTACTTGCTATGCTAACCGTATTTGTGTTAGGCCTTTTTCTACTTGTTGCGGCATGTATACTGCATACTAGTACACAATAGTTAAAATAAACATTTTAAACTTTCCTCGTGTCTTTGTCAGATCTTATTGTGGACTGGTACGAGATTGTGAGCGAAAGGGTGTGTCCTGCAACCGCGATTCCTGAGAGGGTTGGGAGTGTTGGGTTCTGGGGTGTCTAATCACTTGCTCCTCTGTGAGTGAGTAGAAGGGCGAGTGAGACACTATAGCTAGTTGGTCCCCGGGCTCATGGGTACTCAGGTGGTAGGATGATTCAGTCTCTGCCTACTAAGGTTCAATGATCCCAAGCATAGTTCTGTGACTCTGCAGAATCCCTGCAACAATCCCCAAGTCCAAAATTGGCTCCAGGAGTGGGGCAGGGGACCTTCCTCCTTTCTTGCATTTGGTACCGGGGAGGAGATGGTCCCCGGGGCTAGGGGCCCACATGCACCCCCTCTTTAATGTTAATTGTAGCATTGGGGAGGTGGAGGTCCCCCGGGCTCATGGGTCCGTGTGTCCCCCCGCATTAAATTTAAAAAAAGCTCCAGGGAGGTGGTGGTCCCAGGGGCTTTGGGGGTTCTGCACACCCCCCCATTTATTTTATTTAAAGCCCCGGGGAGGTAGTGGTCCCCGGGGGTCTGCACTGCCCCCCTTATTCATTTGATTTATGACCCCAGGGAGGTGGTGGTCCCCGGAGTGTGGGGTCTGCACGGCTCACCCGCATTACAGTTACTAAAAGCCCCGGGGAGGTGGTGGTCCCTGGGGGTCTGCGTGGCCCCCCGTTTTTACATTAATGCCAGCCCTGGGGAGGTTGTGGTCCCTGGGGCACAAAAATGCCCATGGAGGGGGGCACATGCACCTCCCTCCTTTAAGTTAATAACGCAAGCCCCCGGGACCTGGCCCACCAGAGGGCTTCATTAAAAACAAGCATTGGTAAATGCATTAGGTTAACCTATGTGATTAATAATGAACTGTTTTTTGTTGTAAGTTGTAGCTTGCTGAGTAGTTGTACAATATAAGTTACAGAAAGTCTGTTAAAGTGTTATGACTTGTTTATGTACAAAAAGGCAATATATTGTGCGTTACTAGTAGTATAGTGTGGGAATGTAATAGCAAATTTTGAAAAATGAAATGAAAGAGGGAAATAATAGAATTTTGATGAAGTAGCAATATTATGTGCTAAGAGAAGTTCAAAGAACTTTTGGGCCCAATACCACTGCACCAGCTGCATCATTCAAATCATGCCCTGTGGTGCCTGCAAGATAACGGCATTTGTGACTGCCTGTTTAGTAGTAAAATATAGAAATAGTTGGTGTTTAGTGGAGTTCCTAGAGTTTTGGGCCCCAGTGTCACTGCCCCTGCTGCACCATTGAAATCATGACCCTAGTGCCTGCAAGGTAACTGCAATTGTGACTGCTTATTTATTAGTTAAATATAGCAATATTTGGTGTTTAGAGGAGTTGTGCACCTGCAGCATCATTGAAATCATGGCCCTAGTGCCTGCTAGATAACTGCACTTGTGACTGCCTGTTTAGTAGTAAAATTTAGAATATTCCGTGCTTAGTGGGGTCCCTAGAACTTTTGGCCCCGGTGACACTGCACCTGCTGCACCATTCAAATCAAACCCCTTTTTAACTGCAAGATAACTGCAATTGTGACTGCCTGTTTAGTAGTCAAATGTAGCAATATTATGTGTTTAGAAGAGTTCTGACAACGTTTGGGCCCAGTTCTACTGCACCTGCTGCACCATTTAAATCATGACCCTATTGTCTGCAAGGTAACTGCTCTTGTAGTTGCCTGTTTAGGATTAAAATATAGCAATATTAGGTGTATAGTGGGGTGCCTGGAACTTTTGGTCCCAGTGCCACTGCACCTGCCGCACTATTGAAATCATGACCTTAGGACTTGTTAGATAACTGCACTTATGACTGCCTGTTTAGTTGTAAAATATAGAAATATTTGGTGTTTGGAGGAGTTCTGACAACTTTTGGGCCTGGAGTCACTGCACCTACTGCACCTGCTGCACCATTCAAATATTGACCCTGCAGGATAACTGCACTTGTGACTGCCTGTTTAGTAGTAAAATATAGTAATATTAGGTGTTTAGAGTAGTTGTTACAACTTTTTGGCCCGGTGCCACTGCACCTGCTGCATCATTCAACTCATGACCCTAGTGCCTGAAAGATAACTGTAGTTGTGACTGCCTGTTAGACCTGGCACTATTGGCGTGGGTCTCCCTTCCATTTTTCGCTGTTGCCTCATGTGTTTTTGCTGGTTATAGATGCTTTGGGCACTGTGCCACTGCTATTCAGTGCCACAGTGCAAGTGCTCCCTATGGTAAATTGATGTATGGATTAGTGACTCCATGATTGGCTGGATTGGTTTACTTGTCAGACCCTAGTACAGTGCACTGAGTGTGCCCAGGGCTTGTAAATCCAATGCTGCTGGTGGGCTTGCAGCACTGGTTGTGCCACCCACAGAGGCAGCCTGTAAAAGTGTGTCTCAGGTCTGCCATTGCAGAGCCTGTGTGCAGTCTGGTACTGCCATGTTGACTGGGCAAGTACACCCACTTGCCAGTCCCTAAACCTTCCCTTTTCTGCATATTAGTCACCCCTATGGTAGGCCCAAGGGCAGGGTGCATTGTAAGTATAAGGTAGGACATGCCCTGGTGTGTGTGGCATGTTCTAATAGTGAATTACAGCCATTTTCGTTTTTTCACTATTGCAAGGCTACCTGTTCCCCATAGGCCAGAATGGGCAGTTTGATTATTACATCTTATAATCCTAACTGACCCAGGGAACATGGTAGAAAAACGAATTTAGTATGCCTGAACTCAGAATGATAAAATACATCTTTTAGTGAAGTTGGTTTTAACATTCTGTGTTTGAAAATACCACTTTTAGAAAGTAGGTATTTTCTTGCCTAACTATCCAAGCCTGCCTCTGCTAGGTTGTGTATTCCATGTCTGGTTTGTGAGTGACAGGTGCTGGGGGATTCCAGGAGACAGGGTGAGTCAGCCCAGGGCTGAATAGAGAGATCTGCATGTAGATGGGTGGGAGGAGTTGCACCTGGGACGTGAATAGGGCTGTGCCTTCCTTCCACAATGCTGGCTCCACCTCCTGTGGTGCGTCTGATGTCCCTAGCCTACACTGTGAAAGGAAAGAAGGAGTCTTGTCAACAAAGTGCTCCAGGACTGACCAGAACTGGTCTGGACTAGGCAAAGGCCTCTCTGCCTTCAGAGAACAAAGGGAAAATGAGTATAAAAGAGGGGACCCAAACCCCAGAACTTTAGATCACTTTGGGAAACAAGAAGAACCGTTGCTGAGGAGAGGAACCAGAGAGAGAGACTGCAGGAGGAGACTATCCCTATGCTGAGTGCTGTTTGGGGGATTGGCCTGCAGTGGTTGCCTGACTGCCAAAGAAAGGAGAAAGGACTTTGTGCTACTTTCAATTCAACTTGTAAATGATCTCCAAGGGCTTGAGAGAGAGCTTGCCGTCCATCATTTGTTTGCTGTAACACTTTTCACCCTAAGTGGGATGGGTATGCCCAGACGTGGGTCTCTTGCTCACTGTGCCACTGGATTCAAGCTAGCCTGGCTGAAGAAGGGTGACATACCCTGAAACTGGTCCCAGGATGCTTGTTTCCGGTCCAGGAAGGACCTGGCCTGGCAGTTCGGTCTGGACTGTTCCCATGGGGCACAGGGTCAAGACTGATTTGCATATGGCTGGGTCCAAACTGGGGTGGTGTAGTGGGCAAAAGAACGATGGATTTAACCCTGATCTTTTGACTGGGGGAGAATGTTTGCATTGTCAGCATTCCGTCCATCGTTTGTTTGCTCTAACACTTTTCGCCCTAAGTGGGATGGGTATGCCCTGACGTGGGTCCCTTGCTCACTGTGCCACTGGATTCAAGCTAGCCTGGCTGAAGAAGGGTGACATACCCTGAAACCGGTCCCAGGATGCTTGGTTCCGGTCCAGGGAGGACCTGCCTGGCAGTTCGGTCTGGACTGTTCCCATGGGGCACAGGGTCAAGACTGATTTGCATATGGCTGGGTCCAAACTGGGGTGGTGTAGTGGGCAAAAGAACGATGGATTTAACCCAGATCTTTTGACTGGGGGAGAATGTTTGCATTGTCAGCATTCCGTCCATCATTTGTTTGCTGTAACACTTTTCGCCCTAAGTGGGATGGGTATGCCCAGACGTGGGTCCCTTGCTCACTGTGCCACTGGATTCAAGCTAGCCTGGCTGAAGAAGGGTGACATACCCTGAAACCGGTCCCAGGATGCTTGTTTCCGGTCCAGGGAGGACCTGGCCTGGCAGTTCGGTTTGGACTGTTCCCATGGGGCACAGGGTCAAGACTGATTTGCATATGGCTGGGTCCAAACTGGGGTGGTGTAGTGGGCAAAGAACGATGGATTTAACCCAGATCTTTTGACTGGGGAGAATGTTTGCATTGTCAGCATTCCGTCCATCATTTGTTTGCTGTAACACTTACGCCCCAAGTGGGATGGGTATGCCCAGACGTGGGTCCCTTGCTCACTGTGCCACTGGATTCAAGCTAGCCTGGCTGAAGAAGGGTGACATACCCTGAAACCAGTCCCAGGATGCTTGTTTCCGGTCCAGGGAGGACCTGGCCTGGCAGTTCGGTCTGGACTGTTCCCATGGGGCACAGGGTCAAGAATGATTTGCATATGGCTGGGTCCAAACTGGGGTGGTGTAGTGGGCAAAAGAACGATGGATTTAACCCAGATCTTTTGACTGGGGGAGAATGTTAGCATTGTCAGCATTCCGTCCATCATTTGTTTGCTGTAACACTTTTCGCCCTAAGTGGGATGGGTATGCCCAGACTTGGGTCCCTTGCTCACTGTGCCACTGGATTCAAGCTAGCCTGGCTGAAGAAGGGTGACATACCCTGAAACCGGTCCCAGGATGCTTGGTTCCGGTCCAGGGAGGACCTGGCCTGGCAGTTCGGTCTGGACTGTTCCCATGGGGCACAGGTTCAAGACTGATTTGCATATGGCTGGGTCCAAACTGGGGTGGTGTAGTGGGCAAAAGAACGATGGATTTAACCCAGATCTTTTGACTGGGGGAGAATGTTTGCATTGTCAGCATTCCGTCCATCATTTGTTTGCTGTAACACTTTTCGCCCTAAGTGGGATGGGTATGCCCAGACGTGGGTCCCTTGCTCACTGTGCCACTGGATTCAAGCTAGCCTGGCTGAAGAAGGGTGACATACCCTGAAACCGGTCCCAGGATGCTTGTTTCCGGTCCAGGGAGGACCTTGCCTGGCAGTTCGGTCTGGACTGTCCCATGGGGCACAGGGTCAAGACTGATTTGCATATGGCTGGGTCCAAACTGGGGTGGTGTAGTGGGCAAAAGAACGATGGATTTAACCCAGATCTTTTGACTGGGGGAGAATGTTTGCATTGTCAGCATTCCGTACATCATTTGTTTGCTGTAACACAGTCTCAGGGACAACAGACTTCACCCACCAGCTCCCCAAGAGTTCTTCTGAAGTGCCTGCTGTTGTGTTGGGCCTTCTGAGGGACTGCGTGTCGCAAGGAGCTGGAAGCGCGACTCACGAAGAAGAAGCGTGACGCCGCTGCAGCCGCTGTCGTCGCATCACTGAAGAAGGGTGTCGCCGCTGTCGTTTCGCCTCGCAGAAGTGCCTCGCATCGCCGGAGAAGAGTGTCGCCGCCGCATCAGATGCTGTCGCATCATCGGAGAAGCGTGTCGCCGCCGCAGCCGCTGTCGTTGCATCACTGAAGAAGGGTGTCGCCGCTGTCGCATCGCATCGCCGAAGCGCCTCGCATCACCGGAGAAAAGTGTTGCCGTCGCATCTGACGCCGTCGCATCACCGGAGACTCGTGTCGCAGGGCCTGTCGCGGCTCAGAAGAATCGTTGAGTCGCCGCACGGCCGTCGGGCGTGCACGCATCGTGTCGCATCAAGAAGAAGACGCCATCTTTGTTTCATTGCACCAGATCTTCATCGCATCACGGCGCTGCTGGTCGCATCGCCACGGAAGAGCAGTAAGAAACCGACGCATCACCGTTCTTGCGTGTAAGGAACCGACGCATCACCTTCCCTGCAACACTTTCGTTGTATAGCGTTACGCATCCAAAGGTACATTGAACTCAAAGTGTCGCATTTACCATCTAAAGAGAACTAAACTAATTCTACCATTTTTAAGTACAGTATTGTGGATTTTTGTCGTTTGTGGTCTTGTGTTAAGTCTATATAAAGAATACTTATTTTTGATATACAACCTGTGTGGTGTCCATCTGTAGTGTTGTCACTGGGTTACTGTATGTGTTCACAAATGCTTTACACACTGCCTCTGAGATAAGCCTGTCTGCTCGTGCCAAGCTACCAAGGGGGTGAGCAGGGGTTATTTTAGGAGTGTACCCCTTACCCTGACTAGACGCAAGGGTCCCTATTTGGTCAAAGGTACCTACCTCTGCCAACTAGAGACGCCCAAATCTAACACTGCCTGTTTGGTTGTAAAATATAGTAATAATCAGTGTTTAGTGAAGTGCCTGGAGCCTTCGATTCCGGTGCCACTGCACCTGCTGTTCTATTGAAATCATGACCCTAGCACTTGATAGATAATTGCACCTGTGACTGCCTGTTTAGTTGTAAAATATAGCAATATTAGGTGTTTATAGGAGTTGTGACAACTTTTAGCTCCGGTGCCACTGCACCTGCTGCACCATTTAAATCAGGCCCCTTTTAAATGCAAGGTAACTGCAATTGTGACTGCCTGTATAGTAGTATAATATAGCAATATTAGGTGTTTAGAGGAGTTCTGACAACTTTTGGGCCCTGTGCCACTGCACCTGCTGCACCATTCAAATCATGACCCTGTTGTCTGCAAGGTAACTGCACTTGTAACTGCCTGTTTAGTAGCAAAACATAGCTATTTTAGGTGTCTAGTGGGGTGCCTAGAGCTTTTGGTGCTGGTGTCACTTCACCTCTGCTGCACCATTGAAATCATGGCCCTGTTGTCTGTAAGGTAACTGCACTTGTGACTGCTTGTTTAGTTTAAAATTTTAGCAATAATCTATGTTTAGTGAGGTCCCTAGAGTGTTTGGCGCCTGTACCACTGCACCTGCTGCACCATTCAAATGAAATCCCTTTTAACTGCAAGGTAACTGCAATTGTGAGTGTCTGTTTAGTAGTCAAATATAGCAATATTATGTGGTTAGAGGAGTTCTGACAACTTTTGGGCCCGATGCTACTGCACCTGCTGCACCATTCAAATCATGACCCTGTTGTCTGCAAGGGAACTGCACTTGTGACTGCCTGTTTAGTAGCAAAATATAGCAATTTTAGGTGTTTAGTGGGGTGCCTAGATTTGGTTTCAGTGTCACTGCACCTCTGCTGCACCACTGAAATCATGACCCTGTCGTCTGCAAGGTAACTGCACTTGTGACTGCTTGTTTAGTTTAAAATTTTAGCAATAATCTGGGTTTAGTGAGGTCCATAGAACGTTTGGCGCCGGTACCACTCCACCTGCTGCAGCATTCACATTAAGTCCCTTTTAACTGCAAGGTAACTGCAATTGTGACTGCCTGTTTAGTAGTTAAGTATGCCGACGATACTCAACTGCTAACACGTTAGGCCCAGATCCAACTGATACCAAACTTCGATTCATGAAGTGTTTGTCTGACATACACATCTGGATGCAAACCAATCATTTGCAACTCAATGCCAGCAAAACGGAAATCATCCTCTTTGGTAAAGCCCAAACCTTGTGGTCGAGTGATTGGTGGCCTCTCAATCTCGGCCCATGTCCATCTACCAAGCCGGTAGCTCGTAACCTAGGGGTGCTGATTGATAATCACCTCTCCTTGACTGATCATGTCAATCATGTGGCTAGCATTTGTTATTGATTAATGCGCAGTCTTCGCAAGATCTTCCAATGGGTTCCACTGGCATCTCGGATGCCGCTGGTTCAAGGATTAATCATCAGTCGGCTAGACTATGGAAACGCCCTAATGGCCTCCATCAATGAAGAGCGCCTAACCAAATTACAGGTTCTCCAAAGTGCAGCTGCCAGACTGGTATTAAATCTACCCTCCCGATCCCCCTCGATACCTAGTTTGAGAGCTCTTCACTGACTTCCCATCAGGAAATGCATAATATTTAGGATCAACTGTCTGGTCCATAAAACCATCTTTGGATATGGACCACACTATCTTGCTAAAAAACTGATTAGGTAAAACCGCTCCAGAACCCTTAGATCCGCCAATAAACATCTTCTTATCCGGTTCAAGATTCGTACCGCCAGAAATGGCGGGAAATCTTTTTCTTATCTTGCCCCCACCCTATGGAACTCACTCCCTCTGCATCTACGTATGGAGACCAACCATAGAAAATTTCGTAAGGCTCTCAAAACCTGGCTGTTCTGATCTCTCTTCCCTCAGCCTGTTCTCTTCATTCCTCTCCTCTACTGTTTTTCGGGATAGGCTAGCGCTTTGAGACCCTTGGGTGAAATGTGCACTTAATAAAATCTTATAACTAACTAACTTATAACTAAATATAGCAATATTAGGTGTTTAGAGGAGTTCTGACAACCTTTGGGCCTGGTGCTACTGCACCTGCTGCACTATTCAAATCATGACCCTGTTGTCTGCAAGGTAACTGCACTTGTGGCTGCCTGTTTAGGAGTAAAATATAGCATAGCTCTTGTATATTAACTTTATTTATAATGTGCAATGTTTATTACAACATTTAGAATTTGATCATAAAGACCAAATAGATTAAGTTGAAAAAATCTATCTGATAACGTCTACAAAGTGCAAAAAAAGGTACAAAGGCATGAATAGGAAATGCTGCAAACGTTCTAAGGCTAAAGCATCTGCTTTACACAACTAATTAATAACCAGCATTTGCAATGCAATGCAATCGGTCTCGCCTTTGGGACCTTGATGGAGCAGGATTTCGCAAAATTGAAACCTGCGCGGACCAACACCCCCATAATACATACTAACAGTAAGTAGATGTGATTAAAAATCTGACATGCACCCACATAAACAAATGGGAATTGCTTTGCGCATGCCTGAATTAATACATTCATGAATAATAGGTATTAATCTTGTGTTGTGAAAAATAAACAAAGAAGTTGTACGAGTAGGCCGCATGAACATCAGTGTTTGCACGTTGCATTCTGCTTCAAAAGGTTCATTATTAATGCCGCTTTTGCACTAGGCTTATGCTAGGTAATCATAAGGGGGAAGTAGTGCAAGGTGGGCGGGGAACAGTGAGGGTTTCATTATCATATAATTAATATTTGTTCGTTTTCATTTACTTCAGCATGCTGAATGAAGCTTCCATCTTTAAAAAGTAACGTGACAGGGAGGGGGAAGTTTCCTCGGAGCGAGTCTGCACTGACATGAGACCCGCAAGTTGTGCTGAGCATTATTGGCTGGATAGGTTAAACTAATTTACTTTTGATGTATGTAATGTACACTTCCTTCCCTTCCCTCATCACCATCACAATTCCTTCCTATACACTTGTCACTCCCCTTCTCTTGCACCAATGTTATGCTAAGTCTGGACATGTATTGTCTTGCCATCTGGATTTATTCTTGTGTTATCAATCATGTGATGAAATAAAATCACAATCATTTTGATCTTACATGGTGATGTTTACTTTGTTCAAATTTTCCAGCTTGAGTCAGCCACATTTGATACTATTGTGTAATTGTGTGCCACTGTGACATATTTTGTGTAGAGCATTACGAAATTACATGAAGGAGTGATGGTCAGAGCATCAGTTGTCTGCCAAAATCCTGTTGCCAAGCGTGCGACCGGGGATGTGCTCTGCAGAAATATGAACTGAATAAAGAAGAATGTAATAAAAGTATCGATATATGGTAAACGAATGAATAAATTAAAGTTTGGATCATGGGAACCTTTTTGCACAA
Organism: Calotriton arnoldi; assembly: GCA_963921515.1. Classification (NCBI taxonomy): domain Eukaryota; kingdom Metazoa; phylum Chordata; class Amphibia; order Caudata; family Salamandridae; genus Calotriton; species Calotriton arnoldi. The sequence continues at coordinate 278,693 of CAWUFW010015562.1, forward strand.
TACAGTTGTTGAATAAAGTGCGAAGTCATAGTGGCATGATCATGCCGCCCCTCAAACCCACCAATCCCTGCCTGAGTTGAATGTAAAATGCAAAAGTGGGTTGGTCCAGTCACTCTTAGGGTATAACTGGGGTACCTTTAGGGGCGTGTTTAGGCGAGAGGGAGAGGAGTCTTGGGCAGGCAGGAGAGAGGAGGAAGATGCGTCGCTGATCGTCGGTTTTGCGGAGAGGCCTAGCTGTTTTTCTATCCTGTCCTATACCTGACTGAAATCCTGGTATTCCCCGTATATCTTTGGGGAACCTTCATCATCTCCTGGGCTTAGGGGTGGTAATCCCTACAGACCAATAGGTTTGTATTTAGCCTATGTTGTTCCCAGCATCAATGTATTTGTCTCTGAATCTTTTGTCTTTCCACCTATCCACTCCGTCAACAAATATTGATATGCATTATTTTTAGATGAACCTGTTGTCTCTTCATCTATCTTTCCTTTAGGTAATATATTGTTTGGCATAATCATTCTGCTGAACTCTTTTGTCTCTTACCCTATCCACTCCTTCATTGCACAATGTCGTTGTAGAGGAGTCTGTGAAAATTGTATTATTCCTCTGACCGTGTGGTTCGGTGTTTGTAATTGTGACCTAATGCAGATGAGCATTTATTTTGAAAATTGGAGATAAACTTACTTATTAGTCTTACCGAGAGTCTGTCATTAATTAATAATGTTGAATAAGTTAGCGTCCTATCATTACCATCAACTACTCAACTAATTGGTCCATCGACCAAGTAGAGGAAGAGTTGACATCAATAAATGTTTCTTTAAACAGGTGACTAGGAGTTTATAAGAAATAAGAAATGAATGAAAATAATTGACCCCAGCGCATCAGGGATACTGGGTGAATGTGTATGGGCCATTGAAGTGAATTGTGGAGTATCGATTCCCTGATCAATTATTGGTATTGGCGCTGTATCAGTTACTTTGGTAGCAGAGGACGGTTATTATTGATTAGTTTGGTAATGATTATTGATTATAAGTTTTTAACATGCAAAGATAGTGTCAGGTTCTATGTTGTCTAGAATTCCAGGTACGGAGATACCTGAGGAATCCCGGGAAGGAATCTGCTGGAAGTAGGCAGAAGAAGAGTGTGGTAAAGAAGCCACACTGCAGAAGTACTTTGTCTGTTGTAATAATACCTAAAAGCTACGGAGGGCTGTAGTGTTATATTTAGGGAATTTCATATATGAGTAGAGTGTCTGGATAGTGAAGGGTCTACTTCCGAAACTCTAGCCTTATTTCCAGGAGAATAGTAAGACTCCTTTTCACGCCAAAAAGTCCTCTTACGAAATTCTGGTTTTATCCCTAGAGGAGTAATAGGTCCACCTAGAGCTTGCCTGAAAGGTAAAAATAGCGCTGGTCGTTATCAGGACCTGTAGTAAGAAAATCTTTTGAAAAAGTGAAAACTATCTCTTTACTTAGTGGAACAGACAAAGTAGCATTGTTTTATGTTGTTACTAACAGAATTGATTAGGAAAAGCTCAGAAAATTATTGCCGTAAATTTTTGTAAAGGGAGGGTCAGTAGAAGGAGTAATACTGATGTCAGAAAAAGCTGTGCTGACATTGGCCAGGCAGCGGACGTGCACTGGACTGTGATTGGTTGATTGGTGTGAGCCGCACTAGTATTGGTTAAGACCTTGCTTACGTAGCAGTGCTGTGATTGGTTGGTTGGTGTGAGCCTCGCTAGTATTGATCAAGACTTTGCTTACGTAGCGGTGCTGTGATTGGTTGGTTGGTGTGAGCCGCGCTAGTATAGGACGAAAGTTATCCAATAGAGTGAGTAGAATTATGGGAAAAATTGTTTTTTTTGTACATGATAAAACCCATTAGTGGAGGAAGTCAGAAAATGAAGTTAATGCAGAAAATAAAGAATTTTTTCAAGAAGGACAAACCAATTGTGACTAGAGAGGGAATTCCGATTCCGCCTCCAAAGACACCTGCTTCCTTTATGATGTTAGAACGAGGATATCATACATGTATGTGGATGGAAAATTGGATTGAGTATACGAAAGGTGATGGTGTTTTAGCTTTCCCACAACATGGTACCTTTAATATGAGAATATTGCAAAATTTGAGAAACCGAATGAATTAATTAGTCCCAAATCCTAGATTGACTCAGTATGAAGCATTGGAAGAATGGGAAGTGGAAGCATTTGAGAGAGAAAAGTATAGAGTCGGTAACAGAGGTTACAGGAGTATGATGTTTAGATACCCCTTTGAAAGCAGGGACGAAAAGTTGAAGAGATGGAGAAGAGCCGTAGTAACGGAAGGGTTGTATCCAGTTGTAACGGTTGATGAGCAGACTGGAAGTAAATGTAAGGAGAAAAGAAATCATTTAGAGACTCCAAGTGTAGGGGGTGATATGAATGAGACGGATGATGATGAATTGATAGAAGTTTTCATGAACAAAAGACCTCCACCGTATGAAGAAAATTTAGGGGTCGTGACTCCAAGTGCCCCGCAATTGGGAACCCCGTTAACTCCATAAATTACAGATATAGCGAAAGTGATGAAGGAGAATGAAGCAAAAATGTTGAATAAGACCAGATTAGAACAAGTTCAGAAAATAAATCAGCTACATTTAAATACAGAAGCCTTGACGGTACCAGTGACGATTGGTCCCGTAGTACCATTGTATGGAGATAAACAAAATGTGACTAAGGTACATGCATTAGTGGTGCCAGGTAGTGGCATCAGGAGCAGTGCAAGTGGGGAGGGTCAGGCAAATGTGAACAATACATTGTTAGATCTCCCGATTAATGAGCTGATAACTGAGACCCCACAAAGAATTGTTCAATGTGAGCCTAGAAGAATAGGACTAAATGACCCTCCATTAGCAGGGAGTTCCGCATGTCCTTCACCAGAAGAATTAAACAATTGGATAAAAGAAATGTCAAAGCCAAAACAACAACCTCAGAGTATAAATGTAAGTCAATTGAAGGTTGACTTAGAAGAAATGATTATTGGAACATTAAGCCCTGACAGATTAGGAACTTATCATGATGAAGAATTGTTATTTTTATGTAAAAGTATTACCTGGAGAGCAAAGAACTTGCATGAAAAAATATCTAAAGCTGCTAGTGAGTATGGAGTAGACATAGAAAAATCAAAGGTGTTACAAAAATCATATAGATTGCCTTTTACTGACAAGGACTTGGAAAGTTTGAATGCTTCGGGAAAAAGGTTACAGATAAAGGAGATAATGAATATTCTGAAGAAATGGGGAGATGTAGATCGTTGGAAAGTTAGATGGTCTAAAAGGAAGGAAGATGCAGCAAATAAAGGAGCGACTATGTTTCCTATGAAAGAAACAGAACAGTTTGAAAGGGCGTGTCCAATGAGAGAAGTACCAGGTGGTGGATATGTACATGTTCCATGGTCGAGACAGGATATATTATCTTTTACCAATGATTTTCCAGATTGAGAGAAAAACCGGTTGAATGGTACAAACAGGTAGATAGGTTTGTAAAAGTGTTGAAAGTTTTGCTAAAAGATTTGGATGGTTTATTTGACATTGTTGTTCCCGCTGACATATGGACAGAGTGTAAGATTACTATTGATTGGCCAAAAGAAGAATACCCTAGAGACCCTAAAGCGGGTGCACCATCAGAGGAAGTAATGAAAAAGTACAATCAGTTAATCACTTTCGTAAAAGGGAAAGATTTCCCCAAAAGAAACCGATTGGGTTAAGATTGACAGAACTACTCAGGAGCCAAAAGAGTCAGTACATGCCTATTATGAGCATTTACTACAGGTATTTGAACAATATAGTGGTTTTGAAAATATTGGAGATAAAGATATGGGACATTTTGTGTATCGTTTTGTGTTTGGATTGAGGCCTGAGATTAGAAACATGATTCAACAGCATTACATTTGCTGGCAAAGCAAGACAGTGGATGAAATCCTACGGAATGCAAAGTATTGTGGTGATGAAATTGACAGTAAGCATAAAAAGTTAAAAGAGAAAATGATGTGGGCACAAGTAAAGGTAGCAGAACAATAAGAAAACAGCAATAATCAAACAAGTGGACAGAATCAGAATGGGCAGAATTATAACGGAAGTAAGGGAAAGGGAAAAATGAGTAAGGAAGAAGCTATGAAGAAATGTCCTTGTCATGCATGCGGAAAGTTTGGACATTGGAGGAATGAGTGTAGAACTGTTAAGAAGAATAATGGAGGAAATCAAAGTTTAATTCCACAGATGCAGAATGAGGAGGGTGTAAGTCTACAACAGCAGCCGCAGATAGTTACGCATCAGTTACAGGTGCCACAAGCTCCCATTTCAAGTAATGTGAATGCTCAGGTGCAAAGGTACAATGTGAACGCCGGATATCACGGAGGAGACCCGCTTGGTTAGAATCAAGGTGTGAGTCAGCCGTATTGGATGCAATGCAATGGGATTGATTCAGACTCATCTCAATGATGGTGCCTGAGGGGGAGGAAGAGTGCGTACTTGGCGCATCTTTAGCGGTAGATCAGTCAGGTCCATTTGTTGATGGAAAGGTGGAAGGAAATGATATTACATTCCTAGTGGACACTGGTGCTACCCATTCTACTGTGAGAGCAGCAGAAATTCCAAACCTACCCCTCTCGGGAGAAACTATCCAAGTTGTAGGAGTCTCAAATAACCATATTCGAACGCCGAGTCACAAACCCTATAGAAGTCCACATTGGAAACTTCAAAGACATGCATCGGTTTGTGGTATGGAAGAGATTTGCTGTGCAAGATGAACTGCACCATCTATTGTACCCCAGATGAAATTGCATTTCAGACCCCAGATGAAGATGTGGAGTTTAAGATGATGTTAGCAAAGCAAGGGACAGAAGTGAATGAGTTGTTTTCGCTTCTCACTGAAATTGATCTGCCTGAAGAATTAAAAAGTGCAGTGAAACAGGATGTGTGGGATTTTTCAGGAAAAGAAATTGGTTTAATGACAAGAATAGATCCGATTCAAGTAACCGTGAAGAATGGTGCTGTATACCCAAACACCCACAGTACAAAATGAGCCCAGAAGTGAATGCAGGAGTAGCTCCGGTTATTGATCAAATGATTGAACAGGGAATCCTAAAGGAAATAATGAGCAGTCTTTGTAACTCGCCAATCATAGGTATCAAAAAGCCGAGTGGGAAGTACCGGATAGTGCAGGATTGCGTAAAATAAATAAAATTGTAGTGCCCTGTTGCCCAGCAGTACCGAATCCAGCAGTGATTCTTTATCAAATTCCTTGTGATGCAGAATGGTACACAGTGATTGATTTGTGCCAAGCGTTCTTTTCAATTCCTCTGCATCGGGAAAGCCAATATTTATTTGCCTTCCGGTTCGGAAACCGTGTTTTGGCATGGTGCCGAGTCCCTCAAGGTTATACCGAGAGTCCCTCAATATTTAATCAAATCTTGAAAAAAATGTCTAGAGACTTTAGTCATGCCAGGAAAATCGGTTTTGGTTCAATACATTGATGACCTACTGGTGGCATCAAAGACACGAGAGGCCTGCTCTATTGAACCACCTGGCAGACGGAGGACACAAGGTGTCCCCAGAAAAATTGCAATTTTGCAAACAGGAAGTACAGTACCTTGGACACAAAATAGAAAAGGGAGTTAGAAAAGTAACCCCAGAAAGAATCTGTGTGATCCAACAGATGGAACCACCCAAAACTCAGAAAGAGGTGCGAATGTTTTTGGGAATGGTTGTATATATCGTCGCCAGTGGATATGTAGTTTCTCATTGATTGCAAAACCTCTACAGACATTAACACGAAAGGATGTGAGAGATCCAATTGTTTTGGATGATGAAGCTATGGATGCTTTCATAAAATTGAAAGGTAGTCTCTGTAGAGCACCTGCTTTGGGAATGCCAGACTATACGAAAGAATTTGCATTGTACTGTTGTGAGAGAGATGGATGTGCACTCTCAGTCCTAACTCAGAAACATGGAATGGCACGACGTCCAGTAGCTTATCTTTCTGCTACCCTGGATACAGTGGCTACGGCATTGCCAGGATGTCTGAAAGCAGTAGCAGCTACTTGCATGAGTCTGGAACAGAGTGAACCGATTGTGATGGGATATCCTGTCAAGGTGTATGTGCCACATTCTGTTGAGATTCTTTTGACTCACACTAGAACCCAGTATCTCACTTCTAGTCGGCTGACTAAGTATGAAAGAGTAATCCTGGGAGCTGAAAATGTGACTGTAGTCAGGTGCACGACTCTAAACCCAGCAACCCTATTGCCAAATTTTCGTAGTGAGGAAGTGAAAGAGGAAGCAGATCATGATTGTCTGGATGTGACAGAATTGTGCACAAAGCCCCGGCCCGATATAGAGGATAGTCCTTTGGAAGATTCAGATTGCGAGTTGTTTGTTGATGGGTCGTGTTTAAGAAATGAAAGAGGTGAATTGCGCTCAGCCTATGCTGTTCGTACCCTAGAAGGAGTTATTGAAGCATCCTGTCTGAAAGGAGTAAACTCCGCCCAGGTAGCTGAGCTGATGGCTCTGATTAGAGCATGTAAAATTGCCAAAAGTTTGAAAGTAACCATATTCACTGACAGCTAAAATGGATTTGGAATTGTGCATGATTTCGGCCAGCTATGGATGCAAAGGGGATTTCTGACATCTTCAGGTTCCCCCATTCAAAATGGTAAAATTGTAAAGGAATTATTGGATGCTTTACAATTGCCCAAAAGAATTGCAGTAGTTAAATGTGCCGCACATCAATCAGGAGACGATTATGTGACAAAAGGCAATAGATATGCAGATCAAATTGCACGATATTGTGCCCAAAATACAATGGCCTTAAACAGATTCATTGAAAAAGGAAATACCGAATGCCCTCTTATGTTTATAACTTCAACCACATTAGAAACTTGGGATGAGGAGAGGCAAATGCAGGAAGAGGCAAGTAATGAGGAAAAGGAAAATTGGAAATTTGCAGGTTGTAAACAGAAAGCAGATGATGAGTTGTGGGTATATTAGGATGAGAGACCAGTTTTACCAGACTCTTTGCTTTCTCATATGGCCAGGGTGTACCATGGACATGCACACATTGGAAGAGACGCAATAATCAGACTCTTCAAGCAGACATGGTATAATCCGAAGTTCAGGGTCATTGCAGAGAGCCTCTGCCAAAGGTGCATCATATGTCAGCAGCGAAATCCAGGGAGAAAGACAGTTGTAAGTTGGGGACAGATTGGGAGAGCAGGAGGTCCATTTACCAGACTCCAGCTCGACTTCATTGAGCTTCCCCCTTGCAATGGGCTGAAGTATGTCCTAGTCATTGTATGATTGTTCTCTCGCTGGGTGGAAGCCTATCCTACGAGAAGAAATGACAGCCTCACAGTAGCAAAACTATTGTTGAGAGAACTGATACCTAGGTTTGGAATTCCAGTCACTTTGGAGACAGGTAGAGGAACACACTTTAATAATGAAGTAATTCGGTTGATATGTGCAGCATTTAAAATTGAACAGAAGCTGCATTGTGCCTATAGACCAGAAGCCTCTGGAGTGGTCGAGCAACTTAATGGCTCTATAAAAACCAGGTTAGGGAAAGTGTGTGAATCCACTTCACTGAAATGGCCTGACGCTTTACCCCTTGTGCTAATGAGTCTGAGAAGCATCCCTGACAAAATGACTGGATTGAGTCCTCATGAGATCCTTATGGGAAGAGCAATGAGACAGGCATATGTACCAGCGAACAAGTTGATAAATATCTCTGATGATCTGGTGCTTGACTATTGCAGGGGATTGGCTGAACTGGTACATTCTGTGTCCCACCAGGTTGGAGAAGATGCCACAACAATACATCGAAATCAAGCTCATGATCTGAGTCCTGGTGAGTGGGTCTACATCAAGAAACACGTAAGAAAATCGTGTTTAGACCCCAGGTGTCATGGACCTCATCAGATCATCCTGGTGACGACAACGGCAGTGAAGTGTGCTGGCTTGCCAAATTGGTTTCACGCGAGCCACACCAAACAAACCCTAGACCCACCTGAAAGACGGAAAGAGCCACAACCGGTAAATCAAAGACAAAGGTCAGTGGCTGAAGTGTGTGAAGCTGATGAATCTAGAGTGACAGATTCAAATGAACCTACGGATGGTGAACAGCCAAGCACAAGTCGAGTAAAGGGGACAAAAGATTCTATGGTTCTAAAGACTGTTGTTGAACCAGTAGAAAGTAAGTTCATTGAAGATCCAGAAGAAAGTGAATTTCCAACTGAACCTGAAACAGGCGAAACTGTTGTTGAACCAGAAAATAGTAAGTTCACTAATGACGCAGAAGAAAGTGAATTTCAAGTTGAACCAGGACTAGGTGAAACTATACTTGAACCAGAAGACAATGAATTCACAGTTGAAAGGGAGGTTATTGTAGAATCAGAAGAACAAGAAGAAACTGAAATTCAAAAGGAGAGCTGCCAGTGGAAAGGGTAAATAAGAGAACATGTGAACAAGATGAAGATGGTGAAACCGTAGTCAAAGTAAAGAAACCAAGAAAAGATGATAATTGGCCAAAGGGAGTGAAAAGACTGAAGTACACTCTTGTGAAAAGACGATTAAGAAGAAGACCAGAGCAGAGTAATGAAATATCCAGTCAAACAGATCAGGAAGAGTCAGGGAAAGAATCAGTACGGAAGACTCAAAGAGTGAAAATCCCAAGTAGAAAATACAGAGCACCTGAGTGGACATACGTGATTTTGGAAGAACTTGAAAGTCTGGATCCAAGAGAGGAAAAAGAAAGTTCTGATGCTGAGCAAGTTGATGAAAGCAAACTAAGACCTCCTTAAAGAAATATGACAAAGTAAGGTGCAATCCTGGTGATTCAAATAAAATAAAGATTCCAAACTGACTAAAGACAAAGAATAGAAAAGGGGTGAAGAAGAAAGCCTTGAAGTGAAGGATTTACACTACTAATTTGTCTTATTTAAAAGCATAGATAGATTTGTTTTATATATATATTTTTCCATATATAGAAAGAAAATGACTGAAGTAGAAGTGACTGAATTTCCAAAACCTAGTTTTAAACGTAGGTGTATTAAAGCTTGCTTATGTAGTGTCTTAATTATTAACATTTATGTGGATAATATTAACTGTCCTTATACCCATACTAATGATAACTGACCAAAGAAATAATACTAATGATGTAACAAAAGAAGGAATGAATGATGTCACTAACGAAACCCCAAATACTAAATTAGTACCTTTCGATGGAAGCGTTTTCCATCATGATAAATCAATTAGTGATTTCTCATTAAATTTCCATACCAAGTTACTTTACGAATATGTAGAAACTATGAATGTGAGTAACTGTTATGTGGGCATGCAACTGCCTTCGTCTGTCTCTGAAGGGGTGACTTATCATCACCTTCCATTAACCTATGGTGTGTCTTGTAGTATACTTACTAGCCTATTCTATGTAACGGGAAACTGGAATATCAATATTCTAATATAGACTTAGTATTTTCTGAGATACCTGTTATTAAAGAATTGAATAAGGTGTCTAGTGCCAAAAATGCACGATACATGGGGGAATTTTTTCATATTACTAAAACTTTAGATATAGAATATGCTTATAAGAACAATTTAACATGCAATTTAAGGGATGAAGAAAAATTGTTTGTAGAATTGGTAGAAAATGGAAGAAAAAGTTTCCAAAAGAAAGCTGCTGAACAAAGGTCCCAAATACCACCATGGGATTTTAGGGAAGGGAAATATGAAAAGGGCGAAGGATACGCTGCAATGTCTCTGGATTGGTCACAGAAAGGGAAGATTTGTCTGTTTAGAACTAAGACTAATTATAATAATTATTTTATTGGTTCAAGTGAATGTGAGCATACCTTCCAAATTACTGGAGGTTGGGGATTGAAAGGTGGAACCGATCCTGTCTATCCTGGAGTATATTATGTGTGTGGTAAGAAAGCATATTATAGGTTACCTGCACATTGGTATGGAAGTTGCTATTTTTCTATTGTCTTTCCAAAGGTGTACCACATGGATCAAAGCAAACACAAACTGAATGAAATAAAACAAGGACTAACACGTAACAAAAGGGCAAGTTTTTCAGAAGTAGTAGGTGATATTTTTGGTGCACTGATACCCTCAGTTGGAGTCGTTCTGAATTCACACAAAATTCGAAAGTTGTCCACAGTGGTTGATCGATTATCTACAGATACTGCTGGTGGGTTTGTAACCCGTTCGATGCGTCACGGTGGGCGTGTGCGGAGGACCGCCGGGGGCCATCCGAGACACGCCCACTCATTATTTCACCCGCACCGCGGCAGAATTCGCGCCGTGGTCAAGCGGTTAATTATTGACACGGAAATGGTTGCAATCAGATCGATGGTTTTGCAAAATAGACTTGGTCTTGATATCTTATTGGCAAAAGAGGGTGGAGTCTGTGGAATGTTGAAAGTTCAACATTGCTGCACTTATATCCCTGATAAAAGTAAAGGAATTGAGGGATATATACGGAATATTACAAAATTACATACAGATTTGACCCAACTGGAGGTTGATGGTGTTTGGGAGAGACTTGGTAAGAGTTTTTCCTCAATAAGTAATTGGTTTTCTACATTTGGAAGTAGCCTATTAGGAAAAATAGTAATGCCAATAGTTTCAATAGTAATAATAGCTTTGGTGATAATAACGGCATATAAATGTTGTAAGTGGGGGAGAGAAAGAAAAGAAATAACAGAAATAACGAATAGAAAAAGAGCAAGAAAGAGAAAAAGAGAAGAAATAGAGTTAGAAGAGATGAAAGGAGAATACTATGATTTAATGAAAGGTTTAGATGAGGGTACCATAAAAAGAGAGAAGAATACAGAAATATAAATGATTAAAGATGATAGTCGGTATGGTAGGTATTTTATGATGGCTCCTAAAAGCCATCAGAGGGGGGAATTGATGGAGCAGGATTTCGCAAAATTGAAACCTGCTCGGACCAACACCCCCATAATACATACTAACAGTAAGAAGAAGTGATTAAAAATCTAACATGCACCCACATAAACATATGGGAATTGCTTTGTGCATGCCTGAATTAATACATTAGTGAATAATAGGTATTAATCTTGTGTTGTGAAAAATAAACAAAGAAGTTGCACGAGTAGGCCGCATGAACATCAGTGTTTGCACGTTGCATTCTGCTTCAAAATGTTAATTATTAATAAGGCTCCCGGTTTTCCGTTTAAACGGATTTTTACATATAAATACAGACGGAAAAATATTTTTCCTTTGTCTGCATTTATATATAAAAACGGGAAAATGCCAATAAATTGGTTTAACTTTGTTGTGGTCTTCGAGGAGAAGACAAGTCTGTCTGAGCGCAGGTGGGGAGAGGGCTTATCGGATTTCAGCTGAGTCAATACAAAGGTCGATGTTAAGGGGCCATTAGGCCTCCTTTTGTTTAAGTATCCTGGCTTGGAGCTATCCTGGCGGGAGCAGAGGTGCGGCAGGATGCACACCTAAAAGAAATGGAGGGAAAACAAATGCACAAAGCTAATCACTTCACAGATACTTGAGAGGCATGCTTTTGACTTTGTTCAGCCCCTAGATTCATGAGATATGCATGCGCTTTACATCACACATTATACTTTAGTGTGAAATGATCTTCGGAGCCAGCTGCTTGCTGGACCTGTAGTGCAGCTGCTTTTTCCTGCTTCGTGCCTCTGAGTGTGCACGATATCGGTCTCATGGCCTCTGTAGTAAGTGTTGGAGGGTGTCAATAGAGTGTGTATGCAGTGCCTTACAAATTTTACAACATACGGAGGGGAGGGGGAGAGGGAGAGTTGAGTGTGCCCCCTTATTTCTTTCCCGTGTTTTTTTCTTTGTGGACAGTTTTTTGTTTTTGTTAATGCACACACATAGCTGCCAAGCTTTCACATTGTTATGTGTGACATTTTCATAATTTGGCAACGTTGTTAAGGTCCTCTTTAAGACTATGGTGGGTGATTGCAGGACCAGTGCGACTTTCACAGGGAGCTCTGCACAGCACTGTATTTACTACAGAGTACCACAGCATTTTCAGTCTGGGGAGGCTCCTCCCAGAGCAAGAAGCGGTGGGGACAGAACAAGTGAGGACGGCGTTAACCTTTACTGGTCAATGCCTGTGCTCGTCCTGCGGGGTTATACGGCATATGGTCAGGGTAGGGTTTCGACACAGTCTGGCTTACAATGTGTTTTGAGTAACTGTCAGAATGAAGTACACTGAAACAGAGGCGCAACTAGAGTGAAATTTCGGGGGGGGGCTAATAAATATTTCGGGGGGGGGGCTAATTCTTCCAGCAATCGGCAGAGTGAAGATGCAGGGGCTCTAAGAAGGGGTGAAAGAACAACAAAGCCTCGATAACAAGTAAATGGTCTTTTAAAGACCTGTGAAGTACTCGTGTGCGGCTGTGCGTGTGCCCGGGAAGCTGTCTCAGCCCGGGCTGACACACACGACTGGGGGGGCTGAAGCCCTTTGAGCCCAATGGGCGTTGCGCGCCTGCACTGAAATAACGTTCTCATCTGAGAGAGTTTGGATTACTGGTTACTGAGAGGTCACTTGCCTATCTTTGCACCCAGAAACAGTTTCTTCACTGTTACTCAATCTTAGGATGCAGTGAAATCGGCAAATGTGACTCATCAGTCCGATGGTTCAAAATGAGCCTTTATGTTGACATTTCTAATATGTTTTTATGAAGAAGACTGAATTTCTTTTAGTACTGCTAGGTCAGTGACAAGACAATATGCATGCGTACCAATGGCAAAGAATGATTTTATCCAGTCTCAAACATAATTCTTTCACCTCTAGTCAAATAATATTGTTTTCCTGACTAATATGTGACCACCACGGAAAGTCATGCTATTCACAATCCCTGATTTTGTGAGTTAGTTCCGGAGTCGCGTGCTACTGGATAAAAAAGCGCTTCAATGCCTCGTCAGGGGTAGTAAGCGCTATATAAATGCAATTACAATACAATACAATAAATCATGTGTAAATCAATGCATAGGATGCATTACATAAGACAGCGAGGCTTACAAGGCCCTTCATAGCTCACTGTCTTATATTAGAAGGTTTGCAATTTATTAACAGCAAGTAACAAAAGGATCTCTTTGTTAAAAGCAGTAACCCATTTACCCATCTGCATAAATCTATCTGAACCTATAACAACCAAGCGCGCATTGCCTTTTTAAATAAATGTGAATAAATACTAGCTACAGCGTCTTTTTTTTGCTGGTGACAAAATAAATATGGATAAATACAGACGGAAATGTTAAAAAAAGAAATACCATAAAACTGGGAGCCCTAATTATTAATACCGCTTTTGCACAACGGGGTGAAGCTCGGAAGAACCATGGGACTTACCTTGATGATGAATGGAACCAGTGGCGGGAGTCAGCCGTGTTCGAAAGACCGCGCGGAAAGCGCATCAGTGGAGTACAGCGACGGGACTCCGTGTGTCCTCGGGGAATAAATGGGCCCTGCGCATGCGCGTGGTGACTCGTGGTCAGAAGTGTTTGTTAATTTGAAAACGGGACTACATGGTGGCCATTTTGAAAGGTGAAGGTAAAAGAGGAGTTAGATGTAGTTGAGGCAGCAGAAAAGAATAAGGAGCAATGAGAACAGGGAGAAGGGGTGGTCAATAGTATAAACATTGGAACAACCTCAATTTACAGAAGAATATCTCAGAAAAAGGAATTTATAGTGCTGGTAATTTTACAGCATCGAATTACCAATAACCACATAAGAGACATACAGGCGTGCAGAAATTACATTATAAATCAAGCAAAGAAGTACAAACAATCATGATGCATCCACAGTGTGCAATGAGCAGAGGTGAGAAAATTGTTCAAGTACAGTTATCAAGCACGGAAGGATGAGTATACGTAGGGTCCAGGGAATATCTGAGGGATATATACAAGGGAGGTTTGCAATACTAAGTTCTTAACATACGGGAATGCGTGCGGGCGACAAGGCACGAAGGGGGTGGGCGAGAAGGCATCGGACTGCGGGAGGGGGGGCACGGGAAGAAAGTAGTCTGTGCAGTAAAGGGGCCAGTAACCATGGAAGGACACAAATGACGACATGGCCGTCATAAGGAGGGACTAACAAGCCTACAACCAATCGGAAGGCAACATTTAAGACAACAAGCCAATGAAAAAGATGGGCGGAGAGTGGGCGGAGCTTCCACGAAGCTTCCACGCTATATTGAATACTGCATGCCTCGCAAAGCGAGCAGCCATGCGCTGCAACGCTAGGCTCGACCTAAATCAAGCATTCCAGCGTACTGTTAGAAGCTGTCTGCCTTTTCTGTGGGAAGAGATCTTATCTTGACAGTGAATAGGGCTTAAACAGTGTGAACAGCTTACTTAGAAGAATCGTAAATGCGTGCAGCCTGGAAAAGTTAACAAAAAAAAGAGTTCCACACAAAAGCGAATGAACACAATAATTCGGCATTGGGAACTAATGAAAGCCCCTTTTAAGATATATTAAATAGAAGATAATTAGATAATAATAATAATCTTTATTCTGCAGTAATCACACCATAAAAGATAAAAAGACACAAAATATAAAACAACAACGATTCATTTAAAAGTTCGTATAAAGGTTTGTGCAAGGTCGCAAAGGTCCTGCCAGTCATCAATCCCACATGGAGTTTCCGGATATTAGTGCTGCTCTCAAAAGTTTGTTACAACAAAAAGCGTGCGCTCATTAGGCAGAAGCTGTAAGTACAATAAAGCAACACGGGTGTGCCTAAATCTCAAGTCTTTTAAAAGGGGTTTAAGAAACAACCTCCTAGGGCGAGTAAAATATTTACATAACAGATTAAAATGTAGGGTATCCTGTGGAGACCTATCGTCGCAGCCACAGGGACCTCTATCCTCTACATGTGAAACGAAGCAGCCGGGGATGCCAAGAGATGGTGGAGCTGATTGAATCTAAAATGGGTTATTAAAAATAAAAGAGATTTCACAAGCACAGCGCAAGCGCTGTGCAGGTGAAACCTAACAAGTATGAAAGATTGCGCTTTTTTTCCATTTTTGCCACAAATTTATCACAATTTGTGGAATTTTTTTAAAGTGCTTTTTTCCCCCTAGCTTGGTTGCTCTGGGAGCCCAAGACCAGAGCTCAGGGGTCGGAGTATTCCTACCCTGTCTCCTTTTCGTTCATTTCACTTTTTTTTTTGGGACTCAGCTAAAGCCGAGCCCGAAGATGGTTGCCAACACTTCCTGTGTTGGCAGTCAATCAGAGCTCTGCAGATCTCTGCACAATCTTGTTATTATTTGCGGATCTACCCCTTACTGCCAAATTTGGTGTAATTCCTTCCAGTGGTTCGGGCTGCAGACGTGTCTAAAGCTCCTAAGGGAATTAACATGAAAAATGCACTTTTTTGACCACCCTTCCTTGTTCTCAACCCCCACTTGACGGATCATCCCAAAACTTTTCATGTGCAACAAGATTCACCAGGGAACTTTTTGGGGAAATTTTTGTGACAATTCATCAAACAACGCCACAGATATAGGCAAGTCAAAAAACGCTTTTCCTATGGAAACATGGTCCTAACTATAACTACCTACTGGTGACCCGCTAGTAGGATGGATATATATAGACAGTTTTAGACTTGCCCTAGCAGGAACATGCGAGAACTTCAGGAGCGGTAGTGCAGCAAAAGCCAAATTTCATTTCCCCATGACGTGTTTTGGCTCAACAGAGCCTTGACCACATGTTATCAAGGCTCCATAAACCCGAAACGCATCATGGGAAATACATTTTTGACTTTTGCTGCACTACTACTCCTGAGAGCTTGCATGTTCCTGTTGGGGGATTACTGACAGAATATCATGTGGACCGAATATCGTGTCAAATAAGGACTAAAATATCGAGAAGGTAAGTGCAAATAGGTAAGCATAGATTTACTATTCTTGACTCCACATCAACGTACCTTGAAAACATATATATATTGTCAAGGTGCATATATGTGGAGTCATATATAGCAAAACTTTGCTTGCCTATAGAAGCTTAATATCTTCACAATATTTTTGTCCTTGATTTTCTTGCCACGATATTTAATTCCCAGGGCCGGACTGGCCGTAGTGGGCACCGGGTGTTTCCCCGGTGGGTCCCCAGGTTGGGTGCCAGTTTTGGACCCCTGGGGGGCCATTTTTCTTACCGGAGCTGTTTTGTCGGCCCCCTGTAAAAAAGCAGCTACAGTGTTATCCACGCGCTACCCCCGAACCCCCCGTGGCTGGTCCGACTCATTTGCCAGGGCTGGTTTGAGTTCCCAGTCCGGCCCTGTTAGTCCCACGATATTTTTGGTTCTGAAATTCTGTGTAACAGCCCTGCTAGAATGAGCCTGGATTTGGCTATTATACTGGAGTTTCACTGGATTCTGCTTTCAGGGCAATGTGAGACACCGTCTTCACTTTTTGCTGAATTCGTTTTTATTGCACTTAAGACTCTGTGCACTTTATCACTGTTAACCAGTGCTAAAGTGCTTGTGCTGCTTCCCTTAAACATGGTGTGATTGGCTTACACTGGATTGCCCTATTTAATTTATTTGTAAATCCATGGTAGAGGGGTATACCATATATCCTTGGCATGTAAATTAAACATTAATAGTGGGCCTGCAGCACTTATTGTGCTACTCACTTAAGTAGCACGTTAAAACATGTCCTAGGCCTGCCTCTTCAACCTGTGTGCAGTTTTAAACTTCCATTTCCACTTTATAATTGGATCCCCCTGCCGAACTCTACACTCCCCTTTTATTACGTATAAGTCACCACTTAGGTAGGCCCTAGGCAGCCAATAGGACATGGTGCCTTGTAATTGAAGGGTTGGCCATGTACATTTTAGTTTTATGTGTACTGGTAGTGAAAAACTCCTAAATTAGTTTTTCTCTACTTTGAGACCTACCTTTCCCATGGAATAACATTGGAGATTCCATATCACATTTAATAAGCTGTAATTTCCAATTAGCAGCAGGTAGCTATAACATGTTTGGTGTCTTTGGAATTGAAATGAAGTCCCTGTTTAATGGTAAAGTCGGGTTTTTGATTACAATTTTGAAAATGCCACATTAGAAAGTTGGTTTTTTACTTCTGTTAGCCCTTTTGTGCCTTCAGCCTGTCTTGACTCACATGACTGATTGTAACTGACAGTTAGACTTTGTGAATTCGTTTCAGATAGTCACACATTAGAGGAATTAGGTGTGCCTGAATGGGCCATGTGCTACCAGTAGGGGTGGAGCTGAGCACAGCCCTACTTACAACTGAGTAGGGAGTGCTCTGCCCTCACACAAAGGACCTATAACCTCAACATTGACACTGCAGCCAGCTTGGAGTCAGTAAATTCCATGCAGTTCAAAGCTACTGTAGAAGCTTCTACCACTTTCCAGAAGGGCACCAGGACATAAAACTAGGGCCTCAGACACTAACTCTTCAGTTCACTCCTGGACCTGAGGGAGGACTCTCAGAAGACAGCCTGCTGTTGTGACCAGCTGTGCACTCTACAAGACTGTTTTTCAGTACCTGGGAAGACTGTTTTGCTACCTGGAGTCTGCCTTGAACCCTCAAGGGCCAGCCCTGCTGGTGAGCCCTGCATCTTTACCTGAATCCAGGATTGCCACAGTGAATCCTAGGGCTAGCTTGCTTGTCTCCTGTTCAGAGCAACAGGGACACAGAAGGCTCCCACCATCTTGAACCTGCACCTAGACCGAGCCCAAGCAGGTTCTGAATCTCCTAGTGGTGTACCTCCAGTCCTGGACCCTTGGTGGTGGTGCTAAAGGTGCCCAGATGGCCAAATCCCAAAACTGAGTGCTTATAAAACTTTTGGCCAAAAACTGCTCTGAGAACCAGGAGGAGACCAGGACCAACTCCTCGCCTATCCATCTGAGGTGCATTGCCAGTCACATTGACTTTGTGGCTTCTCCTGCTGTGTTCTTCTCTGCAGCAGCAAATCCTGTTCAGCGGTCTCTCACCAAAGGGTTATTCTGCCTCGTGGAACTGTCTTCAGCTAAAGCCCTTTACCTCACCCCGTTGGAGATTTTCAACTTCCAAAAAAAGAGACTAAATCTGAACTTAGAAATCTACACCGCACGTTTTAGCCAAGGCTCCCTGACGACGATGCTCCCTCCTTGGACACCGCCTGCAGCCTTGCCCCGCTAAATTTTACCTTCTCAGAAACATTTTCTCAAAATTTCTTCTAAGTCTGAAGGTAAGTACTGACCGGGCACAATCCACTTCTTATACCAGAACTACGCTCCATTGCGATTGCCTATATTTTTCGACTTTTACCCAGTCTCGCACAACTAGATGTCCAAGGTTGGCGCTTTGATATTTTAGGTGCTAGTTTTTACTGAAAACTTTAAACATTCATGACTCTGGTTCTACTGATTGTATTTTTTTAATATTTGGTGACAAATCATTTATTAAAATTATGAATATATATGTACAGATGTGTAGAGTGTATTTTCGATTCATTGCACTTTAATACCTTTGTGGCATACTTAGAGGGCCCTGATTCATGAGAGGTGAAACCTCAGGTGAGTTATGATGCCCCTCCCTCCACAATGCAATAAATAGCATATAACATTCCGCGAACTTGCATATATGGTTTATGCCACAGTGTTTGTTTCTGTGTATTTGTTGAAAAAAGTATTTTATTTTTAAAAAACAAGATTTAAGGAGTTAAATTTGTGCAGCAAGGTAAATCACATTTAAAGATCTTGTATCTAATAGAAGAGTTGTTTCTATGCGTAAAGTGATTGCAACATGCAATCTTTGAGGCAGTAACCAATGATTTTCTCATTTGAATTTAAAACTACTGTGGTGATATATTGGAATTTGACCTTGGTACTGTAGTGATAACTGCATGATAAAAACGCCTTCATAGGATTGGGGGCAGTGTTGACCTGAAGAACATGTAAGGTAAGGTGCCCCTAAGTAGATAAGATTGTCATCAACTCTATAGGCATAATCAATTAAATAAGCCTTCTTGAGACAGGGTAAAGGTTAGAAGCCCTGACGATTTATTGAAAGATTAAATGCATTACTGAAGGCAAAATACGATTAGTCTCAAATTTAGTCCAAATGAATAATAGATCATATGTAGGGAATTAGCATACAGCTCAATCCAATGCAGCAGGAGGTCTGATTTATGTCAAACCTCGGAGAAAATAGCAGAATGATATTAAGTCTCATGCATGAGTCAGACTTACGAGAGTCCGCTCCCCTAAGAATTAAGAGATTGACTGTGGCTCACTCTAAAGTGAGCCCTCTTTTATAGCTAAATACTCGGTAAAAATTACACACAGTCAGCATGAGGTGAGTAGAATGTTACATAGGCTCAGCGCATCACAATACAGAATATAATGCTACATTACCTCACATCATTCTAAACACCATCCCTCTAATGAATAATAATTAGTCACATCTGACCTACTGTTATTGGATGTGACAGTACAAATCTAGTTACCACAAAACAATGATAGATTGTGAAATCAATAACTCCATTGGTACAGGCAGGAATGACCTGGAACAGTTACAGTTTGATGGAAGGTTCCTCTAGATTTAGCCAAAAGGACATTATAATACAGCTTTTCATTTTGTTCACATTTTGCTGCATGTGGAGTCAGTGAGAAATGAAAACACAATCATGTTGAAATTCAAGATGGCACTGGGGCCTAATTTAGGCCTTGTTTGGCCAATGTTAGAAACCAAGGTTCTGTAAAGTGCAGTGTGTTTGTTTTAATGCAAACCATTTCTGACACTAAGCAAACGTTATTTATTAATCAGAAATATGTCTTTCACAGTCTTAAGTGGAACCTGTGCATGCACCAGAGGCCAACACATCAATTTTTTTATTTTTTTTATTTTACGGCGTTTTATATAGCGCGAACTTGACCCGAAGGTATCGGGTATCAGAGCGCTTTACATAGCACCAGTTGCATTACATGAAGACACATTCATTTTTGTTAGGCACGAGGAGATTAAGTGATTTGCCCAGAATCACGGGATGTTCAGCGTCATTGCAGAGACTTGAACCCAGTTCCCCAGATTCGAGGTCGACCGCCCTAGCCGTTAGGCCAACTCCTCTCCCCAGTAATCCCCATTAATAATTACTGCAGTGATTTCTAAGGATCCAATGATTCAGCAGTCCAGCGATCCGTATGCTTTGACCAACCAGAGTCTTAGGGGCTTATGTACAACGAGTTAACGCCGTGTTAGCTGCACTTTTCTGCCGCTAATGCGGCGATATTTATATCGCCGTATTAACAAGCTGTCGCTAACAGCCGTTAGCGACAGCTTTCTGGCGATAGCGGCCGCACCCAGCATCGCCAACGATGTTAGCGATTACTATCGTTAATGATATGCAATGTAGGCGTTCCTGTGCAAAAAACACACGCTAACCCCACTTCGCGATATTTACAACGATCGCCCGGACCCGCGATACGTTAAAAAAACAGCCGCTAAAGCCTGTTAGCGGCTGGAACTTAAGACCAGAAAAAAGGTGGTCTTAAAAATGGTGAGAAATAACAGAACATAAGGGAGACTAGCCCAGAGCCTCATCTGAAGACCCACTGATGCCATGGAGGTACTACTCATGCAGCTTGGAGCACCAAGAAGGCCACAACAACCACCGCCACTGCCACCACCACCAGGACCACCACGGAGGCAGCGCCGAAGAAGACAGCGGGTCCATCGCCCACGCCTCAGCCTCAAAGACCTAACGCCAGAGAATGTCATTGCCCACTACAGTCTCAAAAGGACATCCATCCTCCGCATCCTGACCCAGATAGCCCACAGGCTGCAGGCACCAACAGAGCGGATAACCAACATCCCTCCGCAGACAAAGCTGCTGGCTCTGCTGCACATGTTGGCCTCTGGTACCTTCCAACCAACAACTGCCAGAGTTGGTGGAGTCTCACAGTCATCCCTATCAAGGTTCCTCCCAACTGTCTTGGATGGCATCATTAGCCTGATACCCCAGCACCTACGCTTCCGCAACACTGTGCAGGAACATCTTGAGACCAAGCAAGGCTTTTATGCCATTACTGGGTTCCCGCAGGTGTTGGGGGCAATTGACTGCACAAATGTCCTACTTGTGCCTCCTGCGGACACTGCACAGATATACCGCAACAGGAAGCACACACATTCCATCAATGTGTAGGCAATTGTGGGCAACCGGGTCATGTTCACCAATGTCGTATCCAAGTTCCCAGGGAGTGTGCATGATTCCTACATCTTCCGCCAGTCCATCATCAACCAGCGGTTTCAGGATGGCACATATGGAAATGCACTGCTTGTTGGTAAGTACTAACTGAACACACCACACACCTCAAGTACACAATCATGGAACTCACAAATGTGACAATGCACATGTAGCTAATTTCATACAACATGCCTAGTAACATGTCCACCTACCATACACAACAACCCAAGTACCTGCGGTTACTGGGGCTAGCCTTGTAGACAAACTATCCCCAAAGGCACAGACCCTCCACCACACATTTGCAAATGCTGGGAGAGGTCAGAAGCAAGTAGGTGCGATGGAGGGTCTGGACCCATGAGGAAAGTATGAACACAAGGCCGAATCTTGCGGCGGTGTCCTGTACAGTCTGGAGCGTGCAGAGCACAGACTTGTCTATGTGTGCATATATATGGCGTTTCCGTACTCCAGTCTGATGGTAATGACTGCGTGGGTGAATGTCTTTCTTGACACATGGGGGATCCATTTGAAGGTCTCATGGAGGATGCAGAGGGTGTTGAAGCAGCTGGAGGCCACGGCGTAGACCTGTTGGTTAATGGAGAGGGAGGAGTTGAGAACGATGCCTAGGTACCTGGGGACGTTGGGGGGTGGGCTGCCGAAGGCGGTGGCTCACCAGGTGTTGTCTCATGCTAATGGGGTGTTTGTGAGGATGAGGACTTATGTCTCCTCCGCTTTGAGTACCAGGCAGCTGTTGATCATCCATGTCACAACTTCCTGCAATCCTTCCTGGAAGCCCAGTCGGGTGGGTGTGTGCACCTTGGTGAGGGAGAGTATGAGCTGGGTGTCCTTGTAGGTGGTGAAGTCTTTTGTGTGTCTTGATGTTGCATAGCGGGGCAAGTTTGTATGCACATTTGTAGATCCATGTGTGAAAATCCCTGGCAGCGCCGTCGGTGTCGGCTGCAGCGGTGTGGGTGCTGCCGTTGATGGTGGAGTGGTTGCAGCTCCTCGGTGACTCAGCTCAATTTCATTAGTGTGGGGCAGGCTGTGGGCTAGGGTGGCTTGGGTGTTTCCACGAAGTAGTGTACGCAGTGGTGGTCACTCCATGTGGGTTGAGTGTTGTGGATGAAGTGGACGCTGTTCCCACATGTGAAGATGGGTTCGAGGGTGTGTCCTGCCTTGTGGGTCAGTGTGGTGAAGAGTTGGGTCAGACTGATGTTTGCGAGCTTTGGCCAGAGGGTACTGGAGTTGGAGTTGTTGTGGTTTGCGAGGTGGAAGCTCAGCTCGGAAATGAGTACGTAGTCCATGGAGTAGATGGCGTGGTGTGTGATGATGTTGATGGTGTGGCCAAAGCGGTCCCGACCTCCGGGGGCTCTGCAGGCGAGTGTGCCGCAGAGTGTTGCTTTGTGGCTGGTCTGGATCTGGAAGTGCAGGTGTTGTGCGGTGGTGAAGTTCTTGCGTCAGCGGCAGCAGGAGAACAGGACGTGAGTTGTGTCTGTTGTGGCCTATTGGCAGTTGTACGTTATCCTAGCATTTACAGTGAGGGCGGGTGAGTCGTAGCGCTAGACGTCAGGAGATCCTGGGTCCCTGCTGCTGTTTGCGTTTGGCTTGCGGACGGGCGCAGACGGGATTGGCTTTTGCCCGCCATTGGAGTGCCAGTGATGCAAACGCACAGCACCCACAATAAAATAGGCTAGGGGGGAGTGACGAGCAGGTGTGAGGCAATGTAATTTGCATTGATGCTGGTTAATTGTCTAAAGCTACACATGGCTAACCTGTAATCCAAAGTAGCACAAATCACACATCACAAAATATGAACACTGCAAACACAGCATCCACAACAACTTATGGACACATCTCTCCATTACATGTTACAGGTGATCAAGGATATGCATTCTCCCCATGGCTGATGACACCCCTCTGAGCCACAAACACCCAGGCCCAGAGGCAGTATATTTTGGCCCTTGGACGCACCAGGGCCATTGTGGAGCGCACTTTTGGCATGCTAAAGTCACGTTTCCGGTGACTTGACATCACAGGTGGCAGATTGTTGTACAGCCCGGAAATAGTGTGCAAGATAATCATAGCATGTTGTGTGTCGCACAATATATGTGTACGCACCAATGCCCCATGGATTCAAGTGCCAGATGCACCGGACGATGCTGAGGATGATGAAGAAGATGAGGCTGGTGCAGCACACCCCACAGTTTCTGCTGCAGGAACTGCCCGAAGGAACTGAATCATAAACAATTTCTTCACCTGAGCACCTCACAATGTGACAGTCCTTTGCCATTTATCTGTCCAAAATGCACCTAAGCACAGTTTGTGCAATAAATCCACACAACACACATGCCCTATGTGCATGTTTATCCTCTGCATAAGTACATCTCTCTGACAAGTGAAAGTCAAACATTTTGTGCTAAGAATAGTACAATTGTAATTTGATGGTGGGTATGTCTCATGTGTTGAGAGATGCTTTTCAGGGTGTCATTTGAGGTAAAATCTGAATCTTAGGGTGTCATTTGGGTTAAATTCTGAATTTTAGGGTGTCATTTGTGTCAAATTCTGAATTTTAGGGTATCATTTGGGGTCATTTATGAATTTTAGGGTGTCATTTGGGGTAAATTATGACTTTTTGGGTGTTATTTGGGGTCATTTATGAATTTTAGGGTGTCATTTAGGGTAAATTCTGAATTTTTGGGTGTCATTTGGGGTCATTTATGAATTTTTGGGTGTCATTTGGGGTAAAATAAGAATTTTAGGGTGTAATTTGGGTTCTGAAATGAAATTACATCTAAGACTGTTCATCTGTGTAACAACTTGCATGTAGCGTGCAAAATCTGGCCGCATTTACGTTAGTGCGATGTTTTTTTCATACCCGCGATGGAAAATCTGTCGCTAGACACATTGAACCATACGAAATATTAGCCCTAAGCCAATTTGCGGGCAGAATCTCACCGCAAAGTCAAAAAACGGGCCTCAAACACACAGGAAGTGATGTCTGCCTGCTTCCTGTTTTCTCTAGGAGTGCTGTGCACTTTCACTTTCTCTTTTGAGCACATTGCTGGTGATTGTGGAGAGTGTTGGAGGTGTTTGGTGGTGTGTGCTGCAGATTTGTGATAGAGAGAGTGTTGCTGTGTCCTGTGTCCTGTTGATAGTGTCTCCATGAAGTGTTGTGTACTTGTTTTTTGTCTCTTGTCCTCAATCTTGTCGGGTGTTTGCCTAAGGGGTAGTTTAAATAATTAGTACTTGTTGGGGCACATATTGGGCATTTTCTTTTCTTAGTAGTGGGTTTAGGTGTGTGCTGGGAGATGGTGGGTGTGGGTAGGGAGGGCAGGATGTCAGAGGGGGCATTGGGGGGCTTCCTCTGGCTGGTGAAATTTAACCTGCCCTTGATGGTGGAGAGTGGGGGTCGTATCCTTTCAGGATATCCCATCCATGTGCGGAAGGTCAGGTGGGAGCGTGTGAGGTCACAGATGCAGCGTGTCTTTGGGGTCGACAGGACTGTGCGCCAATGGAAGCACCGCTGGCAGGATTGCGTGGGTGGTGAGGGTGACCTGTTGGACCACCTGGGAGTCATCATTGGCCTACAGTGTGATAAGTTCAACCTCTACATTCATATATGAACACTCTTATGAATAGCCAAAAATGCTGTGTGGGACACACTGGGGCCCATGTGCAAAAATGTGGCAGAGTGAGGCGTGAGACGTCATGCCTTCACACATAATGTTGCCACATCAGAAACACAACGCTGCATCACTTTGATAAGCATAGGGTGCAGATTTGTGTTTCCCACTGCGTAGGCGCAACACTTAGCACTGTAGTGCCAACGCTGGCACCCTTGCACCATACTGCGTGCAGGGCAAAGGTTGTTCATGTACAGGAGGGTGACTGTACATAAACAATCCTAGGCATTGTTTCTGGGACCTGTGTGCTGCACAAAAGGAAGAGTACAAATGCTTTCCTCCTTGTTTAGCTAAGTTAGGTATGCTGCCCTTGTACATAGGCTCCGTGTGACAATGGGTGAGATAGGAACAATAGTTCAAAGGAAATAGGACATCTCCAGTGTCATACACCACCATTTGTGAAACTGCCATGTGCGATCAGCATCGATGCAATTGTACACAGAGCATGTATAACCTCATGTTGCGTGTAGTAATGGGGACTTGTGAAAGTGTCACACAACAAAGTGTCTGTGCAAGTTTGCTTGCATTATTGTCTGGTTTGGCACAACTCAGCATTCACAGATCTTGTGTGAATGGCAGGCAAACTAGACCCAATCATGTAGGCAACATGAACTGCAACAGTAGCTCTGCATTTGTCTTCCAGATGTAACTTCGCACATCCCCAGTCAGTGATACACATGCAAGTCAAATCTATGGGTTCTGTCACAACAGCACATGCATGTGGATTATAGAGCGGACAGATAGGAGAGGAGACATGTGAGTGGTGTTGCTGATGAGTATAAGCAGACGTGGAATGCATGTACATCCTTGACTGAGATGACTGTGCAAGTGGGCCCGATCATGCACAAGGAGGCAGTGGTTATCAGGCCATGCGTGCTTAGACACAGGTCGGCACAGTAATATTGTAGGTATGCTGCATACCAGCTTCACAGAAGTTGCAGTGCGTAGCTTTGACCCAAGCATATCAATGGCACGTTCCCCAAACAGCTAGCAAAGATGGCCCTATGAATCTCATTGGCATGTTTGGCGACTGCAATGGTGTTGTCAAGCTGTCTCCTTGGGGTCATTCCCTGATAGACTCAGGCTCAATTGTACAAGCCCCTGTGTCCGAATTTGTGACATTACTCCGCATGCATATACCCTGCATGCTTTGGCTATGCATTTATTGCTGTGCCATATATTTTACAATGCAGGGCTCTGCCACGCTATTTGTTAAAACGCATTAGCCATTACAACACAATAACCATTATGAGTCCAGGGGGCCATTACTATGGGGAATGCATTGTAACAGTTTGCGTTGTAAAGGCCTGCGTAGTTAAATTGTCAACGGAGTGATAATAGCGGATATAAGACATGCATAATTGACAAATCTGAGGAAACAATGTTTCCCCCTCTCGCCAGCAACGCGTCAGCTATTGTGAAGTTGTGGTGGAGAGAGGGCCCGCACCTCATGTACAAGTCAGTGTTCAGCCACCTAACATGTTTCCATGTGTGCTGCATTATGCAGCACAGATGAAAGTGTGAGTAGGGCTGTTCCAGGATTGCTCATGTGCAGGTAGGGTAACCCTCCTACACATTAATAAGCCTCCCCTGCACACAGACACCCTTGCACTCTTGTGCAAGAGTGCCTGTGTTTGCACTGACTTGATGAACTTCACGCCGTCGCTGGGTGACACGCAGGGCTGCACATGATCATTGTACATATGATGCAGCACTGTATTACAGGAGAGGATGAGGGAGGTGCTACACACGGAGGGCTAATGCCTCCCTCCGACGAATCATCCTTGTACATGTCACCTTCAGTCAGGGTATGTCATAGCATCATCATTTGACACTGACAGTCTCATTTGGTTGTGACAGTACATGTCCCATGCCATGCACTGTCATGTCAGTCTCCCCAGCATGTAGTAACTGATCCTGGAGTCAATATTTCATTGTCCAGGTCACTCTCTGACTTCACAATGTTACGCTAGAGTGTAGGCTCCCATGTTTCACTGACCTTGTGTTTCTGAGTTAAATGGAGAACATCGACAGGACTAACATTTTGTCATTGCTCTTATTTTACAGACAACATGTCGCCAGAGTCGTCCCATGCCTTCCAGGTGAGGAAGGACCGGTACCTCCACATCAGAAAGGTCGCTAAGGGGTACTGCAACATGGCACAGAGGTACCAGGAAGACCGGGCAGCTGGGAGTTGGAAGTCGGTGCCCGAGGTTGTAACACATGGCTCAATAGTGGAAGTGATGCAGTTTGTACCACATTGTAGTCAATGTTGATTAGCTCAGATTTATGTGTCTGTGCACTGCATTATGGGAGAGTCACCCCTGCAGCTTAGGTTTTACTGCCCCTTATCCCTTTCAGCCAGTGAGCCTTTCACTTATGTGCTTTTACAATGATGAGATGTTGCAAGCTGGAGTAAATATGGGTCTTGATCAGAGTTGGGACACTTGTGCATTGTTTGGCAGAAGTCTTCTTTACATCAGGGGTTGTATGTACAAGAGGAAGTGTCAGAGTGTGACCTGCTCCTTTAAGGATGAACTCCACACTCAGCCACTTCAGTGACCATGGCCTGCACCATGTTAAAATGTTTAGGGTGCAGGCATGCAATTCATCATGCACTGTCACTTGCCTTGTCAGTGTGGCTCACAGACAGTCAGGTTTTCTGGGTAGTGCACATGTGCATGCGTTTGGTGCGAGAATGGTTATGTGTGATGAGGGAACCCATTAGGCATATTGGCAATGATGGGCTAATAGCTGTTTCCATGTGTGATGCATAATGCAGTACACATGTACATCCAGGTAGCTTTGGCTCTTGTGATTTCTCTTGTGTGCATGTCGTCAGTCATGGTTTTCCTTGCATGCATTGCTTACTGCCCTCCTGTTGGCTTACCCATTGTAAGTATGGTGCAGCGTGAGTTTCTATTGTTGTTGCAGGCTGAACAGACAGTGACAACACCCATTCCCTTCAACATTGGCCCCACGTGTGGTGTATAAGTGGTCCTGGATTTGATGGATGTGGATTTCCTAAGGCGTACTAGTAGTGCTCAGGCCCTATCTCCGCCACCCTCCCAACAGATGCTAATGGCAGGGTGATGTGTGTTTGGGTATTTGCCACGCAGATGGTCACATGGATGATAAATGCTATCCCACATGCTCATTGTATTACATCACATTTTGAGTCAAGTCTGCAGTTTGTGGGCATTGTGGGATATGCAGCTTTTAGCCAGTAGGCTACATGATCACTTTGTTGTGACAATGCATGTATTTATGGTATGCAGACTTACTAGATGCTTTCTCACTTGGTGTACACAGGACTGCATCTCATGTACAAGCAAGCGTGCACATTGACTGGAGATGCGGCAGGATGTCTACATGGCCCCCTTGCCTCAACACCACGCATATGCAAATCGTCTGCACAGGGCCGCATATCTCTGACACCAAAATGAGGATGCACTGTGTATGTGACTGATCATGTGCATGAGTGGGCATGCCGCCACCAATGTCAGCACACATGCACCCTTGTGCACGTGTGTCTGAGTTGTGTGCAAGTTTGTGTATGTGCAGTATTGTCCCCCTCGATGCACATGCACATTCTTGCACATGACTCAGACATACGGGAACATGCATATGCGTGGTGTTGAGGCAAGGGGGCCATTTTGACACCCTGCCGCATCTCCAATCAATGTGGCCCTTTGCTCTTTCATGTAGCCCTTATTTTGTGGTCTGATATGATTCTTGGACTAGATTTGGATGACTTTTCTGTGCACATTTCAAGGTCTGTGTGCCCACCAATATGTGTCTTGCAATGTATTGGTTGAGTAGGGTGATATGTGTCTATGCCACCAGGGACAAGGGTATCCCGGACATGATCTGCAGTCATTGTGGGTGTGCACTGCGATACATTTATTTGTGCATGAGTCCCATTGGGCCCATCCACCCCCGTCCCCCCAGTCCCTGGTTGTTACTCACCCTGTTGCTGTTGTGTCTGGTCATTTTGAGCAGTATCCTGTCCCGGAATTCCAACCACCGTCTCCTCGCTGATGACTGCGGACACCTGTTCCTCCAACGCATCCAGCTCCTCCTGTGGCGCTGGACTCCCACCTCCAGTCTGCATTGCTGCTTTCAGATTGGCTGCAAGTTTCTGCTTGGTCTTGCGCTTAGCATCATGCCAGCGCTTCTTGCAGTTGTCCACTGTCCTCCTCGCTTCTCCAACAGCATTCACCTTGGCTGTGATGGACTGCCATATTGCATTTTTTGTTCCCAATGACACTGTGGAGCTGACAAAAAGTTGTTGTTGTTTTTCTGTCACCTCCGCAATCAGGACCTGGTTTTCCTGCTGACTGAACCGGGTCTTCCTCTTCCTCTTCTCCTTGCCCTTCCCCTGGGTCTCTGGCTGGTCCTCCTGGGTGTTTGGGGGGTTGTTGTTGGCTTCAGTACTGGGTCCAGCTTCCTCCATGGTTCTTCTCTAATTCTTCCCGTTTTTTTTTGTGTTTGGGCTGCATAGCGGGCGTTTTATAGTGGTTTTTCCCGCCTGACGTGAGAAAAAGTGGACTGACGCTAATTTGCGTGCCGTTTCTGGCCGCTAATTGGCCCATCGCCACTTTTTTCACGTTAGCGTGAGGATTTTTATCGCCGTGCCGCTATTCTTAACGCCGGACAGTTCAACCGGTAAGGGAAACTATGGCCGCTAACACAGCGATAGTTTTCCGCGGTACACGGCGATAAAAAAACGCAAGCTAACTGAGGTTAGCGATAAATATCGCCAATCCTTGTACATATGCCCCTAAGTCTGCCTCTGGTCACCCAAGGACTTCCGAAAAACTTCAGTGACTTAACAGAATCTCTTCCTTAGAGTCTGGCCTGGGTACAGTTGAATGGAAGGCAGGTCTTGGGCAGAAGCAAAATGAAAATAACACTCAAAGGTACCAAAGGATGAAGAGGGGTGACCGAAATCGCCGCTTTGATTAAATGCATGCATTTTGATTTATGATTAAATGAGACTGTATCTCGTTATGATCTAAAAATGTAGATGGAAAATACACATTACCTTATTTCAACACAATTTCATTATACAAACAATATCTCGAAATTTTACTGATAGGCAATACAAAATTTGCATTTTTTAGAGGCAATATTTTAAAAATTGCATTTGATAAAAATAATAATAATAATAGCGAGTCTCCGTGAGAATGCTACACCTTGGCAAGCGATTGTTTTCACCCTCACACATTTGTGCAAAGTTAAATAAACAGGACACCATAACGCCTTCGAAACTAAAGTCGTAGACCTTCATAATATTGTTTTTCCTACCAGCATTGAAATGGACGACGTTTAATAAACAAAGGGTCGTCTTTGTTTTACTTCAGCATTTATTTGTATTTTAATTAAATTCTACTCTAGAACTGCCCTGCAGTGAAACCTTAAAGCAATTGGCTTATCTAACAAAACAAACTTCCCTCTGGTTTTGTTCAACTGCAGTTCCGCACTGAAGGGGGTTATTACATCTTTTTTGCATGCTACCTCATGAAATAATTGCTAAGCGCAATATGGTTATTGCCCATAAAGCAGGTTTCTGTCTTTATTATTTGTGGTCTCATTCTGCACTGTAGTTACCGCAGGTGACATCAGAGGACAGGGAACTATGGGGCATATGTACAAGCCCCTATCGCCACGGGCACGTCACTTTTTGTGACTTTCCTGTGTCGATAGGGGCCTTGTCTTATGTACAAGGCAGCGTTAGGCCACTTAACGTGGCTTAACGCTGCCTTGTACATAAGGCACCCTTTCACGCTATGTTTAGCGTGAAAGGGGCGTGCAGTGGGTGTTGTGGTGGGCGTTCCACCGTAGCACCCATTGTATTTGATGCTGCCCCCTATGTACAAGGGTGGCGTACATAGGAGGCAGCGCCAAAATTAAGACCAGGAAAACCCTGGTCTTAAGGTGGCGAAACGAGGAGAAATTCATTATTTCTCCTCGTTTTTGCTTTTTCCATGTGTGCTACCTTGTGCAGCACACATGGAAAAAGCAAAATTCCATGGTTTGTTTATGTACAGGAAGGTGTCCCTTCCTGTACATAAACAACCCTTTTAAAAATGCCATTTTGTAACTTTCATGTGTGCTGCATGAAGCAGCACACATGAAAGTTACAAATAGCATTTTAGATTGTTTATGTGCAGGAAGGGACACCTTCCTACACATAACCAATCCTCCCCTGCACACAGACACCCTTGCACTCTGGTGCAAGGGTGCCTGCGTTGGCGCTAAGTTGTGAAACTTAGCGCCATCGCAGGAGTAACGCAAGGCTGCACCACATTCTTGTAAATATGGTGCAGCCTTGCGTTCGAGGTGGCGGAGCGTGTCGTTAAGCCCAGGAGGCTAACGACACGCTCCGCCACTTCGTCGTACATATGACCCTATATTCTTGCAAACTGATTAGTTTATAATAATCGTATAATGTGTTCTTGAGTGTTTCTCTCACTAAAATAAGCCCCCTTGTGTATGTTGGTGCCGACAGACCCATTCACAAACATTGCCACACGAACATGTTTTATCTTAATAAAAGGCATACAGACAGATGACCACATCTTAACACATCATTTTTTCTGTGTGATATTTTAATACATCGAAATACCACTTTCAGTAATGATTCAGCTACACAGTTTGTCCGCTTACAATGTCTCAGTTTATTTTTCGATTATTCAATCCCCTGCAGTTGCCACAGTAAAACTCGAAAGAGATGTTATTTCGCTTAAAAGAAAATACACGATTGTTTGATAAAGCATGACTTTTTTTCCTTTTTCTTTCTCCAAACCTTTTGTTCCTCTCAGTGTTAATCTAGACCTGTGGCTGTATGTGACTGCGGATGAACGACGACCGTGCATGATCAATGGCACTTGAGCAGGCTCCATAAGACGACTGAGGTGACACAGTGGGCGAAAACCCGTGGGCAGGAGCAGCAGCACCGACTGCCAGCGCTAAAGCTTTTGCAAACTTCCACCCGTGAACTTTGGGGCTTCATCACTTGAGTTTGTCTCCTTGCTACAGTATGTATGCACGTGCATCTTGAACGAATGCAGTGTGAACCGTTTGTAAGTTACAAGCAGAGGCGCAACTAGAGTCAAATTTCAGGAGGGGCTAATAAAAATTTCGGGGGTGGCTAATTTTTCCAGCAATCGGCAGAGTGAAGATGCAGGGGCTCTAAGAAGGGGTGAAAGAACAACAAAGCCTCGTTAACAAGTAAATGGTCTTTTAAAGACCTGTGAAGTACTCGGGTGCGGCTGCAGTAAGACGGACGCCAGACCACAACAGCTCAAAAACTGTCTGTGTGTGTGCCGGGGAAGCTGTCTCAGCCCGGGCTGACACAAACGACGGTGGAGGGGAGGATGGGGGGGGGTGAGGGGGTGGGAGGGACTGTTCATTGTGTTTTATGGCCCACTGAAGTAATGTTCTGAGTTCTTTAGCCATACCAATTAACTAACAATCTACTTAGTTCCGGACTCCAAGCCCTTTATCCTCATCCTCTTCCCAAAACCTATGTATTGTCACCCTTTGCATCCCTGTCAGGGCACAGCATTCGTTAATGCTGTGAAGGAATCCATTTTCTTATGTCCTTTATTAATGATTCCAGAGGCACGGTCCATTGTGTTTTCTGAGAAATTTGGGGAGAGTTGCAAATTCATATATCAAGAGTGTTTTTGCCATTTTTGTCATGGGAAGAAACCACGCTTCCCATGACAAACCCAGTTGCCTAACACAGAGTGGCAGCAACAGTTGTAATTACGCTCAATATTTGAAGAATATGTGATGAGATTAAACCCTGTGCAATGAAACTAACATAAACTTTGCACAATTGAAATGCATTCTTTTTTCATTCTTTTTTTGTCCTCATGTCACCGTCCGCACTACTTCCAGTTTCATGATGGCTACCAGTCATTCTTCAGAGAGGCTATTAACCGATGTCAATCATAGAAACAGCTTTGGGTAGGCTGTCCAGTAGTGCCTCATTCAGATGTAATCATTGAACACTTTGCCATGTTTCGAAGTCTTTCCAAGTCTTCTAGGATCACATGCCATATCAAGTTGGCTCACATGGATAGCAACTAAAGGGGTGCGGGGGGGTAACAACAAGCCATTTCTTGCAGATTCCACAACTGGCTGTTAGAGTTAAAATAAAAATGAATCTACACTGGCCTTTAGTGAATGCTGCAGAAATTAAGGGATCCACTCCCATTAAAATTCGAGTGTCGTTTACCTTAATTTCTTGTCTTGTAATCTCGTTCAAGATTTTACTTAGACCTTCCCAGTATGTCTTCAAACTCGGGCACTCATTAAACATGCGTCTACCATTTGCCTCTGATTGGTGACTTTCTTACACCTTGGTTGATTTATCTGGAACTTGGTCAATCTCTTGGGAGTCCAATGTAACCTGTGGATAGTAAAAATATGATTCTTCTTCAAGGAGGCAGCTTTAACTGTGGAATAAAGTAGCTTTATAGATACTTTTCAAATTTCTTCCTTCGCCATTTCTGGCAAGTCATCTTTCCAGACTTGGTGTGGGTCTGCCAGGTGTTTCTCGTCCACCTTGATGAACTCCCAGTACCAGTAGGCACCCTTTTTCCATAATCTGGGCTTATTCACTAGTATCCCGTCATAATCCCCATCATCGTCATCACTCAATTCCTGAGTCACCCACCATGAGTTCAACTGGAGGTACTTAAATCTTGACAGCATCCCTGCCATTACACCCAGTATTTCATCCCATCCGATCAGCCTGCCTTCCTTCCCCAAGTCCCCCCAGCTATCAAACCCCACTTGCCTAAGCGGGTAACTAAGTTTATCTATTAGGCAGCAGATTGGGGTTCCTTGAGAGTCCCATATTGGTGCAGACAGCTCATGGTAGGGAATACAAAGGAGTTTCCTCACGTTGCACCATAGTTTTAAGGCAGCAAGCAGGACCTTGAAGCTCACTCATTTAAAGAATTTGGGAGTCCCAAACTTATATATTAATTTTTCCTTGCCTTAGAGCCCCAGTATTGCAGAGTAGACTTGGCCGATGTATGACTCGTCTAGTTTCACAAGCGGCATCCTAACATTTTTAAATTTGGAAATGTATTTTAATGAGCATGCGCCACTTTGTATGGAAAGCACATACATAGAAACATAGTATGTGTTAGACCTGGCATTTCCAGCGGGTTTATCCCCAGACTTTTTGCTTTTTAGCCTCCTGTTTTGGACCCTGGTTTTGTTGGTTTCATGACTCTAGGCACTTTACCACTGCTGATCAGTGCTAAAGTGCATATGCTCTCCCAGTAAATTGTGTTTATGGATTGGCAATTCCATGATTGGCATATTTGATTTACTGGTAAATCCCTAGTACATTGCAATGTGTGTGCCCAGGGCCTGTAAATAAAATGCTGCTAGTGGGCCTGCAGCACTGATTGTGTCACCCACATGAGCAGCCTGTAACTGTAACTCAGACCTGCCACTGCAGTGTCTGTGTGCAGTTTGGTACTGCCATGTCGACCTAGCATGTGCACCCACTTGTCAGGCCCTAACCTTCCCTTTCCTTACATGTGAGTTACCCCTAAGGTAGGCCCAAGATACCCCTGTGGGCAGGGTGCAGTGTATGTGAAAGGTAGGACATGCCCTGATGTGCGTTGCATGTCCTGATTGGGAAATACTGCCAATTTCGTTTTTTCACTATTGAAAGGCTATCTGTCTCATAGGATAGAATGGGAGTTTATTTATAACATCTTATAAAAATAACTTCCCATTCGGACAAGATAGAAAGTTGGAGTTTAGTGTGCCTGAACTCAGAATATAAAAATGCATCTTTTAGTAAAGATGATCTTTATATTGTATGTTTGAAAATACCACTTTTAGAAAGTGGGTATTTTCTTGCTTAGCCATCCTGTGTGCCTCTGCTGGTTTGTGGATTGACTGTCTGGCCTTTGAATGGCAGGGGCTGGGGATGTGCATTCTCTCAGACGGCCACCGGGGTTGGGGGGGTTGATGTGTGTCCTGCCTTTTCTGGATGAGTCAGGGCTGGGCTGAATAGACCTGGGATGCATTTAGAGTAGGGGGAGAAGATTTCTTTCACATCTGAATGGACCTGGTCTGCCTAGGACAATGCTGTCTCCACCTCCTGCCGGGCAGCTGCAGCAGAGAGGACAGAACTGGTTTTGGCTGGGCAAAGAGCTTCTCTGCCACCAGAGAACAAAGGAATTTGTGCTATAAAAAGTGAGGCCCAGAACCCTGAACTTTAGATTACGTCTGGGATTCAAGAGGAACCTTTGCCAAGGAGAAGAGCTTGAGAAACTGAGGAGAAGTACTGCCCCTTTGCTGTGTGCTGTCTGGGGTTGGCCTGCAGTGGCTGTTTCTGCCAAGGAAAGGACAAGGACTTTGCTGTGTGCTGTGTACCCTGCTTGAAGATCTCCAAGGGCTTGAAGTAGAGCTTGCCTCCTGTTCTGAAGACTCAGGGACACAAAGACTTCACCCCCAGCTCCCCTGAACTTCCTTGCTGGGAGTTCTGACCTGCCAAGAGGTGCCTGATGCTGTTCTGGGCCTCTGGAGGTTGTTCCTGTTGTTGGGAGCTGGAAAAGCGATGCAACTACGAGAAGCACAACGCATCCACACCTGTTTCCGAGGCATCGCCGAAGAAACTGACGCAGCGCCTGCCCGCTGCTGGAGAAATCGCTGCACGCTGCACCGAGTGCACCAATCTACAGAGTCCGAGATCCCTGCACCGATTCCGACGCAGGCCCTGCTGTGCGGCTGCAACAACCAATGCATCGTGGGACCGCGACTGGAGAAACCAACGCAGCGCTGTTGCCACAGCAGCGAGAACCACCGCATCCTCGATCCTCAAGCATCGCACCGGGGCGCTAAGTCTACATCAACTCTGGGGCCGCAGTGAGAAACCGACGCATCACCTCCCCTTCAGTAAGAAACCGAAGCATCACCTCCCCTTCAGTAAGGAACTGACGCATCACCTCGCCTGCATGGCAGTAAGGAACCGACGCATCACCTCCCCTGGAGTAAGGAACCGACGCATCACCTTCCCTGCGTGTAAGGAACCAACGCATCACCTTCCCTGTGACTGTTTTTGTTTATGATTTTGACGCATCCAAGGTACTTTGTGTTGAAAGTGTTGCATCTATAGTTTGCTTTGGACAGAACTGTTTCTACCTTTTAAAAGTCATATTTTTATTACTGTATTGTGGATTTTTGTCGTTTTGGTCTTGTTTGGCTTAGATAAAGATTACTTATTTTTCTAAACTAGTGTGGTGTCCATTTGTAGTGTTTTCACTGTATTACTGTATGTGTGCACAAATGCTTTACACACTGCCTTTTAGATAAGCCTGTCTGTTCGTGCCAAGCTACCAAGGGGGTGAGCAGGGGTTATTTTAGAAGTGTATCCCCCTTACCCTGACTAGAAAGAAGAGTCCCTACTTGGATAAAGGTGCAAACCATTGCCAACCAGAGACCCCCATTTCTAACAGTATGATACAATATTTTACTATTCAACAGAAACATAGTACAGCTTTTTATTGTTGAGAAGTCCTTTTTGCAGTAAAGTTGTTGAGCGTGGTAATTTTCCAGTAAGAAGCCCCTCCAACAGCAATTGGCAAATCAGATTATAAGCATTCATCCTGGCATCACCCAAGGCCTATTACACGCCCCATCCCAAAGGTAAAAAAAACACACATAAACAACAAAAAAGGGCAAATGCTCCAACACCTCACAAGAGGTGACATTTTTAACAGTACTAACAATCCGAAACCGCCTGCTTAATCACAGCCTTTATCTAAATCATGCACTGACACCTTAATCGATGGCTGGAGAGTAACAGGAGGCAAGGTTGAAGGCAAACGGTGTATAAAGGAAATGAAGAAAAGCAGTGTTTCTGAAACTATAGATGTAGTCAAGAATCACACTAGTGGAGAAGAAAAATCTAGGGAACCTAACACATCAAAAAGGGTGTTAGGTGCACTGTCCAAGAAAGGTGTAGAGGGAGTCAAGGAGAGGGAAAGAAATAAGTGTTACTGCTGTGGTAATTATAGTCATTTAGCTAACAGTCCCTTTTGTCCCGCTAGGTCAATTGTTTGCAGGAAGTGCAATAAAAGAGGTCATTATGCACGTATCTGTAAGAATGTGTAAATGTATTATAAACAAATTCATGTGGTTAGGAGGTGGTAACGGATGCGAATAAATTTGTGTTTCAGATCAAGGCGGGTGGAGTAGAAGCTGTTAATGACTATCCCACTTGTGAAATATTCTTGGATGCGATAGGAGTGGCGGTGTATGCGGATACATGTTCACTGTATACCATTATTAATCATAAAGTGTTTGTGGATAAATGGAGAAAAAAAAGGTTACACACTCGATAATGCTGACATCAAACCTGGGGGGTACAATCAGGATCCCATACCCCTGATGGGAATGCTTGATATGCACATTGCTTTCAAAGACCGTACAACTCAAGGTATTGTTTAAGTTGCAGAAAGGGGTTCCAACTTACTGGGCTGGAAACACCAAAAGGACCTAGGCATTAAATTAGACCCTAATAGCAGGGAACCTGTTATGGCCATAGAGCTGGAGCATCGTAATGATGGCATAATCAAGGAGTTCCCAGAGGTTTTCACAGAGAAATTGCGCCACTTAAGGAATTTCCAACATAGGATAATATTAAAGGAAAATGCGGCACCGGTGGTGGACAAGGTTCGTCCTATGCCTAATCTTATGCGTGAAGCTTTGAAATTGGAATTAGACAAATTGATGGAGCAAGAGGTAACTGAACCTATTGAGAGCTCTTTCTGGTTAGCTTCCATCATGGTTGCCCAAAAGAGTGGAGTTTAAGGGATTCACCTTTGCATTGGTTTGAGAGACTTGAACCACAACATCTGGGTTAACAGGTTTCCCTTACCAAAAATAAATGATATGATCAGTATGATTGGGAAAGTGAGTTTCTTCAGTGTGATTGACCTCTCTTCAGCTTATCACCAAATTGAACCTCATCCAGAGTCTAAATACCTAACTTACTTCATTATTCCTTTTGATGCATTCAGGTTCCACAGAATGCCGTTTGGTCTGGCATCTGCGGTGGCTGTATTCCAGAGGGTGATGCACCAATTATTGAAGGACACTAACAATGTACTTTATTTTCAGGATGATTTGTTAATCTTTGGAGAATCTATGCATGACCATAACACTACCCTGAGGAACATTCTAGTGACTCTTAGAGATGCTGGCCTAACTATCAAACTAGATAAATGCAGGTTTTGTGTGGAATCTGTTGATTATCTTGGCCATCATATTTCCAAAGATGGAATTAAGCCTGAACTAGAACTAGTGGTGGCAGTTAAGGAAGCACCACCTCCCACGACCAAAGAGGAAGTCAAATCTTTCATGGGTTTGGTAGAATATATGGCCAAGTTTGTGGAGAATTTTGCCAGTTACACTGCACCCCTGAGACTCTTATTGAAGAAAGGAGCTCATTTTGAGTGGGATGGTCCTTGTGACCAAGCATTTGAAGATATAAAACAAGCTATAATTGGAGCACCATCCTTGGGTAGCTTTGACACCACACGTAAAATCTTTCAATACACGGATGCCAGTCCTAAGGGGTTGGGTGCATCTCTAGTACAAGTTGTGGAGGGCAAGGAGAGGAGTGTGCCGTTCGCTTCAAGAGTCCTAAAGGATGCTGATGCTAACTATTTCACCATTGAAAGGGAAGCATTAGCTTGCTTTAGGGCTGTTACTCACTTCAAATTCTTTTTCTGGGGCCTCCCTTTTAGGTTAAACACCCCTAATGTACATCTTCACAACCAAAGGGAGAGAGCAGTCTACACCTCATATAGCAAAGTGGTTCCTGGGGTTAGAAGGTTATAACTTCAAGATTGACTTTGTTCCATATAACAGGAATTCTGTTGCCGAATGCCTCTCTCGGGTACCTAGGAAAGGGAACACAATAGTGAGTGGTAGTGGTAAGGTTGAGAGTAGCACTGATGAACCTATCTTGACAGTGACCAGCCCTGGCATCTCCAAGGAGTATTGGATTGAGTGTTCAGGAAAAGATGCAATACTTACTGCCTTAAAGGACAAGATTGTTCAAGGGTGGCCAACAAAACCCAATGGTCTACATGAGGATATCTGCAGTTATTTGGAGGTGAGACATGAATTGTATATTCACAAGGACATGGTTATGAGAGGTGAGAAGACTGTTCCTCCGGGGGATCTCTGGGAGAGAATTGTGGACCTAGCACACGAAGGGCATTTGGGGCACAGTATTACCAAATCCAAGGTCAGGGCTACGTACTAGTTCCTTGTTATGGACAGTCTTGTAGAGGACAGGGTCAAGGAATGCCTGACGTGCTCCATTAGTGATAAAAGCAAGCATGCAAGGAAGGCACTCTTGTAAAAGTACCGTCTAAACCATGGGACAAATTAGGACTAGACATAATGGGCCCTCTCAATTGTTCCAAGTGGTCAGGCAAGTTCATTATCGTGTTAGTGGAGTTCTACTCCCATTGGATTGTTGTGAGAGTGGTCAATCGTATTACTACCCGCGACATGATTGATTTCCTGTCAGACACTTTCCTGACAGAAGGTATACCCAGTTCCATCATAACATATAAGGAGGTTCAATTCACTTCAGTTGAAAATAATGATTTTTTAAAAGATTTATCTACTGTGCACCTAAAAACTGCCCTGTATTGTCCCAAAGCAAATGGGCTGGTGGAAAGAGTGAACTGCATGTTAAAGGAGTGTATTCAATCAGCTCAAATCTTTGGGATATCTGTAGAGATTGCCATTAAAAAGTTGCTGTGGTCTTATGCTGCTCCCAACTCTGTTACAGGAGTTTCGCCCTTCTTGATGCTTACAGGTAGACTACCTGGTACTAAAATGTTTCCCAATTGGATTGGGGGGGGGGGGAAACGAGATGGGTCCATCAAGGAATTGTGAGTGAGTGTATCAAGGACCATCAAAATGTCTACCAAAGGAAATATGACAGCAAACAAGGGTTGAAATATGGAAGATGCAAGGTGGGAGATTGGGTGGTGGTCAGAGCTCCTGACTCTAAGAAGAGTGGTATAAGTACATTTTCCAAGCTACTTAGAGTAACTAAAGTCAACACTAATGTGGTGACACTTGAGGATCGTAGAGTGTGGAGTATGGACAAAAATCACAAAGTACAGTGCTCTCATTACAGTGTCAAAATCTTGTGTTGAAATGCCAGTGTCTACCTCACAGGAGCAGCCTGAATCGGCACGTAGTTCACATTTTCTTCAAGCTCCGGGGTGGCACAAAGATGATGTTTTCCAATGAATGTCACACAGAGGAAAAGGGAAAAAAAGAAAAAGGAAAAGAGAAATATGTAATGTGTTTGATTCAGTAACTCCTGTGTTCTTCTGTAAATAATTATAGGAAGGAGATGTGTTGCAATCTTTATTTTATTCTTCTGTCCTTTTAGTGTAACTTTTCTTATACACAATTCTCCCTTTACCTTGGCAGTGTTTATTTATGAAATACCCCTTGGTCTCTTCCTTGTTCCCCTCCTAGTGCTCTTGGAACCTTCCTTTGTCCTGGTCCTGTGGGTTGACAGTTCAAATGTCACTGCAAGTGGAGGTTGTGCAGAAGGAACTTAATAAAGAACTCTTCATTACGCGTGCCTCATTGGCTTATTATAACACTGGCTCATTGCTCTGCTTAATCTCCTACCCCATCAGTCCGTTTTGTAATTCATTGATTTGTCTTCTTAGTAAAATGTCTTATTCTTCACACAGTTCTACCTATCTGCTATCTCTTATTTGGTTTTCATTCCCCTTTGGCTTTAGTTTTCTTTCTGGTGTTTGCATATAATCAGGTAGTCTATCTATTTGTCTTCTATTTTTCAGTTTTATTCCCCCATTTTTCCTACACTGTGGATGTGAGATTCACATTTCCCAGCCCTCTTCTCCATGTGCAGCATCCCATTTTTAGGTTTCGCCTGCACAGCGCTTGCTCTGTGCTTGTGAAATCTATCGTATTTAATATATCTTAAAAGGGACTTACATCCCGCTTTCACTTCTGAGTGTTTTTTTAATTTATTTTTATTTTATAGAGTTTTATATAGCGCAAACTTGACGCGAATCGGGTATCAGAGTGCTTTACATAGCACCAGTTGCATTACATGAGGACACATTCATTTTTTTGTTAGGCATGGGGAGATTAAGTGATTTGCCCAGAATCACAGGATGGTTCATGTGCTTGCCAGTTTGCTTTCCTCAGTTACTATTGGTTGTAGGCTGTTCTCCTTTCTGTGTCTCTCTTATCAGTTTCCCATGGCCTAACTACTCATCCCCATCTGGGTTGGTGGTTCAAACTACTTTTTTTTGTTAACGCTTCATACCATTTACTTTCACAGGCAGCGTGTTACAGCTTGTTTCGTGCGCTTTTCTTTAAATATTTCTTATTCTAATGCCCGATTATTTGCTTTATTCTTAAACACTTTGAGTGCTTTTTTCCCTCAAGATTTATGGCTCCGATTCTATACTGTTTACTTTCACAGGCTGCGTGCAACCTATTTCCCACCAGCAACCCCCCCACCATACACACAGGAGGTGTGTATTTACAGCTTGCTTTGTGTGCTTTTCTTAAAATATTTCTTATTCCGATGCCCGATTATTTGCTTTTTCTTAACGCTTTGTGCAGTGCTTTAAATGGAAAAAAATAAGTGCAGGTACTCACCAAATTGAGATGTGGACTAGGGGGCGGGGTTTGGGGCGGGGCTATGGGGGCGGGGCTACTGGCAATGCTAAGGGACCCGGCCAGAGGCACACATTTAATTTGACTGAGATTCAATTGATGCGCAGATGTGCAGAATGATACTGAGATGCAAAACATACATTCACCTGAGCCACTCAAAGCAAATTTGCTTCTAATCTAGCCTGAGAACAATTTCATTAAGCTTCACTAAATAGGCCAACAATCTTCACAGCAGCTAAGTCTACTCACAAAACCCAGCAAAACGTGAGGAAAGCAGATTAAATCGGAGTAATTGTCCTATTACAGGGTCGCCCTTAGGCTGCAGTGTCTCTGCCTTCTCAGAAGAAAAGAGTGGGTGCCAAAAATAATATTGTTGGACTACAGCACTCAGCTTTCACCATCTCCGTGCAAGTCACAGGGGAATTTTGGGGACCAAAGAGATGCACCAGCTTGACCAAAATATCAAGGAAGCTTCTTGTACTGAAAAAGTTCACAAAAACGAAGTACAGAATTTAGGCCAATAAAATACTAGTTTAGAAAATCCAAAGGACTTTGGTTTAAAATTCTAGGTTCTTTCCTAGACCAGGTGGCCTTGTGAGTTCAAGAGCTTTAAGGTACAGACTGCCAACTCATGGTCTTAGAGAACATAGGATATTCCGTGGTCGGAGAAAAACAATTCACAAAGTGCTCTGTAGTAGGGTTTGATCATTATTGAGGTAAAGTGGTTAGTTTCTCTTTAACTAGAGCATTAGACCTTACGATCAATTACCCAACAAATAACAAAACATTTGCTTTAGGCAACACACTTGACACACAAATGAAGCAAACCTATTTGCTGGTTCACTCACAGAGAATTATTGCTGTACTTCTGAACACAACCTCTTTTCCCACAAAGCAAACTTCACTCTCTATGAGAAAGTTTTAATTTTAGCTCGGAGTATTTCTTACTGAAAAAGAAAAATGTTGCTTCTGGTTGTAATGCCCCCTGCACCCTTCACATCCAACGGGCATGACAAAGGACAATGTTTCAAATGTGCCACGTCTCTACGGGGACTTGCATTTTGGGAATTTCTCATCATAAGCTCTTTGTGGTTGATTCGATCTCGACGTGCTGGGCGAGCAGGAAATCCTGTTCAGAGTCACAGTGTAGCTAGCAGAAGGGGTGACAGAAATCTGCATCCTAGTGTGGGGGCCGCTCGCACATCAGTCCTGTCGATGACGTGTCTCCATCAGAGTTTAAGCACTATTCAATACATATTCAGATCAACTAGCAATTGTGCCTGCCAAAGGTTTTGCTTTTCCAAATTGAGTGAAATTTAGCATATGCAAAAAAGAAGCGCGACACAGCTGACGAGTTGGTCCGTTTTCGTGAAGCACTCTGATGGAGTGCTAATCTCCCCTCCTGCTGGCATAGCAGAATACGGCAGCATTTGTTTGGATATTGTTTGGCGGTAGTGGGGTCATCGTCAGAGGTGGTGGGAGCAGAGCTGCCCAGGGCGGCAGCGAGCTGGTCGTCGTAGATCTTATTCCAATTCCTGCACTGGAGCTGATGCGGGCATCTGTGTTGGATGTTGGATTTGAAGGTGAAGTGAACACAGCAGTGGTCCGTCCATGGGAGTTCGGAGGTGTGGCTGAAGGTGATGGAGTTCCCTGCTGTGAATACGGGGTCGAGGATGTGCCCATCTGAGTGCGTTGGTTCTGGTACTATCTGCTTGAGTCCTATGATGTGTAGGTTGTCCAGGAGGGATGTGGAGTTGGAGTCGTGGCGGTTGTCGAGGTGGAAGTTGAGGTCTCCTAGCAGCGTGATGTCGGTGGAGGTGATGGCGTGCGGTGTGATGATGTCAGTGATGGAGTCAGAGAAAGGAGCGTGGGGCCCAGGGGGTCTGTAGATATTGGTGCCTCGGAGGGTGGAGGACGGAGCTTCTTTGCTAACATCTCAATGCATATTACTGGTATATAGATTGATTCTATCATATTTGGGGGAGATTTTAACCTCACCCTACACCCCGGGACAGATACCGGGGATACACTGGCACTGGGCACAACACTAAGCCTTGCTCCACAAGAGAACTCGAGATCCTTTTGCACACACACCTTTTGGCCGATGCTTAGCGACATCAGCACCCAATGGTTCAGGGGTATTCATTTTAATCGGCGCCGCATGGCACCTGGTCCCGCATAGGTAGATGGTATATAACCCTGGACCTTTTGATCACCGTACAGGAGAGGGATCACTTGCCACGCACCTTGTCAGATCACTCACCAGTGTTATTGGTACTGGCCCTGCCCAGTGATGAGCGCCCTTCTATGTCTTGGCGCTTCCCATCTGATGCATTATTAGATGCTGTTTTTAAGAGTGAAGTGCAAGACGCAATCACAGAATATTTTCAGATAAATACTGGCTCTGTGCCCCACTACGCTCCCTTATGGGAGACTTTTAAGGTGTTCATTAGGTGCATAGCTAAGCAGGCTGGGTGCTGCGCACAATTCGCCAGGACCTGGATGCTACCGAACAGGAGCTGAAAGACTTAGATGCTGTGACGCTGGTGGGAGCCGCCCCCTCTCCGTTACATCAACGTGTGAAGCTCTTGGGAGAGTTTCAGGAATTAGCGTTGCGTGAGACCGCTTATCTGGGGAAATATGCGAGTGCCCGTGTGTATGGGGAAGGAGAGAGGCCGGGACACACTTTGGCCCGTCTGCTTGCCCCTCGACACCATATCACTTATATAACCCAGCTCCAGACAGCTGACGGCACCTGTGTTACAGGCGGTGCTGATATTCAATCTACCTTCTTGACATACTACACTCGGTTATACACCATGTGTTCCCCACCGACTGGGAATGCCCTTTCCGAATATCTAAATGAGGTAGCGATGGTGTGGATGGAAAAAGGACAGCAGCAATTCTTGGCATCGCCCATTGGTGCGGACAAGAATATTAAAGCCATTGACAGCCTGGATGGCTCGCGCGCTCCTTGCACAGACGGGCTCACCGGCGTGTTCTATAAAACTTATGAAACTCAATTAGTCCTGCATCTCCTAGAGGTCTACGCGGAGGCGCTGGACTTGGGTGCATTGCCCCCCACCATGCGGGAGGCGATTGTAACATTGCTTCTTAAACTGGGCAAGCCGCCTGATAGGTGTGCCTCATATAGGCCTCTATCGCTCTTAAACTAAGATTATCAAATATTAGCGAAGGTCCTTGCTACGCTGATATCAATGTTAATCAGCCAAATTATTTCCCCCCTTCCAGTCGGGCTTTATGCCAAATCGCTCGACCTCAGTAAATCTACGCACATTATTTGTGGTCATCAATCAAATATACCCC
Source organism: Calotriton arnoldi (assembly GCA_963921515.1). Lineage (NCBI taxonomy): Eukaryota > Metazoa > Chordata > Amphibia > Caudata > Salamandridae > Calotriton > Calotriton arnoldi. The sequence continues at coordinate 323,680 of CAWUFW010015562.1, forward strand.
GCTCTCCCCGCTGCGGCGATATTATTAGATGTGGAAAAAGCATTAGACTCTTTGGAGTGGGAGTTTCTTCAGGCGGCGCTCAGTAAATTGGAATTCCCCCAAAATTTCCGCTCTCTGGTCCGCCTTCTATATACGAACCCAGTCACGCAGCTTAGAATAAATGGGGCAATGTCAAATAAATTTGCATTATCACGTGGCACTAGGCGGGGCTGCCCCCTTTCACCACTGCTTTTTATCATAGCAATGGACCCATTGGTGCGGCATCTTCAGGAAGGGCATCTTTAGCCGGGGATAGGGTTCCTTCAAGGACCCCTCCTGGCGTCCTTATATGCAGACGATATTCTTCTATTCGTTCGAGAACCTGCTACAAATCTCTCTCTGATTATGCGGGAGGTGGTGCGGTTCGGCATCTTTTCCGGACTGGTCATCAACTGGAACAAATCTGAAATATTTCCTCTGATAGACGCCACTATTCCATTCACAATGGACTTTCCCCTGCGCTGGTGCGATGAACCCCCAGATACCTTTGGGTAATTCTTCACCACACGGCCTCAGAGGTTATCCGGCTCAATTAGGGCCCGGCCATAGACCACCTCTCTGGACAGATAGACCGCTGGATAGCACTCCCACTGTCGATGGCAGGCCGTATTGCGATCATTAAGATGGTGGTTCTGCCCCGGTTTCTATATTTGTTTTTAAATATACCAATTCCACTCACAGTCTCCTTTTTTGGTACCCTTCGGAGCATGCTGACGTGGCTGGCTTGGGCGGGTGAACAGCTACGGGTGGGCTGGCAGACACTCACTCAACCTTTCGAGCAAGGGGGGTTTGGGGTGCCCGACTTTTACTTGTATTATCTGGTGGCGCAGGCGCATTATGCCTATTTTTGTTACCACCCAGATGTGCGATTACAATTCCTGAAGCCTGAATGCACCCAGGACCGCCCTTACCCCCTCTCTACTGTTCTCCCGCTCGGACTCAGGAGGACATCTGCCGAGATTCACACACTGCAGACTACAAGCTGGGCTTGGGGACGTTTGCGTAGGTATCTAAGGGTGGACCACTAATACTCCCCACATTTGCCGATTTTGAATAATCAATGGATATCCCCTACAGCTGAAGTTTTAACGCAGCGAGCTCTCACTCGTTGTCGGCGAATAGAAGACATGTTTAAAGACGGACAATTGTGTTCCGTAACGGACTTGACAAACAACCGGGATATAACTGCATTAGACCGTTTTCTAGTGCACAGAACGCGAATGTCACTGGTCACTGCACTGCGCCCTGAGACGGAGGAGCCTCCTGAGTTTCCTCTGCTCAACACAATTGTTACGACACCTGTCACCTGGTTTCTAGAATGTATCATCAAGCACAGACACTTCGACCAATGGTGGGTGGTGGGTCGCGCGCGGCCTGGGAGGGAGACCTGGTGCAGCCTGTGACAGACAAGATGTGGGCCTATTGCTGTGAACAAACTCACCTGGTGTCAAATAATTATAAACATAAGCTCTTAGATTTTAAATATTTACATCGAATCTATATCCCCCCGTTCTGCTTGCAAAAATGAATTGCACGAAGCCGGATAACTGTCAGGGATGGGGCGTGGCCGACAACATGGCCGAATAAGACGTGCATTGTGAAGCTCCGTCCCAGCGCGGCGAAATCCTTTAAAATCCTGCGGTGCTACTAAGCACCGACCTCGCCACATCTGTCGGACCGACGGGGGGATCCCCTGAGCCCGGAATAGCTCACCGGACTGTGCGGAAACGGCTGTATGGGACGACGTAACTGGACTCTCTGCCTGCAAGGCCGCCATATTCCCAGTGCGGCGGCGCTCGCGCTGAATGCTGGTGTCCCGTCGGGTGCCCTGCCCGGCCCTGCTAAAGCGGAAGCGAGGGGTGGAGCCACGGCGGCAGTGGTGATTCTCGAGATCCAAGGGTCGGGAGACCGGAGAGTTTGCATGTGGTACGCCAGATCAACTGAGAGGAGGAGCAGCTGCGGGCCTGATGCTCCCGGGGCCCGTTCACACTCATAGGAGCGGCCCGAGGTGAGGTGGGTCTTCGGGGGCACATGTGACGGGGGCGACTGAGAAGCCTGGCTCCCAGTGAAGTGGGGAAGTAGGGATCCTGACCCCGATGAAAGGGGGGGGCATTCTGGAGGCGGACCCTGATGTTGGGGCATACCGTGAAAGGTAGCTGCCGCTGTTGAGACCTGCTCCTGCCACAGAAGTGAATGATCCGTCAGGCCTCGAGAAGTCTACCCCAAGCGAAGCAGGGAGGTGGCGATCCTGATCCTGGTGTATGGGGGACACCTCGGAGGTGAATTCTGGGACTGAGGGCCTGGTGAACAGTGGAGTACACTGAGTTGCGGCGGCTCTCGAGACTTGACCCTGCAATGACAAGGCTAGTATCGGTACTGACTGAGCCTCTGGTGATGGATAGCCCCCGCCTGGAGGACTAAGATAAGTGGAGTACCCCCTACCTCAACGGTGAATGCCAAGGGGGCGCTATTGAAGGGCTGCCAGGGGAGCGGCTTGCGAAATAATGGATGGTGAGCCTCGGGGGGCTGGGAGATCCTGATATCCCGGCTGTGGTGATGGTGCAGCGCACTGAGAGGTCGCACTGGTGATGGATTCTGGGGAGGCAGGCAGGCCTGCTTGCAGGCTTTAGGCCAACCACACACGCAACGCCGGATGTGATAGCGGAATTCTGGAGTGCGGGCGGCTTCGCCTTGGAGTGAGGTGACGGCTGGAAACACTCCCGGGCTCTGCACCCAGCCCTGGAAGGCGACGGATACGTGTCAGTTGGAAGGCACGTGGGAATCGACCTGTGGTTGTCCGTAGACCCAGGAGGACGCCTGGAAGTGCTTGGTATCTAGGGTGCGCCACAACTGGCTTACCGGACAAAGTGCCAGGTTGAATATTGGACAGACGGTGCGCCAAGCGCCAGGAACTGAAGTTATTGTGAGAGGCACTCGCGAGAAGTGCTCGTCTTGATTGGCCCTGCAGCGATAGGTCTCCACTTCTCAACATGGGCAAGGATAAGGGTAACAGAGCACAGTCCAACAAGATATCGAACTATGTGCAGCCCTTGCCCCAGGCTCCTAACCAACAGAACGTACAGGGTGAAGATAATGCCGACAGGGCGCTGGAGGAGGAACCGCGGGATCCCTCTCTAAGTGACATCCTGACGGCTGTACGGACTGCGAGGGACAAGATGGTGACCAGAATCGATGCCGTAGCGATTGATAACAATCAAAGAACCCAACCTGTCTAGCGATAATATGGGGAGTGCCCGTCAGGGTCACTACAAAATAGGTACCTCACTGGGCTAACAAAAACAAATTCCCCCGAAAAAAATAGAAAAGATTTTTTTATATATATGACAAAATAGATATATTTTTTTATTTTGTTATTTTTGGTATTTACAACATTTTGTCAAAGTTTGCAAAACAATAACATAAGACATAATTTTATTAGTGCAAACAAAGCAGATAAATAAGGTTCCACACTCATATACTCAAAAAACACTCACATCCGCAAATACACACATACTCATACACTCTAACCACTCAAGAGCAATTCATCATAGGAAATGTCGTCCAAAGACCAAGGCAATTAAGGGTTCTATACAAGGGATTAACATTAACAAAAACAACTATCGTGCGTCCTCTCAATGGAAGGTTGTAGAAATTTCTGGAGGCACGAGGTTATCCAGTGCCAACGCGCGTTTCGGTGTCTAACCCAATGTGGGTCACACCTTCATCAGGGCGACCAGATCAAAAGTGGGACACAAGGAAAAAACCACCTACAAAAATAATAAAGTGGTGTAAAACAATCACAATCTACAATACAATTTTTAGATTTACATACAGATTTAGCAGAAGGTGATGAGATAAAATAAGGGGATAGTAAGTTAGCAGCGAGGATACGAGAACAATTTTTCATATTTAATGATGATCAAGTTTAAGTATCACTTAATGATGAGGAGGAGCGTGCACAACGAATAATACCAGAAATCCCAAGAGACTAAAAAGACTCACCCAAGTTCACCGTGAAGATCAGAAGTATGAGTTGAGTGACATGAATTAACCCAAGAGTTTTATCTATATATATATCTATACTGTCATCTACCTTAATGCGGGGCATCCAGGTACATAGACTTGGATAGGGAAGGTTAGGTTGAGACCAGCTCAACCCAAAGGATCTGTAGGGACAGAGGAATCTAAGATGTCAATTTGCACAAAATTGTTTAGGAAAATAATTTTTTTTCTAAAGAACAGAGCAAAATCTGGGTTGAGCCAGAGACCCAGAGGGGGGGACCTATTAAAAGAGTCTTACCCATATGAAAATAGAGATAAGATGGACGAATAGGCTCCCTAGGCTCCAATATTTAGCAGGTTAAAAGATATACTGCAATTACAGTCCAGTTTCCGTGGGTCGGGGCGCTCGCAGGCGCAAATTAAATCAGTTCATTCTCATCTAAAGGGTAGATAAATGAAAGTCTTGTAAGCAAGAAAGTTTATTTCCAGAGCGAGCACAATAAAACAAAATAGCTTTGAACTAAGCTCGACCTAACAAGGCAGTTCACAGGTCATGGGCTCGCATAACGAGTGTTTTTAGTACTAGAGTCGATATATAATTACCCAGAAGGGGTAGGGAAGCATGGAGCTACAGACATTTTTCAGAGTCTTAAAGGTCGACAATTACGGAATAAGGCGGCTCATAAGGGATGTTTTAGGGAGGCGGAAACGCTACCAGTCACACAACAGATATGGATCTTATGTGGATTTTTTAAAAAGGGTTACTGCGTTTCCCTCATGAAGTGCGAATCGTAACCGATCCCTTACAAGACAACGCCAGGCCGTACATGGGTGGGGGTTGGGATCGAGATGTGCATGGGTAGGGGTTAGAGTCAAGGAGTGGGCGCTAATTAGTTAGGGGGTCCTGATTATTAGAGTCATTAAATCGGCACCGCATTAAAAATAAGGCACCCCATCTCATGGCCACAATGAGGGGGGGTAGACTGCTTGTTCGAAGAAATTAATTAATTCTGCGGTGGGAGGTATTGGGGGAGTTTAAAGGGTGGAGAGAAGGGGCGCATGGGCTTACCTCGTCTTAGAATGGCGAGCGAGGTGATGAACGTCCTCCAGCGACCGGCGGGGCAGTGAGCTCCCGAAAACTAACCTTGGAGGGTGGAGCAACCCATTCCGGTATATATGGGTATTTTTTTATCAGACTGTCATCCAACGGATCGAGCAGATACGGCTCCTCCCTTCCACAAGGGTCGTGAACAGAAAGAAAGGACTGCAACAAACGTCCATAAGGAAAGATAAAGCGGCGGCCATGACAGACGTCTCACTCGCCAGGACATATCCACATAAAACAACCCACAGAAGGCCGGGGAAGGGCAGAGGCAAAATGACATATATAAAGATATGTATATATATAAATTCACGACTGCCAAACAAGAGTGTATTTCAAAATTAGGCGTAGAAGGCCAACATACTAAATGAATAATCTACTAAATCGGTGAGGGACTTTAGAAACTATAAGTCCATACAGATGAGAAGGGAAAGCCAGAGAGACCAGGGGCGTAACATGGTCTCAAAATAGAATTAAAAAAGAGAGAAAGGGATGAGAAGGGAAAGCCAGAGAGACCAGGGGAGTAACATGGTCTCAAAATAGAATTAAAAAAGAGAGAAAGGGATGGAAATTTTGATATGGTCCATCGCCCGAGAGAGGGATCAAGGGTAGGGGAACAGGGGTAGGGGCCGGGACACATATTAGTATGTCAACAGGAGATACATCGAGATCCTGATCCATCTAGCAAATATCTCATTATAATGTAAGGGTAAAGGCAACAGTTCAGATTTCATAAGTGGGAACAGGGTAGTTACGCGACTAGGAGAAGGACTGGAAGTCAGATAATCGCATTCTCCCATGGGCAAATTTCATTAAGTCCTTTCTCCACAGAGTTAAGAAGAAAGATCCAGAACACCTCTCTTTTCCTTCTGATTGCGATCAGATCCTTTCTTGCCTGCAAATGTACTCTCTCTAGGATGGACCACCTTAAATCACTCTCAGAGTGACCAGATTCTATCCAGTGGTTGACCCGGGGAGCAGAGTGTTTCTTGAGTCTGATGTTGGACTTATGCTCACCTATTCTCTTTCTACATTCCCTGCCTGTTTCCCCGACATAGGCCATATTACGTGGACATAGGATTATGTATATGATGTTGGATGTGCGACAGTTGGTCATTTCACGCAAGGATATGGTACGTTTATTTACTTGGATGTTGTCACTAACTATAGCATTAGGACATGCCTGACAGGTGTCACATCGATGATTTCCTTTGATAGGCTGACTGCCAGTGATGGATTTTTGGCAATAAGATGCACGTTCAGGGATTTTGCCTCTCACAAGGTGGTTCTTGAGATTTGTATTCCTTCTGAACGCGAACAACGGCTTGGGTAGCTTATGTTCACAGTTGTCCATGTTCAGAAGGTACCATTGGGCGTTGATGGTCTGACGTATTTTGTGGTTCAGGTTAGAATGCTTGGTGATGCACACCAGTTTATCCAGTTGTTCAGTATTCCTCGGTTGGAACATGGTGTCACAGTTGTAATACCTGGCCCTTTTCAGAGAGTCTTTGATCAATTTGATGGGGTATCCTCGGGTGAGTAATTTCTCCTTTAAAATGTCGGCTTGTTTTAGGAATTCGTTCATATCGGTACAGTTTCTCCGAAGACGGAGAAACTGGCAGAAGGGGATACCCTCCTTTTGGCAGCGAAGGTGGTAACTATTGAACTGTAGGAGCGTGTTTCTGGCCGTCGGCTTGGTGTATAGGGAAACTAGTAGTTCACAATCTCTATGTTCGATCCAAACATCTAAATATTCGATTTTACAGTTGCTGGATTGGGCAGTAAATTTGAGGTTAGGATCGGCAGCATTTATCCAGCTGGTGAACTCATCAAGGGACTCCTGGTCCCCCCTTCCAGATAAAGAAAATATCATCGATGAAGCGGGACCAGGAGCGGACATTCTCAAAGAAGGGGGCCATCTCGTTATATATGTTCTGCGCCTCAAAGTGTCCCATGTAAAGACATGCTACACTTTGGGCGCAGGCTGCCCCCATGCTAACTCCCTGGATTTGCTGGTAGTAGACATTGTTGAACTCGAAAAAATTCTCCCCCAAAACAATGTCAAGGCATTGGAGGATGAACGAGGCATTGGTGATATTGGGATCAGATGACAGGATCTCTCGGAGAACTTTCATAGCTCCTTCCTGGGGGATGTTCGTATATAGGTCCATGGTGACCAGGAGTTCCCTATCGCAATCATAAGGGTTTTTTTCAATTTTGGAGATAAAATGCCCCGTATCCTTGATATATGATTTGAGGTTCCCCACCAACGGTTTCAAAAATCGAACGACATATTTCGAGAGAGGCTCAGTAGCCGCCCCGATGGTAGACACTATGGGTCTTAGTGGAGGGTTACATTCATTTTTGTAAGTTTTAGGGACTCCGTAGATAATGGGTATGCGGGTACAAGAGGGGGTAAGAAATTCCGCCTCCTTAGTGCAAATATACCCACTATCTACGGCCGACTCTACCATAGTGAGAATTCTGCGTTTCAGATAGGGTTCAGCGTTGGTGGTAATCAGTTTGTAGTGTCTGGTGACGCCGAGGAGATTATTAATTTTCTCCACATATTGGGGGGTGTCAAAAATGACAATAACCCCTCCCTTGTCGCAAGGTTTGATAGTCAGGTGTTTATTCTCTCGTAAAGATACAAGAGCAGCACTCTCTCTCTTGGAGATATTGTGAGGAGGTTTGGGGACATACTTGATAATCTTCTGCATTTTTGTAATAACCGCTTTTTCGAAGATTGCGACTTCTGGTCCCAGAGAGTCAAGATTGGGGGTGAACTCCGAGGGTGGTTTGAGACCGGATAGGTTGTCCGAGATGTCAAGGGGAGGCCTTGTTTGGAAAAACTTTTTAAGTCTTATTTTACGAAAAAACAGATGGAGATCCTTCATAAGTTCAAACTTATTTATGTTGGTAGTGGGGACAAAGGACAGACCTCTGGACAAGAGGGTAACAGCCTGGGAACCTATGTTATTGGTTGACAAATTAAACACAGGGATTTTATTCAAGTTTTCCAGTATTGTTGGTGGCGTGTCTGTATATACATCTGAGGCTGAGCCTGATGGTAATTCCTTTGTTGTGGGTTCTGAGATCCGGGGGCGGAAGTTTCCCCTGCGATTGCCTAAAAAACGATTGTGGGTTGCAGGTCTCTCAAATTGGTCCTGTCTATTTTGATAGTTCGGATTATAGTTAAGGGGACCCTCTCCGTCAGAATCAGTAGTATCCGAGAAGGTTGTGATGCGTCTATTGCCCCAGCGGGGAGTACCAGTATTGGGGGTGTTGTCATCACTGGTGGTATAGAAATTCGTAGTCAGATAGGGATAGGCACGTTCTTGCGAAAATAAGCGGATGTCCTTCCTAAGTTTTTCAGTTTTTCTTTTTAAGAGGTATTCAGCAAACGAATCCAGTTCATGACAAATTTCCTCCAATTTCCTTTTACCGATCTCAACACTGTTATCTTTTTTGAGTTTTTCCTCTAACTCCTCAATTTCTTTGTTAAGGATAGATATCACTTCCCTGGCAGTCTCAATAATTAACATCATCCAATCCCTGGAACATCTATTTGAGATTAGGGCCCATTTTTCCAGGAATTGTCTGATTTCAATAAAGAGGCCAGGGATGTTTCTTACTCTTAGGCCAATGGGGATGGTACCATCTTTTAAATATTCCAACATAAAGTTGGCATGAGATTCGGTGCGTTTGTTCTTCTTTTTAAGGTTCAGAAGTTTTGTCCATTCTTCCTCCAATCCCTTGGATAGAGTGAAGTGTTTGTCTCCCCCCACAGTTTGGCCAATCACACGGGCAAAATATTCATCCGAAAACCCGAAGGTCTTGATACTTTCCATGGGAGGGAGACTGGGAACAGATGAGGGTAAATAAAGATATATGGACAGCAGGGGTAAAGTGTCTCGAAGGTCTAGATTAGTCTGGCATACAACAGATAAATAGGGGCGCTAAGTGTCTGGAATGTAAGGGTCTAAGGCAGATAAATGAAACCAAATACCATGAAAATAAGAAACAAAACAGAAAAATCAAAAACCAATGCAAAGTAAATAAACAGAAACTAATGACTCAACAATGTGTAAACAAAAAAAATATAGATGGAAACATATACTCAAAACAGAAAGCGATAGCGATTGATGTCAACCTCCTTAGATGTGATCTGCGTAATGTCTCAGATAGGGTTACCATAACAGAACAAAACGTAGACGCTCTTCAGTCGGAAGTCAAAGCTCTACGAGAGACGGTCATGGAGCTCCAGAAGAAAACGATTAAGCTGGATGAACGTGCTGAAGACCAGGAGGGCCGCTCACGAAGGAATAATCTAAGATTTGTGGGATTCCCGGAACGAGCGGAGGGGCCCTCCGTGGAGCTATTCTTGGAGGATTGGATAACAAAAGTGGTGGCACCAGGCAAACCATCCAAGTTCTTTTATATCAAGAGGGCACATAGGGCGCTAGCCCCTGCCCCGCGTCTGGGGGCCCCGCTGAGGGCCATCATAGCCCGTTTTTTCAACCATTGGGACCGGGACATGCTCCTGCAATCCACCCGCGCCAAGATTAACCTGCATTATGAGGGACACCATATTGCAATTTTTCTGGACTATACGCAAAGAGTGCAGGAGCAGAGGCGCACTTTCTTAGCGGTGAAGAGGCGCATGAGGGAGGCTGGGATGAAGTACAGTCTCCTGTATCCTGCCAAGCTCCGGGTTGAGCATAGAGGTAAAGCTCTGTTTTTTGGGTCGGCGGCGGAGGCATCAGACTGGATGGACCATGCGGGAGCCCGGGAGCTTCGGCGGAACTCACAGGCGAAGGCAGGGCCACCTGCGGACTCAACGGAGTTTCCGGGGAGGCGACGCCGAGTATCTGAAGGATCCCGACAGGGGGACAATGGTGAGTCTGGGAGAGTTAGGGTTTGTGAGGACGGCACCTTACAGATGATGGAGGGAACGCCGGCCTCTGGCCTGACCTCCTCGGAGGTTATCCCGGACACTAATATTGGCTGATCCATGAGAATCTGAGAGGAGAGCTGGTTTGGGGGCGTAATATTCAGATAAGTGACTTTAATAAACTCTAATGTGAATGTCTGTTATTTCCCCCCCTTTTTTGTTTTTCTTTTACTTGATATTGGGTGAGGGACACACGATATGCAGATCCCACTGGCGGGGAGGGACACGCCCCTCAATAGCGGCTGGGACATGGTCGAGGAGCTGGAGGCTTAGGTCTCGCGCCCCGGCAGGGGGCCAGTCACTCGCATTGCACATAGGCAGAAGGTATTGCCCAATGCTTTATCATAAAGGTTTTATTCTGTGTAATGCAATTGTGGGAATTGTTGCAGGGCATAAAAATGCTGTTGAAGAAATTGGGGGGGGGTTTAGGGCGGGGCATTAAACTGTTCACTCTCTACGACGGTGGGAGGGATGTGTCTGATGCACTGCCCAGTGGGTGGAGGGGGGGCTGGGGTTTCAAACTGTTTTATTTGTTCGGAATAGTTTTGGGGGAAGTTTCAGGGATCCATGTCTGAGTGGTAGTTTCTCACAATATGCTACGTCTAACATTGAAATGGTGGGATGGGAACGGAATTGTGACACCATCTACACGGTCTTATGTCCCCCTCCCTGACGAAATTCCTTACCTGGAATGTCCGGGGGATGGCAATGCTTGAAAAATGTCGACAAGTGCACTCCTTCCTACGACGCTATAAAATTGCCATAGCGGGATTGCAGGGGACACATGTCTGGGGGGACAAACTGCCCTATATCCGGCGTACATGGCGAGGGCAGCTTTATGCCACCTCGTTCTCCGGCTTTGCACGGGGGTACTGATCTGGGTGGCCCCGGGGACTCCTTTCCAGCATATGCACCATGTGCTTGACCCTGAGGGACGTTACGTGATCTTACACGGGAGACTGGATGGACAGGGGATATGTCTTATAAATGTGTACGCTCCTAATTCAGATGCCCACAATTTCTTTTACGAAGTATTGACAGCAGCGACCCCCTTTTTGGGTGGGGACATTGTCCTATTGGGAGATGTTAACTGTGTAATGGATGGGGTGCTGGACCGCGAACCCCCTTGGGCGAACACTAAGCCTGGCATGACTGGGGCTTTGATGGACGTGAGGAGGGAATTGGGACTTAGGGACGCATGGCGGATTAGACACCCATACACTAGGACATTCTCTTGCCATACCCCTGCAACCAACACATTTAGCAGGTTAGATCAGTTTCTCTTATCGGCGTCTCTGATGCCCAGAGTTGAGGAGATAGTGTATCTTCCGAGGCATATCTCGGACCATTCCCCACTGCTCATGACCTTGGGCACTGCTAGACACAGAGCGGCAATCCCCACGTGGCGACTTCCGACTGAGGCACTCACTGACCCACCTTTTGCCGGGAAACTGGAAGAAGAGATCTCTAATTACTTTGAGACAAACTGGGGTTTTGGCAGCCTCAAGAGGGGTGGAGTGGGAGGCAATGAAAGTGGTGGTCCGGGGGGTTTGTCTCGGGGCGACCTATGGGGTCCGACAGCAGATCGAGAGGGACATTAGTGTCCTAGAGAGGAGGTTAACTGAGCAGGAGGCAGTGCAACCCACGGCTCCCAACCGATTGAATGAGTGGCGGGACGTACGAGAGGACTTGCTGGCGGCGCTATGCAAACTTGAAAAATGTCATTATTGCATGCGGAGGGCGACGATCTGGGGCGCTGCTTGCCAGACTGATTCGTAATGAGACACCAGTGTCCCCCATCATGCAGATGAAGACAGTAGAAGGCTGCACGGTGTATAGTCAGCAAAACATTTTGGATACTCTGGCGGATCATATGGCTGGAGTGTATATGGGACACCCCACGCAGATCCCGACGACTTGACGGGGCTCTTTACCGCGCTGGATTTATCATGCTTAGATAGGGAGTCCAGCAAATTGCTGGTTGAGCCGATCTCGAAAGAAGAAATCCTAACGAGTATTAAGTCTCTGAGATCTGCGAAGAGCCCGGGTAGTGACGGCCTACCAGCCGAGTTCTACAAAAAGTTTGCACCTATCCTTGCGGACCGCCTCCTTGAGGTATACAACAAGGCATTTCAAACCGGTGCGCTCCCACCATCCATGAATGAAGCCACGGTGGTTATGATCCCCAAGGCGGATAGGGACACCCAACTCCCGGGGTCATATAGGCCCATTTCCTTATTAAATATCGATATGAAAGTTCTTAGTGGCATTATGGCTACAAGATTGCAACCGCATATGCAACATTAAATCCATCCCGATCAAGCGGGATTCATTCCCAAACGCAGCACGGCCCACAATCTGAGGCGGCTGGCCCATGTGTGGCACTCGCCCGTGCCAGGTCGGGAAGACTGTGCCCTGGCGCTGTTAGATATCGAACAAGCGTTTGACTCGGTTGGATGGATGTATTTATGGGAGGTCTCCGGAGGATGGGCGTTGGAACGCCATTCTTGAAATGGGTGCAGTTATTATACTCGGAGCCCAGTGCTAGGATTAGAACAGGTTGGTGTTGCGGGCCTTCCGGCTACAGCGTGGCACGAGACAAGGATGCCCACTGTCGCCGCTCCTTTTTGCCATGGCAATGGAACCCCTAGCGGCGGGTTTACAGAAAGAGATGGATGCCTTTGGGATCCCGTTGGGAGAGACTAATCATGTGGTGTCCATGTATGCAGATGACACCTTGGTCTATAGCCGGAATCCTGCCCGGGCGATGTCGACGTTGTTGAACGCTCTGGAGAGATTCGGACACGTGTCTGGGCTGCGAATTAACTCCGGGAAATCTAAACTAATCCCAATGGGAAGACTAGCTGAGCTCCCAGACATGGGATTGCCAGAGGTGGGGTGCCCATGGGTAAGGACCGCACCGAAGTATCTCGGGATCCGACTGGCGGGTAAGGCCGAGGAATATTTGGCGCTTAACATCGGGAAAGTAATTGAGGGTTAACGGGGGTCGGTGCGCTTTTGGCGAGAGCTAGTACTGTCCTTCATGGGGAAGATTGCGCTAACTAAAATGGTGCTCCTGCCCAGATGCCTTTATGCAATGCAGCACTCCCTTTTTAGGATCCCCGACACTTCTTTATAGAGTTGGATAGAGTATTGACAGATTTATTATGGGGATCCAAACGCAAACAGGTCGGGCTGGTCACTCTACAGAGAATCTGGCAGAACGGAGGGTTGGAGGTTCCGTGTCTGGAACTGTATTATGCGGCTTCACAGCTGCAACATGCGGTATATTGGCTGGACAGGGACGAAAACTGGGAGAAGGCCCTACTGGCGTGGACCTGTGGAGACAGAGCGCTCCCCGAATTTTTGATGATGGGAGCGCGGGTACCCCTGACGAGGCCCTATATTGTTCGGCATGTGGCGGAAATATGGGAAATGGTAGTCCGGAGAGTGCTCAGGAGAGCGTCTTATGCCCCTGATATGCCCCGGTGGGTGGTTCGGCCCTTTAGACAGATTTCTGCATCTATGTCTGTGCGCAGATGGTTGGATGGGGGGTGCCTGACTATGGGGGACTTATATGAGAACAAACAGTATGTCACACGAGAGCAGGCGATGGAAACCTTTGCGCTAGGCCCTGGTTAGTTCCTACAATATGCCAAAATAGCCCAGGTGGCTAGAGAGCTGATCACGATGGCCAAGGGAAGCAGATTAATTTCACACCTATACCGGGCATTGCGGGATGACAGGGCAGTCAAGCTACTACCAATCCAGGCAAACTGGGAGGTGCTGACGGACGAACCCATCACAGAGAGGGACTGGACTAGAATTCATGAAGGGGTCAAGCAGGTAAGCACGAATGCAAGATTTAAGTTGATCCAGTTTAATTACGTACATCAGACATACCTAACCCCGGAAAGGCTACACCAGATTTATCTGGAGCGTTCAGAGCAGTGCCCTAGGTGTGGAGGAACGGATGACATTCATCCACATGGTATGGCTCTGTCCAGAACTTCATACATACTGGACTGACGTCTTGGACGCGCTGCGTGGAGTGACAGGGTGGGAGATCCGACGGGAAATCCGGGTGGTGTTGCTGGGGCTGTTGCCTCGACCTAAGAATAAAAAATTGAGTAGGAAATTTATCCTCCTGGGACTGGTACTGGCGAAACGCCGGATAGCCATTTCGTGGCTCAGCCGCAGACCGCCCAAAATGATGCAGTGGGTCTGAGACGTGAAAGAATGGGCGACACCGAAGTGATTCGTATGCAACAAACCAGACATGACGAGAAGTTAGAGGACGACCTTCAGGCATGGAGAGCGCTGTTGGGAGGGTTGACAAATGAGGGGGCAAGCAATGGAACGCAAGAGGAGGTCGCGGGGAACGAACGGAACGGTAGTAGGCCGGATGATAACTAGGAGAAGGGGATGACCAGTACTCACGATACTGTAGATAATGCTGCGACGTGAACCACCCGGGAGGGGGACAAAATCACAGTGTAGTAATGTACACCAGACATGGCGGGGAGGTATGTTTTAGTTGTGGGCGGGGGATGGGTTGTTGGGATTTTCAATAGTGGTGTGGTTTTTTTAAAGTCTCGGAGATATAGACCTAGATATAAAACCCCAAGGGGGATGAAGTGCAGTAAACAGAGACTACAGGATAGGGGTTCCAGTCTGTAGTGACGGGTTAAAGCCTGTGTATGAATATACCTCATCCACTTAATCCTTTGTACACCAAACTGAGATGCTTCTCAATGTATGGTTATGAGACTATGTATAGTGGTTTTTTTTGCACTCTCTATTTCAAATATCAATAAAGATATAATTAAAAAAAAACTTTCAGGGATGTGCGATGGTGCATGCTGACTTTATTCATTTAGAAGAGCAAAATGACAGCTGTGTTGCACTCAGTTTAACAAAAGAATAATACAATGTATACAGTAGAAACAAATTAAATTTCTAAAGTGTGCACCCTCTGAGGTGGCTCCGCCCAGCCACCCTATTCGAAAAGAAGGGGAAAACTAGGGCCTGTGCCTAGACACAAGGTGCACTACTGTTGTGCACTCGAAGAGTGTCTACTAATTTATATGCTAATAGTAAGCTGGTTTAAACAATGTGCGTACAAAACTCAGAACAAAAACAGCATTCCAATATGCGGAAGTCCATCAGTAAATCATCCCTGAAACGCTGAGTTTAACTCCTTCGTATTTTATTGTACGAACGCAGGTGCTTCATAGGAAAACCATTCCACATGAATTAAGATGACAATCAAGCAGCTCCCGCGTAGATAACACAAGTCCCAATGCATTTCGGGCATAAACAAAAGCCCTTCTTCAGGGGAATCTACAAACAAATAAATAATTATAACAATAAGAATGCTTCATGTTCAGCTGATCAAAACATTAGATACTAAATAACGGCCACTACATCCTCTGAGGCGGACATAAGAATTCAAAATTCATGAATGTCTTTCAGCAAAAACAAGGAGGACAGCCCTGCTTAGAAAAGTTCAAGGAAAGCATAAAAAAGATAAGAAAAGCATAGGATGAAGGACCCAAACGATACCCTCACCAAACGTGCTCCTCATCAAATTGGAGTCTATGAAAACGATGCCTCCGTGCATGGTGCGTAATGAGAACTGGCAAATATCCCCAAACTAAAATATAAACCACAGTGAAATCCCATAAGTGAGTAAGCGGCACACTCATACCAAAGATTAATCAAATACCTCCAGACTGCACGATCCGGGGGCCAGTCACCGGCTGAGAAATCGCCATGTGTCTTAAAATGTAAATAACCAAAATAAAAATAAATTTACACAAACGTGTCCCCGCTAAACGCGGATACTGCAACAAGTGCTCGTGACAGAATAGTGAACTTACCAAGCCTACACTGCAAGCTCGAAGAAGGAGCGCAGTCAGCCCCGTACGGCTCCCGCTCAGATAACTAATATTCCAAAAAAGTACTGCAAGCATGAAGCCTCCCCGACATCACGGGAGTGACTCGAACTGTAAAGCAAAATGACACATGGACTCACGAACACATTACCACTTGAAACATAGGTGCTTGCTATAACGATTTAAGGAAAGCGTCAGCTTCACTTACGAAACCTCCGCTGCAAAAGCTAAGCGTGACCGCAGTAAGCCTCGTGTGGCGCCCGCTGAGGAAACTGGTGTTCAAGTGCGTGAAAGCCTCTCCAACTTCCGCCGGTGTGAGAAAAGCAGTGAATCTACCAGCGCGTAGTGAAACACGTGTGCTTAAGTAAACGTACTGCCCACAGCTGAAATGAGGGGAGGGGACACAACTCCTCCGAATCCAGAAAGGTAGAAAGGGGACTTAAGAAGAAAATGAAAAGAAGGCCAGTAAAGGCAACAAAACATGTCTGCCACAGTGCAAGAATCCATTACAATGTCACCTGACATAATGCACGAAATTATGCGATTCAAGCTGTGTATCTCTAGTTAGCAATTGGACAGGAGACATATCATGAATAAATAAGTTAAATGTACGAAAAACAACAAAGTGCGCTAGGTCAAAATATGGTGTTAAACAGTTGATGTACCAGCATGAGAAACTTGTAACAATGGCAACTAACATGCTATACAGAATTGTACAGATCAAGCTATATATCGCTTCTGGGCATCTTAATGAAAAACATGTCAAGCATAAATTGTATGGAGTATATAAAAATTAACGTATAGAGTAGAAATTACACATTGACCAGTTGATACATATAGATGAACAGACAACTGTAAAAATACTGCAGTGCAAAATGCAGTAAGGCGAACTAACATTAAATGTGGAAAACAAAGTACAAACAAACTAAAAATCTCATCTAGATGACTTGTAATGACCAAAGTTCAACACTATCATAGCGTGAACCACAATGAATATATGGTTGCTCATACATGAAGCATTATATGGCACCCCATTAGCACATAATACCAAAGAAACCAGTGCTTGATTGCACGACCCTTGATCATAAAAACATAGTTCTCATATTCCAATACAGTGTGAAAAGGAAGAGATCTGATGTGTAGGAAATACAGTACCCTAAAAACCTGGCATGAAGCATGTTACAGAAGAGTAGTAGAGCAAAAGCAGCTAGATACAAAATATAATATAAAATATAAAATACAGAATCATGATCACCATGCCCAATGATTAAACAGAAACTCAGTGTGTGAATAGTCAAAAATGTGTGGTCAACCAACCTAAAGGGTAGTAAATGAATGTGAGCTGAGACTTTATTCATTTGGCATGGAACTGCCCCTCTGTCCTGGCATTTTGGGAAGCGGTATTCGGACACTTGGAACTGATGGTCGAGACAGAGCTCCCCCATACGCCCCTACTGGCATTGCTGGGGTACGTACTCCCCTTGAGTCCTGGGATCAGGCGATTCACTGCAATTGCACTATTACTATCCAGGAGACAGGTTTTCCTGAACTTCGGCGGAGCTGCGCCGCCGGTGGTGAAGTCCTGACTGAGGGACTTAATACAGTGTGACACCACCAGTGACATTTATGCCTCTTTATTACCCCTTGCTTCCCGTCCCAAAAATACTTGGCAACCACTCCGCTCTTATTTGATACTCCATCCTGAACTTACTGACTAACATTGCATTCACGGTAGCAAATTTGCTGCGTCAGCCAGCCGGTAAACACTAACCAGATTAATTAAAATCTTATTATTGTATGGGCCTGTATTGTTGTTTTGATGTTGATGTTTTTGTAATTACTGCCATTATTTAGGCCATTATAGCTGTCAATGGTTGATCAACATATTTGACATTGTATGTGCAGTAATTTCTCTATATATTGTTTTGAAAAATTGCAAGAAAAACAAGTAAAAAAAAAAAAAAAGAACCACCGCTGTGAAACGCATCTTCGATGCAGGCCCTCACATCGCAAGTGTCTCATTGATGGCAGCCTCGATGACGAGACAGGACTTTGCGTCGCAAGCCATGCAGCTTCTTCAGAACCAGCCAGTGGGCAACGCATCCTTGACACAGGACTTTGCATCGCAAGCCCTCCTCATTGACAGCATCATCAACGACCAGAAGGGACCTTGCATCACAGTCTCACAACTCCTCGGAACCAAAGCTGAGCGACGCAACTCCGACCCAGACCTCAAATCGCCTCAGCTGCGAGATGCATCCTTGACGCGGGACTCCGCAACCCTTCGCAGCCAGGAACTAAGGTACTCTTGTTCAGTGGGCCTAACTGGATCCCTGTAGCCAGCCCACGCTCCATCCCTGTCAGTCTGAACTTGGGACTTTGTCCCGGTCTAGTGTGGCCAGATATCCACAGTTGCTGCTTTTCACTTTTTGGCTCTATTTTCACTTAAATCTTGCATATCTCCGGTTCTACAGATTAGATGTTTGTCATTTTGGTCTTGGTTTATTTATTAAAATTTTGCCTATGTATCTAAACTGGTGTGGGGTTTTTCTTGTGTTGTGTTTTCACATTTATTGCTGTTTGAAGTGCTGCATAAATACTTTACACATTGCCTCTAAGTTAAGCCTGACTGCTCTGTGCCAAGCTACTAGAGGGTTGAGCACAGGTTAATTTGGGGTTTACTTGTGCCTCACTCATAGAAGGATTGTGATTGCTGCTTGGGTAGAATTTCACCCCCCTCAACCAGTTCAGTAACCCAATTAATTACACTACCGTAATGGTCTCGTCATCACTCAGAGAAAGCGAGGCCTGTAAATGAACAATACAGCCACGCAATTGAAAGGGGTATTAGGTACAGTGTGAATTGCACTTCCACTACTGTATGAGGGTCAAATTGCTAGTAGACTGAGTCCTGGCACTATAAAACCAAATTGACCACCATGAAAAAGGAGAACTCCAGATTAACATTATCTGACTGATTTATTTTAATATTTGCAGAATACACTGCTACCCCAATGAGTACTGTGGCTGAACTAATCAACAACTATCCAGGTGAATCCAAATAAGTTTACTCACTGAAAATAAAGATTTTGAGAAGATTGCAAAAACTATAATTTGTTCATCACAATTATAAGTGAGAATCTGGATTACTAACACGGGCGAGAGCATTGGATGAGCTCCCATCCTGTGGTTTACATGTGACATCGGAATTTTACACCATCTGTGCCATCTTTGTGCAGCTTTAATGCACCCTCATTTAAAGGTTAGATACGCCGATGGGTTTAGCCACTTATTTGTTCTCTTTGTAGGGGTCAGAGCACACGCACTGGAAATGTGATACTAAATATAATGTCCTAACAGTTTGCGAAAACATAGCCCCATTGGGATCAAGAAGCAGAAAATCTATACCACTGGTTCGATATTTTTGCAAACAATATTCGTACACAATATTTCATCAGGCAGTATTTCCCTCTATAATATACTGATCTACAAGCACGCTGAGACGTGTTTAGCCGCCTTCCAGTGTCAAGCATCACAATTTACTAATAGGTCTATTCCCATAAAACAGCAGAATCCAATCTGAAAGGTTAATTGTCCCATAGCCCCATATGCCACAAATGCAAGCTATGATAACTCTTGCATTTCTGTCATGTCGGTGATCCCGCCTCATGGAACCAGAGCTCTATTTTTTAAAAGAAATGCAATCTCATAGTAACTGGTTCAAAGCCAGCCGCATAGAAGGATGAATAAGACATGACAACAATACCGTACCACGCCCTGGAAAGAGCGAGATGCAGCACTACAAGCCACTCAAAGACACAGAGACATATGTAGGTCATTTATTGCCCACACAACCTAACCACCTTTTGGTTTACCACCGCACATCACAAGAGATATGAGGTTACATAATTTAAGAAGCAGAAGGAGCAGAGCAAAAATGTAAACACCAAGTGAAAGGGCCCTGGATGTGTTTGAGGAGCGATCACTTCCTGCCACATAGTCTTGACTTCCTGTCACTTAGTCTTGACGTCCTTCTTAAAATGATGATGATGCCGACATGGCATGGCTGATATTATACAGGAATGTTCATGCCTCTCCCTGTTACTCAGACTCTTAAGTTGATGTTGCCAAGTCAGTAATTGGAACTTTAATATATCATGCAGTGATTCACCAGATGTTCAAGGGGGGGTCAGTCGAGCATGAGTGATTCTGGTGGCAGGCAGGCCTGGGTGTAGTTTGCTGAGTTTTGCTATGCAGAACTCCGCGAAGTGCCAAAAAAACTCAGCGAAGTTACGCAAGTGGCAGAGTGTAGTGCGAACTGCTGTTTGCGCTGGTCTTCCTGCCGCTCAGGTAGAAATTCTACCCGAGCGGCAGCTCGCGCTCGCGAACTTACCATTCGCGAGCGGGAAAAAAACTCCGCTGCACTACGCAAAGCACAGTTTTCTGCACTCCGCGAACTCCGCGGTGCACAGAGTGCAGAAAACTCAGCAAACTCCGCGAACGGAGCGGAGTTCACCACCCAGGCCTAGTGGCAGGTTGAGGGCATTGCGTTCCTGGCAGCTTACCTCATCAACTCTGTAGTGCGCCCTCTCTAGGACTTAAGGGGCTCTGGTGTAGCTGTAGCCAGAACTAACGAGGACATGGTGACATAGGTGGCAATGAATGTCTTGCACAGACTGCTTGCTGGTGGCGTCACATTTCACAGTGGTGGTAATGCGTCCACTACTATTGATAATGGCATTACTCCTAGTCCTACTCCCTTGCCTTCCTTCTTTACAAATGAGGCCCGCCTCCCTCTAGACCAACCCCCAGCCCATAAAAACTCTGCCCGCCCCCACCTCCACCTGTACGTAAACAAGCCGAGCTAGCACTCAGATGAACCGCACCACGAGGGTGGGAGGGTCCTAGAAGGAAGGCGAGGGAGTAGGACTAGGAGTAATGCCATTATCAATAGTAATGGACTCATTACCTCCCGTCCCTCCCTCGCCTTCCTTCTTTACAAATGAGGACATAGCAAGCAGAAGAAAACAGAGACGGACAACTGAGTGATAAAGAACACCAATTTAATAACGTGCCCCAACCACAGCAGACCAACATCCCTAGCCCCTCATAGAGGACAAGACCCTGTGGCCCAGAACATTATCCAAATGTTCCAGACCAGCAATCCAATAGTGACGACCAAACATAGAAGGGGAAGACCAGGTCGCAGCCCTACAGATCTCCACCACAAAGGTACCCTGCAACTCAGCAACCGTAGCAGCCATACTGCGAGTAGAACGTCCCTGAACCCCAACCGGAGGATCCACCCCTTTAAGCTTGTAAGCCAGCAAGACCGTGGACCGAATCCAATGACTCAACGTAGCTGTGGAAGGCTTCACACCCTTCTTTGCAGGACCAAAGGTAACAAACAAAGCGTCCCCCTTCTGGAAAGACGCCACAACCTGCAGGTACCACAGCAATGCCCGTCGCACATCCAGACAGTGCAGACGAGAGTCCTCAGCCAAGGAAGGATCAGGACAAAACGCCGGCAAAATCACCTCCTGACTGAGATGAAATGCTGAATTAACTTTAGGGACAAAGGAAGGTACCAGAACCAAAACCACCCCGTCTGAAAAGATCTTGCAGAAGGGATACTTACAGGACAAAGCCCCCAACTCACCCAAGCACCGAGCTGAGGTAATGGCCACCAGAAAACAAGATTTAAAGGGCAGGAGTTTCAACTCAAGACCCTCAAGGGATTCAAAAGGAGGACCCGACAGGACATCCAAGACAAGCTGCAAGATCCAAGAAGGAAAAGACCTGATAGGCCGAGGAAACAGGTTCAACAGACCCTGAAAAAAACAAGGCATCAGGGCCCCATCATCCCACAAATTACGCCAAGAGCCCAGAAAAGCCTGAATGGCTGCCCACTGCACCAGCAGAGAAGCCACCGACAACCCCAGATGAGCCCCATCCTGTAGGAACTGCATCAGCAAAAAGAGGTCAGCCACCGTGGGATCAACCTCCTAATCAGCACACCAGGCCGAAAAGGCCCTCCAATGTCTAGCATAGGATAGAAGAGTAGAGGACCTACGAGAAGCCTGCAAAGTAACAGCCAAATGGGCAGGAACCCTCAAACCAGTTAAGCCCTGCCGCTCAACCGCCAGGCCGTCAAGTGTAACTTCTTCAAGGTGCACAGGGGAAGGGACGAAAACATCAAAGGAGATGGAACCACAGGAAGGACCCACTCCCGGTCACAACACAACTGGGTCAGGAGAGGAAACCAATTTGCCCAAGGCCAACGGGGCGCAATCAACGCCACCTGAGCATGGTCCTACCGCACCAGAACCAGAAAGGCCCGGAGCAGCGGAAACGGGGGAAGGCATACAGAAGACCCCGAGGCCAAGGAGAGGTCAAGCCGTCGACCCCCAGAGTGCTGGGACACCGGCCCAGAGAACAAAACAGGCCCACCTTGGCAGTTCCCGGATCCCCAAACAGGTCCACCACAGGGAGGCCCCACCGACCCACCAACTGATCGAACACACTGGGAAGGAGGAAGAAATCCTTCGACGAGGGAATGTCCCTGCTCAAGCGATCAGCCCGCACATTTTCCACCCCCCAAATGTAAAGAGCAGACAGACCCAGCACCCAGACCTGTGCACACAGAAAGATGTCACTGGCAATCAAGTTCTAGGACCTGGACCTGGTCCCACCTTGTCTGTTGACATAGGACTTCGCCACCAGATTGTCCATCTGAACCAACACCCAATGGTCCCGCAGAGAGTCCTGAAAGTGACTCAAGGCCAGCCAAATCGCCCACAACTCCCTCCAGTTTGAAGACCGCTGCGAGTCCTGCAGGGACCAGCACCCCTGAGCCTGTTCCGACCCCAGCCAAGCACCTCACCCGGACTGGCTGGCATCCGAAGTCACCACAAGCGGAGCCGGGGGAGACAAGGAAATCCCAGCCAGAAGATGACGCCAGCAGAGCCACCATGAAAGCTCCTCCCGGATCTGGACAGTCATTGGCAGTGGAGACAATAGACTCGGAGACCCTGGAGACCAACTCAACACGATCCAGTTGGCCAGGCGAAGAAGGTCAAAACGAGCCCAGGGGACCAGAAACACCACAGAAGCCAAATGCCCCTGCACCCTCAGCCATTACACCACCGGAGGAGCCTCCAGGGACATCAAGGCCCGAACCTGCGATTGAAGAGAGACCAGGCACCGGTCGGACAGAGTAACATGACCGACCAGAGTCTGAAAATGAGCCCCGATGAACACCATGTCTTGAGAGGGGGCCAAAGAAGACTTTTCCCAGTTTACCAAAAAGCTGTGTCCTTGCAGAACCTCCAATGCCTTCCCGACCGGAGCGAGCAAAAGAGACTCTTCGGCTGCATGCAGTAAGAGATCGTCCAAATAAGGATGAATGAACACCCCTTCCGCATGAAGGAGAGCCATGAGAGGAGCCATGACCTTTGTGAAGACCCTGGGAGAGGACTTGAGGCCGAAGGGAAGAACGCAAAATTGAAAATGGGCGTCTCCCACTGCGAACTTCAGGAAACGCTGAGAAGAGGCGGCGACAGGGATGTGGAGATAGGCGCCCTCGAGATCCAAGGAGGCCAAAAACTCGTCCGGCCGAACCAGAGGAATAATCGCCTGAAGGGTCAACATACGGAAGTGAACAGTTCGAGCCCAGGAGTTGACCCATTTGAGATCCAGAACGGACCGAAAACCGCCAGACACCTTCTACACCAGGAACAGACTGAAATAGGCCCCGGTGCCGAAGTCCGTGAATGGAACCCGGCCATTGGCCCGCTTGGCAAGCAAACTGGACACCGCATCCAGCACAGCCACTCTGCGCAGACCGGAGACCGGAGATAGGCACAGGAGTCATTCGAACCACTGTATCTGGAGGAACCTGCCAAAAGTCGATAACGTAACCATGAATCACAGTGCTCATGACCCAGCAATCCGAAACGTCCTGTTGCCACCTCAAAAGAAAATGCCTGAGCCGGCCTCCTACCGGCAGTGAATCGTCAAGCCAGTAGTTGTCAGGGACCCTCCTTGGCAGAGCCCTCAGGCATGGAGGCAGCGTGCTTGGTAGAAAAACAGGGCTGAAACCGTCTCCTCTGAAGAGACTGACGAGACTCACGCTTCGGAGATGACCAAGAGGCTCTATTCCAAGGCTTACCAGATGAAGCCGAACCCCCTTTATAAGGCAGGGCATGCTTTCGCTCTTTGAAAGCCTTAGAGATCATGGCTGGCAACTGATCCCCAAAAATGGTAATTTTTACAAAAACCGCCTTTTCCCCTGGATCAGCCTTCCAGTGTCGGAGCCATAGGGAACGTCTTGCTGTCACCAAGGCCCCAGTTGAGATAGCAGACAATTTAATAATGTATGAGGAAATGGCAGCCAATAGCTTAGCCTGCTGCTCCATCGCGGCCAGAAGGTCAGAGCACTCCGAACAGCCGCCGCCAATTTCTTGATTAAGCAGAATAAGCAGAGAAAAGGCTAGCCCTCAGCGCTAAGTTTTCAGTAGCAAACGCCTTTTTAAGGCCAGAGTCCACCTTCTTATCTGTAGCATCAGTCGGGGTACAATCCTAAGGCTGAATAGCAATCTTGCCAAGCAGCGTGGCCAGGATAGAGTCCAACTTCACATTGTGCGGCAAGGGGTCGTCCCCCTCCAACAAGTAAAGTTTCTGGAAGAAGCGAGGGACCTGCAACTGGTCCACCTCACGCCATTCTCTCAGCACCATCTCCTTCACCGAGCCCTGAAAGGGCAACCAATAAACAATTGCCACTGAAAATGCCCCCAATCAGTAGAAAACACCAACATGCCAAAAATAAATAAATAACGGGTCAAAAACTTGGCCTACCAGGTCTCAATCGCTGTGCACCGCAAAGGCCGCCTCACAGCCTCAACCTGGAAACACCCAGTCGCAGGAGGACCACCGGACTCCATCGCGGCTTCCTGTGCAAGTGCTCCGCCCCTCGACCACGAGGAGACCGTGGAGACACAGCACACCGGGAGAACGCTGCCAAGGGCACCGCCAACAGAGAGAACCAAACCGAAGACTCCCTGGCACCGCCACAGAGAGAAAGTTTTTCCAAAAGTAAGTCTCACTAGGGAGACAAAAAATAACAGGTGGAGGTGGGGGCGGGTGGAGTTTTTATGGGCTGGGGGTAGGTCTAGAGGGAGGCGGGGCCTCATTTGTAAAGAAGGAATGCGAGGGAGGGACGGGAGGTAATGGATGGATACTCCTGCTCCTCTGTACCTACCGCTTGCTGATGACCACTCAGAACCTGCTTCAAGAGCTGCCATAAATACCAATAATGATCACTCTTTAGAGCAAGCTCCAATGACTATATAACATGTACTGATATTAATATTTTATGGCAGTGGTGTTAATTTTATCTACCTACAGAAAAGTGCCAGTTCAGAATTTAAGACTATGATATGCAAATCTCTGCTCCATTTGCAAAAGATTGTACACATGTAAGAAATCTAACTTCCACATGCAAATAAAAATTTTCATCAAAGCAAATTATCATTGTAATTCGAAAAATCTGGAAAAGTCAGACTTCTGCTGGAACCTAGAGAGACAAGAAATAACTGATGATGGTGTATTCCTGTCAGTTTAGAAATGACAGGGGCACTGAAGTCCTCCTTTCTTTGAAATTCCAGAGTTGAGGGTTGTTCTCAAGGTCAAGGAAGCTCATCATCCCATAACGCGTAGGAAGAAGAAGTTTTAAGGACTGATCTAGGAGCGCCACTGATGCGCCCTAACTTTCCCATGAGCTAAGAATCAGGAAGAGGGTAATAGTAAGAGGAACATAATGTACTGTGCTGCATTAGAGAACACCCACATGTCCTGTAGGAATGGGAATTTGACTGTGGTTCTGAAGTGGATGGTTGAAAAGTTAGTTCCCACTGAAAATCTTTACTTAGTACCCAACAATAGTCCTTTTGGGGGAATTTGGAAAATTGGGAATATAATACAGACCTTCTTCTACAGATTCTAGAATTATGGATACTTGTGTTCAATTCTGCTCTTTGAAACCCCGACATTCCTGTCTAAAAATGCACATGGTCAGCATGGCCATGCTTTCCCGTCTCTCAATCCCTGCTGCTGACTGGCCCCAGTACCTGCCCTGTAACTAGAGCTGGGGGAGTCCACGGAGCTCACGATACCATGAGAGACTGTGGAATGCTGAAAGAAGCATGTGCGGTGAGCTACGATTGTCATAGTGTGGCCCGGCGAGCAGTGATTACAGCGGAAGCCAGGCCGCGTGAGGTGCAATGGCGATGGCTACGCAGCGGTGAGTGGGAGCCCGCACCTGATTTCCCTAACTTCCTCCTGTGAGCCTGCCTGCCAGTGCAGCTTGGATGTCCCTACCTCAGACCG
This sequence comes from Calotriton arnoldi, assembly GCA_963921515.1. Classification (NCBI taxonomy): domain Eukaryota; kingdom Metazoa; phylum Chordata; class Amphibia; order Caudata; family Salamandridae; genus Calotriton; species Calotriton arnoldi. Next base: position 350,060 of record CAWUFW010015562.1, read on the forward strand.
GAGGAGCAGTGATCAGTGGGGGCGAGGTGCGGGAAGGTGTCCTGCTCAGGCGGCCGGGTCCTGATGGTTGCATGTGGCCTACCTGGACTTCGGGCCTACACGGAGACAACCCTGGGACCCGAGTTGAGTCCAATGCACGGAGGCAACCAGAGCGCTATTCCCCGGGGAGCACTGGGACAGCATTCAAGCCTTTGATGCCGTTCCCTGGCCTCCGGTACCCACGAGGCACACCGGTACCCCGGCGGCACGGTACAATGCAATGAATTTATGGGTGAATGTCTCCATCCGCCCGAGGCGTGGGAGGGTAGTACCTGCTGACAAGGGCCTCACGCCCAGGTAGAGATGACGGCCTGAGGCCTGTGGTGGCAGAGGGGACTAACGCCAGGAGACAGGGATCACAGCCAAGGACTCCCTGAAGACCCTCTTCCACGCTGACTGGTGGCACCAGGGGTACCCTCCCCCTCATCAAAGACTTTGTGGAAAATACCATCAAGCAGTACCCACCAACCCCCTGAGACTGAGGGGTCCCTCAAGGAGACACAGCCAACAACTGCGACAGCACGGGGAGGTGCCGACCACATTATCCTTCACCAACCGCATTGCACTGCAACGAGGGGGATGCAGAGACCTACCTCCGGATAGGGTTGGCTCGTGCCCATGGTCTGCTCTTACAACTGGCCCACGCTGGAGCGTGGCATACTACTGATCCGGAATCCTCCTGGCACCCAACCACAGCTGCACCCCCTGCCCTGCGGAGACATTAGAGGCCTGTGCCCGCTAGAGGCCTGGTGGGCTGTCAGGCTGAAAGCGAGGCTCAAGTGAAAACCCAAGGAAGATCTCAGTGACTGAACCGCAGAGGAGACAGCCTCTAAGCCCCAAGTAAGCCACAGTGTATACATACAAGGCTCTGACAAGCCTCATAATGCTTTCGGAGATGTATCCAGCTGTGGCAGAAATCACACTGGTGGCGGCAAAGCCGGAGCTCTGGTAAGGAACCATACAGGGACTGGGAGTAGAAACTGGAGGAGACTTCCGCTGTGGGAGCTACTATAGACCGCACACCGGTCACATTTGAGGGGACATTTAAGGGGAGGCCAGGTAGTGGCCCTTTGATCTCTCTCCTTACTGTACTTCCACAGCCCAGGAGACCATGGCTGCTGTGCGCAAGAAGAAGGATTGCTCCCTGAAAGGAATCACTGACAAAATATCGAAGGTCAGAATATCGACCTACAGAAATATCGACGCAAGAATATCGAAGTCAAGAATATCGACATCCTATCTACATTATGGTAAGTACAAAAATATCGAGAAAAAAATATCGATGTTAAAAATATCGTTTTTTATTTAAGTTAAAAAAATGTAAAATAAAGTAAATAATACATATAATAAAAATAAAAATAGTTAAAAATATTTTAAAATGTTTAAAAAGTTATAAGTAATATATTTGTAATGTAAAAATAAATTAAACATATACATATAATATATAATATATATACTTACTTACTAATAATTTTTAATAATTATTTAAATAACTGATATTTTTTTTAAATATCATATAAATTATAAATACATCTATACACATAAAACAATAATATAAATAAAAATTAAATAAATATATATAACAAATTAAAAAAATTAAAATTATTTTTAATCTTATAAACATTAATTATATACTACATTAACTAAAATAATACAAAAAATATTAAATAGCAGAGGTAATAAAATTACTATTCCAACTCCAAACAGTGCAACAGTAGGGAAAGTGTTGGATAGCGTAGGGGTAAAAAATGTTATTCCCACTCCAGTGAGTGCAACAGTAGGGAAAGTGTTGGATAGCGTAGGGGTAAAAATTACTATTCCCACTCCAGGGAGTGCAACAGTAGGGAAAGTGTTGGATAGCGTAGGGGTTAAAATTACTATTCCCACTCCAGGGAGTACAACAGTAGGGAAAGTGTTGGATAGCGTAGGGGTAAAAAATACTATTTCCACTCCAGTGAGTGCAACAGTAGGGAAAGTGTTGGATAGCGTAGGGGTTAAAATTACTATTCCCACTCCAGTGAGTGCAACAGTAGGGAAAGTGTTGGATAGCGTAGGGGTAAAGATTACTATTCCCACTCCAGTGAGTGCAACAGTAGGGAAAGTGTTGGATAGCGTAGGGGTTAAAATTACTATTCCCACTCCAGGGAGTGCAACAGTAGGGAAAGTGTTGGATAGCGTAGGGGTAAAAATTACTATTCCCACTCCAGTGAGTGTACCAGTAGGGAAAGTGTTGGATAGCGTAGGGGTAAAAATTACTATTCCCACTCCAGGGAGTGCAACAGTAGGGAAAGTGTTGTATAGCGTAGGGGTAAAAATTACTATTCCCACTCCAGTGAGTGCAACAGTAGGGAAAGTGTTGGATAGCGTAGGGGTTAAAATTACTATTCCCACTCCAGTGAGTGCAACAGTAGGGAAAGTGTTGGATAGCGTAGGGGTAAAAATTACTATTCCCACTCCAGTGAGTGCAACAGTAGGGAAAGTGTTGGATAGCGTAGGGGTTAAATTAACATACTTATTAATTAAATAATTTTTGTAAAATAAATAACATATTAATAATTAATTAACTAAAAAATTAATAATAAATACCAATACAATTAAATTAATATTTACTTAAATAACATTAAAATACTTCCCAACCTATTCCCCCATAAACACACAACCCGCTACACATAAAAAGAACACAATTAATTTAATTATCAATTAATCAATTAATAAAAATTAATTACCAATTAATAATAAATTAACAATAAATTAATTATCAATAACAATAAATAAAAATAAAAAAATTAATTATAATTAAATTACTTCCCACCCTATTCCCTATAAACCCACAACCCACTGCACATAAAAATTAACATAATTAATTTAATTATCAATTAAGCAATTATTAAAAATTAATTACCAATTAATAATTAATTAACAATAAATTAATTAACAATAACAATAAATAAAAAACTTTGGGGCCCATTACGATGGCGGGCGGAAGCACCACCGCCGTGCTGGCGGATGCAAAAACCACCAGTTACCGCCGGCACGCAGCAGTCCACACGCCCACCCAATTACGATGCGAAAAGCAGGCCAAACACCGCCGGCAAGCCAGCAACACCGTCTGCCATCAAAGTGCGCCCGCACACGTAGCGGCGCAGCACAACTGACACACACCGTCCGACGAAACACGTCCCGCCCGGCGCATAAATTACGATGCCGCAAACAAACGGCTCCCACGGCAAAGAGACACCGCACGTGAAAGAGAGGCGGAAACACGGACGCAGAGCACGGACAACGAAGAAGTGGCACCCCGGGCATGAATCCAGCACTGCAGGCCCTTCCCATGCTTCTGCTGATGCACCACCAAGGACGCAACGTACCGCGGAGACGCAGGTAGGCACACACACAACAAGTGCACGCAAACAGCGCACACAGTGCAAGGGCGGAAAAGCGGACAACCCCCCACCAGCGCGTGCACACTACACATCCACCATCGCATCCACATATGACACACAGGCCAAATCCTAACATCGCGGAACACATGTGTACACACCACCTGGGACTAGGAACCAACCACCCCGTCACGGCCCCAAAGCGCCGATGACGCCGCCACACATGCGCACAACGCAGAGGCCAACCGCAGCGCCATGCATGCGTCGCACACAGACACAGGGACACAACCAAGCAGCACACACACCAGCCCCACCCCGAACGCACATGACACGTGACAGGCCGGCCACAGACATGTCCCCAACGCCCAATTCACGGACAACACCCAACGCCACACAACCGACGCACACATGTCAGTGAAGTCACGCAACAGCAGGACACACCCCAGTGTAACAAACATGGCGAAGCACACAGCGGCGGCAACACCAACTAGGAGAAGCAGGGCCCCTTCGGGAAGAGGAACGCCAGTACCACACTGAAAAACCCATACCACCCTGCACATATGAACAAGACACATGAAACGGAACACCAAAGAGCCCGGGGACCGACAACAGGTGGCCCAAGAATTACATCCACACACAAGGCCCAACGCAGAGCGGAAAGGCAGCCTGCCGCCCACACAAGGGAGAGCAGACAGCACTGAATGACCTTCCATTCCAACTCCGAAACCACAGCCCTACGACAGAAGCCGGTGAATACAGCCATTGTCCAAGAATAGACCAACACAGGCATGCCGAGGAGACCGACCACACGGCAGATAGCGCATATCACAGAAGCACACAACGGACGGGGAAGAAAGAAGAAAACACTCCCCCATGTCGGCCACATGCAAGTTAATTGGAAGGAGTCACACAGCACTGACCTTGAACTGTCTGAGAAGCATGTGGGAAGAGGGCCCGTGTCCTCCAAACAAGCCAACAGAACACAAGTCCTGTCTCCCTACGACTACACAGAGCTCACAGCAACCTCGGAGCGTGCACATTGCAGACTGCACACACAGCCGGAGCACGCCACCACAACGCACCGCTGCGAAATGGCAACCGCAACACACCTACCCAACTACGCCGAAGAGCTCAAGCTGTACCAAACCAGCACGATACATACATTGGGATGCGATCTCCTGTCCCTGCTGAACGTAAGTTACCGACTGACTTACCGCATCACATTGTTCAGCTGCGTCATGCCCGTCTTCTACTGTCGGAGGTGTCCCTACCAGCATCCCGTCGAGATATGCCTCTCCAACCCAGCATGTCTGAAGGCGGACCTGCTACCACTCCTCCTCCCTCTGGACGCACACGACAGGGCCTGCGCTGCCTATGGGGGCATGGCGTATGTGGCCAACATCGCACGCGCACTGAAATGGAACCACTGTGCCTCCACACGACGGATCATCGAGAACAGCTACATCGAATGTCACCCAGCATGCCCCATCATGGTCCTCCAAGGGACAACCTACGAACAACACCTTGACAGCCACCATCCGCTTCATTGGCTGGCAAACATGTACACCACCAATGACATGGAAGCCCTGCTGGACGGCATCGCATACCTGACAACCTGTAAATACGTCGGACCACAACGCAGGTTCCCGAGTGACCTATGAAGTCCAACCCCGCACCCATGCTCAGCTTCCGCACGGACTGGCCAGTCACCACCACAACAGCCATACCAAACGACCGGCAATTGTAACCACACCATCAACGACATCGCCATGACATCGGATATGACCGGGACATGCACACTGTTCCCCATCACATCCAGGAACACCGCATGCATCGTGGGAGGCAGTGGCATGGGCTCTGTGCATCGCACCCACATGGACGGAACTGCACGAACAACCAGGACACGACATGGATCCAGCGCACATGGACACACACACCGCTCAGTGGACATGAATAGGTCGCCTGGAGTCTGTGGGTGCTGCACCCCTCCC